>JABFTP020000124.1:45269166-45622551 GCA_013387265.2 Cryptolaemus montrouzieri | reverse complement strand
TCCTCAGTGTTCCCCATTTTCTTTCACAGAAGTTAAATGGCATCACGGTTTTGCTTAGAAGAGGTAATGGTCCGAGACACATTCTATACCCTTGTGCCTCCTACAATAAGCTGTGTGGTTCGTTCCACGATCACATAGTCAATTATCGTTCTTAGTCCTCTGGTATCTTGATGTCATGTGTATTTATGTATTTCTTTATTCAAAACCAAAATTAAAGAAAGAGAAATCAATTATATTTATTGGGAATTCAATGTTTTCACCACACAGCTAAATAATCAAGTGACCATCAAAATAATTAATATTATTAATAATTAATAATAATGATAATATAATATAATAATACTGCAATGTTCGAGATCTCTGATATGTATTGTGTAACGAAGTGATTTCAAATACATGTAGTTTTCGTTTTCATTCTATTTTTCATGAAGCATGTTTCCCGATATTGAAATGTGGTATTGCAATCGTCGGTATATTGTGGACGATGTATTGAAGTGATTATCGTTTTAATTTCAAATGCTTGTAACTTACGTTTTTATTTCATTTTCCTCGAAATATTGTTTACCAGTATTGAGAACTATTTTGATCGGGATAAATCCCCATTTTTTGTGGGAGCTTTCGCTCAGTAAGCATAATGTAAATAACACTGAAAACTGTTGCTGAGGTGGGATAATCAACGAACTGCTCGTGATCTAATTGCAAAATCTGCTAGATGGGACAGTACTTTCATGTAATATTCATGAAATGTATGCAGTTTAGTTCAGTTACAGAATTTAGAAGCTTCTTGAAAGTGATGATCACCTCAATAGATTTTTAGTTCAGTGAATTATTTTTCTTGATATTTGGTCAGCCGCTCGATAAGCTGACACAATTAAACAAGCAGTATTATTTGCTTTGATTTTATTTATTGTTGATTATATGTAGTAAATTTTCCGTGTCACTGGTGAAAATTGTAGTAAAATTTGTGTGGCTACATTCCGAAAATATAATAGACGCGCTTATTCTGAAAACTAACAGATTATTTAGTTCCGTTGTTTCTGCTTGTATTTAAAATTTATTTTACTCCGGTTATGGTAGAATTGTTATAAAATTGGTGCTACTATTTTCCAGAATTTAACGAAGGGGTTTTTACGAAAAGTAATAGATTATCTGAAACTATTCGTATCGGTAGTAATTTTTTGTAAGGTATGTTCTTGCTATTTTAGTGTTTGCCAAATAGGTATTCTACCGTTTTCGCATGACCACCTGCTATTCCGTATTTGTTATTGATAGTCTCTAGAGAAATTTAAGTGCAGACGATAACTACTTTGCTTTGATTGTTTGGATAGAAGCTTTCTTTTTCTTTCATTTTGTTTCATTTGTGTTATTATTTCGGAGGCTCTCATTGATTCTGTTCTGTGCTGTTACCTTTACGAATGCAGTTCGCGGATCTGAAATTGCCTACTGCGCCCTGTTACCCCTACCCAGGCTGCAGTGGTATTCGTATGGTCTTGATAGTTCTATGTTTCAGTTAGGTTAGACACTTAAGAACAACCGATAACTATATGGTTTTGATAAATAATATCAAAGTCATAAGGCCTTTTTCGGGAATAATTCGAGGCGATGATGGTAGTTTGAACCGGGTGGAGAAGAAGGGACGAAGCGAAAAAGTATTTTTCTTTCGAGGGAGAAAGTAAGAGGAAGGTCCGTGCTAAATTTGGATGTCCTAGCTCAAATAATGAAGCCCTTGGGATTCTTTGAAAAATTTCGCCGAAACGTCGCCGAGAGCGAACGGAAAGTGGAAACGGAGAGAAATCGAAACGATCGATCGAGCAAATATTCCGAAAAAATAAACCGAGAAAGCAAAAATAAAAAGGTCTTCGATTTTTCCCTAGCGAAAGGAATAATTTCGTCGGGATTTTATGTCTATACAAATTTTTCCATCGCCTTCGATCATTTCACAACCTGAACAAAGAGCAAGACTCGAGTTTCGCATATTGCGCCACGAAAAATTTCATTCTCGTACAACCCTGGGAAAACTGGAAGATCTTTTTTTCGAGAAGAATGCCGGAAACACGGGAGCAGGGTCTGTATCCACTCCTACCGCCCCTACGGTTGCTATTCAACCTCGGAGGTCAGTTTTACTAACGTGTAAAATTCAGTAGTCTTTATCTTCTAAAGGAAATAGTCAGATGGAAATATTTAGTAACCTCCAGTGTAACCAACATAATTTCGGTTCTACCAACATCTAGAAAATGAATTGCTCTCTCCTGAATTACAATATGAGACGGAATGCAATATCCATGTGTACATACCTTATTTTGGTTAGTCTCATATTCAATCTATCGAAATGAATAATTCCGAACTCTTTTTAATGAAATGAACTTTTAAAGGTAAGTGAACGTAGTTTGATGTTCATTTTATTAATTTTCATGTATATTTTCCTGAGAAAAGAAATGACAAACTTGAAAACTTTATAAATTCAACATTTTGAGGTTATTCTAAACTGAATAATTCGATTCAATCGGAATGTTATAACAGAAAGAAGTTGAGGGACTTACAATAATGTTCGAAAGGTGAATGTATTCTGAGATTCGTTTATGTATTTTAATTTATATTTTTTTCGGCATGCTCAGAAATGTATTCTGAATTTCCATATCTAATTTTTCTTTCATGATTATTCTAACCTCCATACGTTGAACGATTTCCTGGAATTACTAGGATTATTCAACAAATCAATTGAGACTATCTTACAAAATTATGCGATATCCTTTGAGTTGCTATCAAAAGACTCTTTTGTGAAATAACCGAAAGGACTTCGATAAGGTTTTCGTTAGGTCGTCTAGAGCATCATCCGAATATTGAAAGCTATTCACTAAAGGCTATATCTGCATTAAGATATTTCAAGCTGAATGTCAATAAGACTGTCCACATTTCAAATTGAATTTTCTCATTCTACATCTATCCTAATATGAAAGTGAATGAGATTCTATGCGTTTTACAATATTTAAGTTTAGAACCAAAGGAAGTCAGGTTAGATTGTTGATTGAACTACGTATGTATTTGGAAAATAAGAAAAATATATAAGAAATGTGAATTATCGATCTCTCAGTTGGATGATTTTTTATCAGAGGTTTGAACATGAGTTTTATTTTCAATACATATATAGTAGTTATTATTTTTCAAATACTTATTTTTATGTATCCACTGTGAAAAAATTGGGAAATGAAATTAAGAATAATACTTAACCTCTCTCTCTTCTGAATACTCCGATATTCTTCTGTGTCATCTCAATTTGCACAAATGGTATTCATTGTGAGTTTTTTCTATTCATAACACATTATTACTGTTTCTCAGGAAATTTTTTTGAAGCGGTTATTCCTCATATATTTGAAATTGAAAGTTTTTCGTTTAAAGGTATCTGAAATTTGTAGGAAACATGAAGTTCAAATCAGAATAAGTTCATACGAACTTTCATTTTGTAGAACTACAACTCTCAATGCAAGGGTTATGATAGTCACAAAAAAGTTTGCTGCTACTTATGTGAATCCTATTTCTGGGAAAATTTAACTACTACTTCAAGAATGGTGTGCATATTTGAAAATTATTGTTAGAGGTAATTTATGGTTTCTTCATATTTTAAGTAATTGTGTAAAATTGTAAAATTTGTATGTTCATCACGTAATGTGAAAATATGAAAATATTTTCAATGCAATTTTTCCTTTTCTTTTCATTCCCGATTACATAAAAGAATTCACAAATACATGAATTGAAGAAAAGTATAATTGAAGAATAAAAATTTCAAAAACGAGGGCAATTGTACACAGATTTTAGTTACTCAGTCTAGATATTTTCAATATTTCTCAGATTTAGAACATAAGAATCAGAGATATAGGCAAACAATTAGAAACAAAGATATATGTGGAAGATATATGAATCAAATTCAAAATAAAAGTACTTAGCACAGTGACAGAGAGTTGTTCTGTACATTGAACGTGCAATATATTAGCTATTGTTAAATAAAAAGGCGATCTCAATGGGCTTACTAGTTGATCTGAAAGCAGTATTTTATTTTCATCTGTTGTATTTGCGTATCTATTTCCGGGGCTTCCGCTGATTCTGTGCTATGTTGTTACCCCAACAAACGAAGGACACGGATCTGGAGGTGCCTACTGTCCCCCGTAGTGTTCTTTCCCTCACACAAACTTCAGTGATATTAGTAGGATCTCGACAACTGCTTACCTTCGTACTGATTTATTCATAGATTACGCCGATCATACGTCCGATCAGTTTCGAGGCTCCTGTCGATTCGGTGCTGTGATGTTCCTCCTACACACGCAGTATTCTCGATTGGAAGTGTATACTTCACATTCAAGGGATGTTATCTCCACACGCGGTGGTATTTGTAGGATCTCGAATACACAGCATGAACTTCCACATAGATGATTGTAACTGTCCATTTTGTGATTCCTGAGGCTTCCGTTAATTCTGTGCTGTGCTATTTCCCCTACACACACTGCAATGGTATTGATAAAGTCTCGTTTAATTTTCCGGTTATAGCCGTCCTGTAGTAGGTTTTGCTAGTTGAAAGATTAAACCGAATGAAATTTCCAGTGAAAGCTGCACATAATCAGTTGAACTGTTACAGTTTTTTTCATAAACCACAACATATTTCCGCATATATCGTATTATTCCTACACCGACCGCCAGTTCTATGTTCGTAGATAAAACTGTACGATAGTTCACTCATCATTGTCGCTTCGCTTACCTCCTACCTCTTTTGCCTTGGTCGCTTAAGCACTTGAACGTAGTTTAAGCTCGACCTACACGCTTTAAGATAGTGAGGTTTATACGTATGTATTTATATTATTATTGGACTTGACACCAACTGTGTTTAGATTGTATGAAGTTAAATTATCTTGGACCTCAGATATAGTCATGGAACATTTGGTAGTGCTTCAATCACTAACTTGGTAAGTCAAGTCTGAGTAGGATATATTCAAACCTTAAAGAAACAGAAGTTTCCTTTCCACTTACTAGGTTCTAGAAGCCCATTTGAGAACTGTCCTTATCTATCGCTAACGCCTTAGATAACAAAGAACACTCCTCCAACTCAAGCCTACCAGGACTGGATCTGGAAGAGAAGGTGTAACAGATCTCTTCCCCTGAGGCGACAGCCCCAGCTAATGAAAACTCTGCCGACTTCTTATCTATACGAGTCATTTGTTGATATTGTCGTCGAAATCGTGCGTGTTTGAATGCTTCTGTCATGTTCATATTGTTCCTTTTACTTGGAATATAAAACATTGCTTATTACAAAACATGATGATTCTAAGTATTAGGGTAATAACTTGTTTCATTTGATTTGCTTACGTATGTCACAATATGCAGCAAAATGTGACATAAATAGCCGTATTTTCATGTCGCGTAGACTAAAATGTGGTATCTGGTATCAATATAACCCAACTCAATATCTTTTCGTGTTTCTTAGGTTAAGTTAGACCAATCAATACAGTCGAGTTCCAAAACCTCCATAATTGCTGACATCGTCGTCACAAAAACAGAGCTTGTGTAAATCTAATATTAATATAAAACTCACCTTTCCATTTTTACATTCTCATTAATAACTGCATTATTTGGAACACTATTATTCTCTGTGACTATTAAGTGTTCTGTTGATCACAAGTAACTGTTTTTATCTATTCTGTAACGAGAAACATTAGGTGATTCGGATTTATCCCATACTTTGTGCTTTAGGACATTGTTCTTCCCAGAATATAATGATTTTAGATTAACAGGAATGATTAATTTCACCTTGGTACGCCTCAGAAAGCAACCGAATGAATTTATTACCTCTATTTTTTGTGAAGTAAGTGATTTTCGTATTTTATTATTCCGTTGGTATAAATATTTCGTCCCTTGCCGAACTTCATTATGCTAGTAAAACAGAAAGTTCCTAATCGCTTCTGACTCCCTTTCGTGGTTCATTATACGCAGAAAGAAGCTACTTACACAGTCCAGTTGTATTTATTGAAAAATTTGATTTTCTATATCGATTAGATTGCACGCGTAAATTTAGGAATTTTCGATTCTTTTTTTATAACGGTGATATAAGACATTATTTCTGCCTGAAGTTTCTAATTCAGCAAGAAGTAGCTTACACAGTTTGTAAATAAAGTAATGAGACTGGCATCGTGGCCTTCAATCTTACAATGCGTGAGACAAGAGGCTTCGAATAGCGTAAGGTGCAAATGTGATACGCCTCGAGTAAGAGTTTGATTTAGCTGCAGTCCTTTGTTTGTCCTTAGCGTAAGTTTTCATGAAACATCTTTATTTTATGCGTTTCAAAAATTAATGACATCAGTTTTAATGCAACAGAAACATTTAAATAACTTCGACAGGCCTATGTAGAATATTTTTCATCAAGGATATACTTTTTAGGTGGATCAATTATTTTTCAGGAGGATGAGAATCGATTGAAGATATACCACAAAGCGGAACAAGTGCATACATAGGTGAAAATTTCATTAGGTCCGGTATCTTGTGCATTTAGATTGACGATTGACAGTCTGAGTGAACGCGGATGAGTTGAATTTGGATAACACCTCCGTTCATCAGATTTTGTCCAATAAATTGGAGATGAAAAATATGTGCAAAAATGGTTCCAAGAAATTTTTTATGAAACCGGAAGGATTACAGAAAGGAAAGAAATCTTGACTTTTTGGGATCGATTGAAAATGATTCCCGTTTTCTGGAATGTGTCATTACTGGTGACGAGTCTTCGGTGATTGAAGAACGACCAAGAAACTAAACTCCAGAGCTTCGAGTGGCATACTACAACGTCTGCTAGGCCAAAAAGAAGCAGGAATGAGCAAGACAAATAAAAACTGCAAAATTATTTGTTTTTGATAGACACAGAATTGACCCCAATAAGTTTCTGTCTTGATGCCAAACGGTTAATCAACACTTTCACTCAGAGGTTTTTCAGAGACTTTGACAAAAAGAGACTTGGAGTCAATCGCGTGCGACCAAACCCCAAAAACAACTCAATGGTTCATCACGACAATACGCCATGTCACACTGCAATCTGAATAATGAAGATTTTAGCTAGCAAAACCATTCCTGTGGCTTCTCATCACCCTTATTCCCAGACTTGATTTCTTGTGACTTTCTCTCCTACCAGGAGATCAAATATCATGTCGATAATATTCATTTTGGGATACTTGAATACATCCAAATAGCTGTAAATGACCTGCTGAACGCTATTATAGTATCAAAGTTCCAGCAATGCTATTATAATTGGAACGACCGTCTCTGGCGCTTTGTGGCTTCCCAAGGGAACTTTTCTGAAGGAAACAATATTGCATGTAATAATATCGCAATAAAAAATTTAGAAAACTGTCTCATTAATTCATTCACACACATCGTATATTTAACGGTGATGATTCTCTTACAAGCATAAAAATATGTCGCAAAATGCATCCTACACTGGCGTATGCCTGGATTGCATCGAGTTAGAGTTTGATTTTTTTAGACCGGTAAGAGATTGCCGACACGAGTATTCGGTATCAAGTTCAACTCTATATTTAAACGTGTTCCTGTGAGAGGAGTCTTGTCTTACAGACAGATAAGGAACAATGAAGTTATCCTATAGGAGTTTCATTGTTCGTATCGGTATACAGAATGAATACAGAATACAACTCTGTTCTTTTATTATGTCGAGAACGTCTATCGATGGTTTCACATACAAAAGTGAACCAAATGAAGTATATTGATAAAACTAAGACCAACAGAAAAAAACTCAATTCATTAGATTTTTATAGACATAGTATTAACAGGATGTTTCATATAAAACTATCCGCATTGTTTATTTCTTCTTCCGAAGTGATAGGAAAAAATTGCCGAAACACGTCGAATGATTTTATCTAGGGGACATTTCTCGAAGTATGTTTGGAGATTTTATCCTTCAAACGATATATGAGGAAAGTAATTCTGACGAATATTCTCCGAAAAAAATCATTTTTTTTATCTGCCTCTTTGAATATTTCAGCTATTCTCAAGATTAATGAATGAAGAAAGAACAAATCAGTTCATGTTTTGTGGAGAGACTTTTTGGGGGTAGCTAGCGCCTGCGTCAATTAATTAACTAGTGAAGTTAGTAAATAATATAAATAATAATTTTTGTTGTTTAAAGCGAAGTGTTGAGCTGAGTGTTGAGCTGACAATGCGTTTATATATATATATATATAAAGGAAATATATATATATATATATATATATATATATATATATATATATATATATATATATATATATATATATATATAAAAAGCAACCTAAAGAATTGAAAAATGATTATATTGATGAAATTGCATCGAATAAATGGTTAGTATCTGGAGAATTGTTTGCTGAAACAGAAGGCTTGGCAATTGCGATCCAGGATCAGGTTGTTTCACGAGGAATTATAGAAAACGTATCATCAAACAAAATATAGATGATTCTTGCCGTAGATGTTTCTGTTCTTCAGAAACAGTTTTCATATATTATCATCTTGCTCAGTCCTTGCTTCAACAGATTATTTAGAAAGACGTAATGCCGTCGCTAATATTATTCACTTCAATCTAGGAATTAAACATGACCTCATTCCCAAAGAAAAAAATTTCAAAAATATGAACCTGAGATTATTTGTGAAAATGACAAATATAAACTTTATTTTGATAAAACAATTCTTTGCAACAGAGCTGTAAAACACAATAGACCAGATATCGTTCTTAATGATAAACAGAACCAAATAACATATATAATTGATATTGCTATACCCGACACACATAATATACAAAATAAATACAATGAAAAATTTCTAAATATATGATCCTTGGCGACGAGATTAAAAATGTGGATAATGAAGAAAATATTTATTCTACCGATTATTATTTCTACAACAGGCGTTATTCCTAGAAATCTTCACAAAAGTATTGAGATTTTGGGCCTGAAGAAAAATTTGTTTGAACAGTTACAAAGATAACAGTCATCAAATCTTATAATATTCTTCGTAGGTTTCTTTCCGAAAATAATAATGAGGTAGAGTCATAGGTTTTCTCTTTAGTTTATACTGCTCAGAATCTCATTTCATATTTTATTTATTTGTTTATATAAATGTAATATAATTAACTGACAATTTTGTCATATTTATATTCAGAGCAGTATTCTATTCGATCGTTCACCACTTCACACAAAGGAAACTATTAATGAGTAACATTCAGTGTTACTTGACTAAGGTCCGTACACTGGATTTTTCCGGGGAGAAAGCCTCTGATACTACTCGTTGGTACATTGATATCATTGTCTGATGATGCTATAGTATCTATATATTCTAGTAGATTGATATATTCTCATAACATTTAACGTTATCCTAATATATAACTACTCCAGGATATGTTTTGATTATAATCATTGCCTGGCAATGGTATTAATTACCGGGGGTGGATTTATATATTTTCATGAAATCAGTTTGATTGCATGAACAGATATATGGGCAACTCGTCGGGGTAAAACCCCTATATATATATATATATATATATATATATATATATATATATATATATATATATATATATATATATATATATATATATATATATATATATTTGATATCAACATTTATTGCGACGGAACAGTGATGAATGAAAACTGGCTAACCTAGCCAATCTACCGTATCCAGACTTTGCATGGAAAAAGTTCAATCCGTACAAAATTCAATAAATTCATGATTTGAATGCTGATGCCTTGGATCGAAGGCAAGAATTTTGCGAAAATATGGCGGAGCGAACGAAAATAACCAGCATTTCTTGTACAGTGTTTAGTTTTCTGACAAATGCACGTTAGGTTAGATTTCTCGCGAGTACCTCATGTCATGGGTATGAATAGGCGAGGGTCTACCAGATTTATTCGAAAGTATATGGAAAATCAAGACTCAATATGCGGAAAAGCAAAATGTTTGTATGTATTTTAGCAGACCATCTAAATTTACCTGTATTTATTCCTAGTAATTTCAATTGTGAGATTTATCTCCACATAAATGGAAGATGAGATTGATCTTTTGATAAAAGCAGAACTAGCAAACGATCTCCTACTACTTGATACTACAGTTCCATTTCCAACAAGACGGAGCTCATCCTCTTCTACATCCCACTAGTCTGTCAATACCTCAATTTTGAACATCCTGATAGTTGGATTGTAAGAAATGGTCGTATGCAGTGGACAACCCGATCGTCCCATATGGATCACTCAGACTCATTCTGGTAGTGGCATCTTCACTTCAAAATATTTGATACTCAACTGAGAATTTGACGATCTCCTCCTGAATATTGTAGATAAGTGTCGCCAATTAACTCCAAATATTTTATAATTTTGAATATCCGAATATAATCTCAAGAGAATATTTTTTTTCGATCACGTTTGTTTTTTATCCAAACATTTTCGGTTGCAAGAATGAATTCAAATCAATTTTTTCACTGGGATAATACGGCTTTGAGAAATATCAGTTCAAGTTCCTTTATCAAGGAGTATTCGACAAGATGAAAAACGCAATTTGCAGGAGCGTCTTTCAATGAAGAACTGATGAAGCTCGAAAATATTTCATTATCCTACAAATTTAAATTCTCGGAACATAACAAGGGTTTTGTGGGCTATATTTATATCAACTAGCAAGTTGCAATGCGTTAATTTGTAAGAAATACAATTCTCAACGATTAATACAGATCAACTCTATTTTGCAACACTAAATTGGCCACAATATCGAAAGATATATATCAATGAAATATTTTCAACACTTTTGCTACTTATTTGTACGATAAAGGGGTACCGCATTTATGGGGGAAATCGTAAAATGTAAAATGAAGGAAATGACAAAGTGCAGAATCATCAAATATAGATTTATTATTGAACTACCTTCGAAGCTTCAATATCTAGTGGGATGCCCACGAGCGGCTATAAGACTCATAACTTGTCTCGGCATTCCACAAATCAAATTGTCCCTCGAAATATTTCAGAGTATGAAAGAACAGTAAATTATCTTGACATCTCAGCTCAAACGTATTCAATATAGTTTATATCTGGAGTATTTACTGCTTACTGCATTCTTTGGATTCTGTAAAATTTAATGCATCATTCACCAGAGCCTCGCGATGCAGTTTGGTATTGTTATCTAATGTTAATGTGGCTGCCACATCATGAAAGAAGACAAGCAATAATTTGAAGCCATATTTCCATAGTGCATAGCATTCGTTGTATTCTTCAGAATTACTCGGCCACTTGTAACAGTCCGATTTCTCGAATTAATCATTTATATCTTTCAAACTCAGTTTTCATGATTTTTTTAATAATTCAATCTCATTTCATCAAGTAAATATTCAAACAGTTTGAAATTCGAATTAGGAATCTACAGTTAATGATATCCAATGAAAATTATAGTTATATCCGTAAGGTGTCGCTGCTATTGATCTAGGTTTTTCGTCGGTTAATTGTGAAGTCAGTACTTGAAAGAAGATCGTTTTCTCGTTTCTGTGGGAGAACGGAAAACAGTAACTCATTCTATGTTTCGTTTCCACTTTATTGTTGTGAAGAGAACAATGTCGCTTCTTTATTAATTTTTTTGAATATCAATGGTTTATTGATAGAACGGAGTCTATATAAGTTCGGAATTCATTAGATTCTTTCTCTTGTCCATTTATAAATCTTATATTTGTTATTTTATTGGAGCTGTGTTGTAGCAATTGGAGTGAAAAATTTGCAGAAATTGAAATTAAGTATTCATTGATTTTGTGGATAAATTCCAATCGTCTGAGGCGTTATAAGTAGGCGATAATTTCGCCGGATTTTCTCGACAACCAATTCAATAAGCAAGTGGAGAGATTTCGAATTTGCTCTTGTAAATCAACCTAGATCGATATCTGCTCTTCCAAGTATTTTTTTGTTCACCGTCAAGATATTTGAGTTTTCAACTTTATGCCAAACCTTGTTATCTTACGTCTGGGGTAACCACGCTTTTGGGAAAAAAGTCTTGCCACCTAGGGCAGTCACGTTGCGAACGATATTCAGCCAAACAAGTAACCTGTAAGCTGTACGATACAGGAATACCCGAAAACTGATGTAAATCACCAAATCAAATTATCGTGGGAATTAATCTCATTCCTAAAAGCTAAGTGTTTCTCTGAATCATCAAATTTTTCTTTTCTATCTCTTTTAATTGCGAACAGAACTCTATCATTGAGTTTCGCTTTGTTAAAAAGCTCAGATTATTTTAAATTGAGAATTTGTATATATATATGTATATATATATGAGATGAATTCATCTCATCTGAGACTCATTTTATTGTTAGTGGTTAATCTTTTGTAGTTAAGTTATTTGTTTTTGTATCATTTACTTTGATTAAAGTTCGTAAATTATTAATCAGATACTGTGATTTTGGATATTTATCTTGTAATAAAGCTAGTTGATTGAAGTGATGAGTATTATTCCTAAGGCTATATCTAGGACCTAGGTTCTAGACCAAGATCTCACACACTGAGATTAAGGGACTCTGATCTAGCTTGCCATAGGTATAAATAGGTAGTGTCAATTGTAATTTTCTTCAACTAGCCTTTTTATAATTTAATATCATTACACGTCATTAGTTAAGTTTCAAAGTTCCAGTAGAATTGAAATATTTCTCCAATTTTAGAGAAAATTAGAAACAAAACCATTACAAACTTAAGCCTATTCCACCCCAACATAAGAGGATTCTCAACCAAAGCCTATCAGTAACTCCTGGAATTACTCTGCATAACGCTACTCTCATTCTATCTATACTTTCAAAAATCCCTCAAAATGTTACAAATAAATAAAATTGGGACTCATTTTAGAAAAGAAAGCTTCTCATTAATTCATGGTCCAGTTCCATTCTACTTTGTGTTAACCGTTAGGTGGTCCACAGTGCTTGGCGGGTTCGCGGGTTCTAAATGGCATATCAAGAAAGATCGCAAGATAGAGAAAATTCCCTTCTAATTTTTCGAATTATTTAGATTCTGACCGATACTAAGTTTCCATTCCAAGATGGAAGAATTCTTGAGAATTTTCTATTCCGCACCTTTTTTGTTCTATTTGATTACTAGGAAAATAAATGTTCGCAAGACAAGGCAAGCACAAAATGTAAAATTAATACATAAACGAGAAGATTATTAATTTATTCATCATTCGTAGTTAAGCTCAACAAATAATAAGTCCAATTTGCAGAACATTCGAGGAAAAGTATCCGTATTTACCACGAATTTGTAGAAATCAATTTAGAAAATAACAATCAAATTTTGTCACTTATAACAAACAGGCAGCAGAAAGTGTTACAAAATAGTTAGTTTCACTAACAACGATGAATATATTGCTGTTACCGTTTTGGGTTATTCTTATTGAAATCCGTATGTATCTGTACATGCTGCTGTTTCAGATTTGGGGATATCAGGTACATCAATAAATGAAATTTGGGACAATATAATTTCTGCCCTTACACTTTCTGATTAACCCTCCGTTACTCGCGTGGTCTACGATTGTAGACCACGCCATTTTGAATAACGTTCATTGGAAGGCATTATTGCGAGCGCCTACCCTTCAGTAGTTCTAAAAAACTAGTATTTAGTGAATCAGTATATTTTTGACAAAGCTAACTATTGGTTTTTGGAGATATTGGCTTCTGAAAATGACTGGTCTACGATTGAAGACTAAGTAAGCATTCGCGCTCTACTTTATGTTCCGAATCAGTTCAATTCAAATTCGATTTCTTGGTACCTTGAAAAGAAAGAAGTATATCTGAACCAAAAACACGACGCGTACAGTCCAGCAAGGATCCTTAAATCTGATTACAGGGGTTCCATGAACTGTCTAGTGATTTTGAAAATTCCTCTGATGAAAACAATGATGAAGAAGGCAATAATGCAGAACAAAATGTTGATGTGAAGTGCAGCCATGACACAGATTCAGAGCAGGATGTTATGGAGGATGAAGAGCTTTCTGATGAATAAAATGATTCCAGTTCAAGGCGTTCGTCCACTAATTACGTAAGAAAAGACAAAACAATAAAATGCAGAACAACTTCACCGAACCTCCAAGTTATGTTCACATAATATTATGAGACAACTCCCTGGAACGAAAGGTAATACTCGTGATGCAACAACCAAAACCAATGCCTACAATTGTTCGTAAACGACATAGTCGTTCGAATTATAACAATAATAAAAAACAAGTACTGTGTTTTAAGGAATTTCACTTAATAATTGCGATTCGTAACGCGTTTCACTTTACCGTAGCTTCTTCAGACGAATGAATGTACAGAAAATATAAATGAGAATATAACTATAAATGTTCTTGAGTTATTAAAAGCTTATTGGGTTGCTTCTTCTCAAGTGGTTATTTATGACAGGTATATCCAATAAAATTGAGGAATAGATTGCTCCCCGAAGAGATTCAATAGGAGTGAAGGGCTTGAATCGACTTGTTCATTGATGAGTCTACCTAAGTGTTTGTATTTATTGATTTCTAAAGTTTCCCAAAGATCTGTCTTCCAATATTTATTATCTGTATGCAAATTTTCAAACTGTGTGTCGAAAGAATGATTATTTTCTAACAGATGATTCGCGTGATTTGAATCTGATTTTTATTCGAAAAACTGCGTTTATGTTCCGATATTCTAATATTGAAATTTCTATGTGTTGTACCAATGTAAAATTATCACAGTCATTGCAATTCCATCTATAAACACCTGATTTATTGTTTTCACCTGGTTTGGTTTTATTATTTTTATATATTTGCCTATATTATTATTAGTTTGGAAAGCTATGTTGAAATTATTGCTACTTATGAATGATTTCAGTTTCCCACTTGTAATGCCAACGTAGGTTAAGGTTTGAATTTTTGTTTCAATTTATCGACAGGGTAAACTTCATTCAATGTGTTTCTACTTTGTTTCTTATTTGAAATATTATTTATTAGTTTAGGATTTTAACCATTATTTTTGCATATTTGTTTAATCAAATTTAATTTTGCATACAGATAATAAATATTGAAAGATAGATCTTTGGGAAACTTTAGAAATCAATAAATACAAACACTCAGGTAGACTCATCAATGAAAAAGTCGATTTAAGCCCTTCACCTCTATTGAATCTCTTCGGGGAGCAATCTTTTCCTTAATTTTATTGGATATACCTGTCGTAAATAACCTTTTACGAAGAAGCAACCCAATAAGCTTTTAATTACTCAAGAACATTTAAAGTTATATTCTCATTTATATTTTCTGTACATTCATTCGTCTGAAGAAGCTACGGTGTAGTGAAACGCGTTACGAATCGCAATTATTAAGTAAAATTCCTTAAAACACAGTACTTGATTTTTGTTATTGATAATGGAATTTTACCAAGTAAAAGCCTCCTAAATTAAAACGAATTATAACGGTGTCAACAAACACATATATAGAAAATGTTCGAAACAAATTTGGCAGGATTCGGAAGAACTGATGAGAGTGGAATAAGTGCGTTTATAGGAATATTGTTATTCAAAATAGATTCAGATTCCTTCTAAGATGTATTAGATTCGACGATATTGATACTAGGAACAAGAGATGCGAGCTTGATAAGTTACCGAAGACAATTGGATTAGTAGTTTACCATTTGTTGAAAAATTACTGATAAATCATAAATTACCATATATTGGTACATTACGAAAGAATAAATGGAAAATTATAGCAGAATTCTCACCAAGTAGAAGCACTGAAGTAAAATCTTCAATTTTTGGGATCAAGGAAGAATGCACCCTCGTTTCATTTTGCCTAAGAAAAACAAATCAGTGCTATTGTTATCGTAAATGCATCACTGCAATTCAATAGATTCTGAGACAAGAGATGACAAGAAATTCAGGTATAATTACAGACTAAGACAAAACGAAAATTTGTGTTGATTTAGTTGATCAAATCTGCAACAATTACAATGGTTCTAGAAATACCCGTCTGTGAACTAGGGTTGTGTTCTATGACTCACTGTACATTGCAGGCATAAACGCATTATGCGTTTTCAAAGCTAATCCCCAGTAAAACGAGTATTAAGTAGTGATTTCCTAAAAAAATGTGCTTCAGAACTCATAATACCCCAAATGGAGTTTTGAGCAAAAATGAAACAAAATTATGTTGGACGTTGCTGCATATGTCCCGGAAGTGGCAATAAATCGACACGAAAGTATTGTCCGAAATTGTTCACAATTGTAGACCACGCGAATAATTAGGTTCAGAAAGAGCGCTAGAGTATCCGAGGGTTAATTTTTGAGAGTAGGTATTTTCAATCGGCATAATTCACATATCTGGGCCGTCGTGAATCCAAATCAGATACGGAAGGGAGATTTCCAACATCGTTTTAGTTGTAGTGAATTCAGTTTAATGTACATAAACCACTTTTTTGAGTATATAAAGAAAATTTGAATAGTGTAAAATATCTACAGTGTTTAACTACATTAGTTTAGGAATTTCTTAGCAATTCTACGTTAAATGTGTTTCAGGTTGATACTAATTATATAGTACTTAGGCCCATTACACACCCTAGGTATTGGAAGAAATAACCAGCTCGTTTGAGGACAAATATATAAGAAGACAGGATCCTTGGATTATGATGTTCCAATGGGAATACCTAAAATCAAAGTTCATAGTACGTCGATAAATTTTCGGGAGGATATTGAATTAAAAGTGAGATGTGCCTTCGACATCATGGATCCCAATCAGAACAAAAAGCAAATATTAATGAAGTGCCGACACGGAATGTATAATATTTGAAAACAATGGTGGACGATGTTAGGAATCAATTCTTTTTTATATTTACGGTTTATTTTTATTCTATTTTATGTAAATGTAAGAAATTTCGTTTCATCTTTCATAATCTTCATCGTTTGAAGAAAGCTATTGCAACTCAGTCTTCAGCATTTCATATGTGATATGATTATATTATCTATAGATCACTTATTTCTTTGTGCGGATTAGTAGTAAATTCGGGTAATTTTTGTTAAACGTTCTGCAAGTTCAACTTATTATTCGTTAACGTTGACCATGAATTATAAATAAATTCATAATATAATAATTTGAGTATTTTGTTTAACACATTTCATTTAACACACAAACAAAACTAGTCTTTTTATTATCTATTCCTTATTTTCCAAACGTCAAACTGGGGCTGAACATCAAAGAACCTTACCGAGAACATTGTGTAGACTAAACTAAACTGGCATCGGAATTAAATCCACTCTTCCTGTTTCTATGTACCTAATGATAGAGCAATTGAGACTCATCCAAGCGAACCTAATACCAATGAATACTAATTCAAAATAAAGTTATAATGAAGTAAGAATAAAATAGGTACTCGTACTTAAAATACACGTTTTTCGACAATTAGTTTTATTGAGTTTATGATTTATTTTTGAGCAGCTTGTATGCAAAATAGCATTAAAAAGTACATTGTCATCAGAAGTAACCCTTTTCTCGTTTATATGAGGAAGATTATCCTAATCGGTGTCGATGTTTACGGGCGAAGAAAATGACACCTTTATTCCCAAGATTTTGATGAGAGAATCATGGCTGAATGCTGGTTAATTTCAAATAGAACGAATCCTTAGAAAAGATGCTTATAGAAGGATACCCCTCGAAGAAAAAAATCAGAAAGCATACCATGCCATTTGAAATAGCTTAGTTATACGGTATGACTCTCATATTGTTGATGGGTATTTATTCCGAAAATTTGAAATTGATCGTGAAACCTCTTACGCAGATACTTCTAATGAACCCTTCAGCGCAGACACACTGTAGGTACAGTATTTTGATCCTAACAGTGGAGATCACGAGCCGAAATTATCTGTATCTGTTGTTGAAAACCTTTATTGGTAAAATTTTTAAACCAAATCAAACCTCAATGACCAACTGAAATGAAGCATATAATGTAGCAGTCACAACTTTCAATACTATAACATGCATAAAAGGTTTAATTTTTCGATTTTCTACACTGAAAACTCTATAAAGAACATCAGGTGATTGAATAATATTTCAAGTTCAATGAAATGTTTGAGGCCTGTTGTTAAATTCAACAAGTATCTTGTTCACGGTATATGTATCCTTCATTTCATCGGAAACGGTACGTTAGTTCATTTTTCATTATATAGAACTCCATTAAACTAGAAATTTATTGTTTTATGAGATGCTAGTTAACATGACGTTTCTTATTATATGGAACGATAGTTCGCCTAAAGTTTCTTGTTACAGTTAACCATAATTTCTTTAGTTAACTCAAACTTTCTCGGAATATGGGAGCTAAAATTTAAATTTTGAAACTCTTTCAATCAGAATTCCATGCCTCAGAAAAATTCATATTACATATTTAAAATAGTTTGAACACCAAAACTTCATATGATCTTAGACCATTTTCATTCATATATGAAATATTCATTTCCATATCAACGTCACTGCAGTCAATTCAAATCAAACAATTCTTTGAGAGAAATATGTTGCTATATATTCTATAATATAATTTATAAAACACAATCGATACTGCTCAATTTATCTCTTACACTTTGTCAACTCAATTGTATACAAGGACGAGTTGTTCTAGTACATTTGCATAACTTCGGCTCTGTTCAAGATCTTCGTTCGAGAACCTTTCGGAAACGGCAACACTGACTTCTTCGTTGAAGCCTTTAAATAGATCTCGAATTGTCCCGAAAGTGCCCCGTACTCGTCATTTCGCCGGTCCGTGACAGGTTCGGCTTCAGGGACGATTCGATATCGTTACACTGCCCCCCTCTGGAAACTGTTTCGCCTTATAAGAGACTGAGTTTTTGGTCACAATTTCGGTATCGACATTTATTTGCAGCTTTGCATCCCACTTGATGATGAAAACAGATTCAACTGTCTTCTCACTTTGTCTCGAAGGTTAGGATTGAAACACCACACAGGAACTTCCATGTTGATGCCTTGAAAGATATTTTCGATCATGCTCCGTACTGTTCTCCAGTCTAACTAGTCCAGCCCACAACCAAGTTTGGGTATGGCGAGTTTCTTCACACCCTTCTTGATCAAGTGCTCTTTCAAGTCTAGTAAGGCTGACCATAAATCTTCATAGCAGGGTTTCTGGTGTAAATATTTCTTAGTCATCAAGTCCTAGACCGTTCTTTCTTCGACATTATGTTTCAAGGTCTTGCCTACTGTAGACAGTTGCTGCCTTAGTTCAAAAGGTCTTCATATTTAGCCTTGAAAACTCTCGCGATGGCCTTATCCATTGGAAGATCTTGAGCGACACAATGTGCAATGGCGTATTCCTGGCCTACTCGGAAAATCTTGTTGTATTTCTCTGGTAACTCCAAATCTTGCTTTTCAAGTGCCGCTATAGTTAGCCATAAAATGATCGCAGTCCCTAGCTTTATTCACTTGATGATTTCTAGTTTTTTCTGTGATAAAACATGTCTTCTCGTTATTTTTGTTTTCTCCTGCAAAAGGAGCCAATCAATTGAAATGGACTACTCTAGGTTTCCCCCTCGGCAACTTCGTCATACGATACACGATGTCGTTGATCCTTTTCATGACTTCATAAGGACCTTCCCAAAGTCGCTGTAGTTTTGGCAACAAGCTACGTTTTCTCTGTGGTTTACAAAGCCATATCAGATCTCCGACAGAAAATGCACGTCCAGAAGCTTTGAGGTCATAGCGGTTTTTCATTCTATCAGTGGCTATCTGCATGTGCTGTCTGACCTTATAATGAATATAATCCATTCTTTGCTTCAGATTAGTGACATAGTCTTCTCCTGAAAAATCTTTTCCAGGCTTACACCCGAGTTCCAGATCACATGACAACCTCATCGTAGGACCTTGCATAACTCGAGAAGGCGTTTCTCCTGTTGACTCTTGCACTGAAGATCTGTAGGCTATTACAAAAAGGTGCAGGCATGGGTCCTTATCTCGCAGATGAACCGATACCTTTTTAGCCAGGTATTTTCCCATCGTTCTATTCATTCTTTCAACCATGTTGTCTGATTGGGAATGGAGCACTGTTGTTCTGGTCTTTCTGATGCCTAGTCTTTCGCAAGTTTCTTGAAACAGTTTCGATTCAAAATTTCTCCCTTGATCGCAATGTACTCTGAGGGAACTCCAAAACGGAAAAGAAATCCTTCACCAAGATATCAGCGTTAAATGCAGCTTCCTGATTTGGTATACCATAAGCATCAAACCACTTGGTAAAATAGTCCATGGCAACTAGTATATATTTGTTGCCGTCATCAGTCTCTGGAGAGGGTCCCTCTATATCTGCAGCATTACGTTCCATCATAGTTCCAACATTGTACTATTTCATTGGGGCCTTGCCATTTCCATAAGGTCCTTCTTACCAAAGCGCAAGTCGTACACTTCCTGCAATACTCTCGGATATGCATTTGAATTCATCCAATAAAATCTAGCTCTGACCTTCTCGAGAGTCTTCTTGATGCCGAAATGTCCTCCTGAAGCTTTATTATGTAACTTTTCCAAAACTGCCTTCACTCTGCTTCTTGGCACAACTAACTGAAGCCACTCATCATCTCCAGATTCATTTTTAAAGCGTCGCTTTAGCAAACCATCTTCCATCAACAGTGTTTCCCATTGACCCCAAAAGGCATTTATGTTTATACTCATCCTGGAGACAGCTTCCCATTTCGGTCGTTCATTATCTCTTTTCTTTTGCAGAAAAACTTTCAATTTAGGGTCTATTTCTTGTTCTTTCCTTCGTTCTGCTGGTAACCAATTCTCTTCAACAACTGTTATTCTCATTAGGCTAATCTTTTCGTCCAACCGAGAGCTGTGACTGAAGTTTACGGCACAGGGCCTTCGCAATAGTGCATCTGCATTCTTGAGGCTAGTTCCTACTCAATGCCTCTTACGAGGTTTTCTGCATTGTCTTCTTATATGACCAGTCCATCGCAGTTCGAGCATCTGATTTCTTTCCTCTTCCTTCTATCCAGTAGCCAAAGAATCACATGTTCTATAGTTTCTTCCTCCTCAGTGTTGTTTCTTATAGCACGCTAATTCCTCTATTCGATGCCTGTTTTGAAGCTTCAAACTTAAGTGCTTGGGCCAGAGCATCATCAGTTGTTTTTGTCCTAGCCTGTCTCATGGCCTGCTGACGCAAAATTGGTACGCAAACGAAGACAGAAGGAGAGCAACGTCACAAGGCGCACAGAACAAGGTATTGTCTATGTCAAATAATTGGAGAGGGATTCAACGTCAAAATCAACACCAAGTAGGAGCGAGCGCGACAGGAGACAGAAGAGGAATCACGAGTAAGTTAGGTATTAGTACTAGTAGTTCAAATGTTAGACAGGTAACCTCAAATACGAACAACTGTTTTTGTTGTAATAAAGCATTTCATTATGCAGGAGATTGTAGATTTAGGTTCAAAACATGCAATTTTTGCCATATCATGGGACATATAGAACAAGCGTGTAGGGCAAAATGCAATAATGAAGTCCACTTCATAGAAAAGCACTATGAAAGTGAAACTGGAAGCGAAACGGATTATTAGTGGATGGAGCAAGAACATTCAACTTCTGAGTCTCAGCCAATTGTAATAAATAATTTGAAAGTAGATCCTCAGGTATTGACTATTGCGATTGATAATTTGAAATTTGAAATGGAGATAGATAATGGATCTTACGTAAGTATTCTTTCAGAAAATATTATTCAAAAACATTTTCACCATAGGGTGTAGCAAATATCAGATGTTTCTCTGTCAAGCATTGGCAATACAAAGTTGAGTGTAAACGGAATGATAACAGATTTTCAGGTAAGATTCAATAATGAACAGTGTTTTGCGACAGCATATGTAATGCCAGGTAGAGGTAAGTATTTGATCGGAAGGTATTGGTTACAAATGTCAGGTTGTTGGCCAATTACTTTCTCATCTAATTTTCCAGTTAAATATTTCGATAAAGGAGACAAAATTCTTGAACAGTTTAAAAGTAGATATCCTTCGTTATTTTCTAACGAACAGGGTAAGTACATAGGTAGGTCGATTAGGCTCACATTTAAGAAGGATTTTCAGCCTTTGCAATGTAAGCCTTACCATGTTTATTTTGCTTTGAAGAAAAAAGTTTCAAAAGAAATTGATAGGTTAGTCGAAGTAGAACACCTAGAACCTGTGACAGTAAGCGAATGGGCAACTCCTGTTGTACCGGTTGTGAAGGGTGAGGGTGTACGTTTATGTGGTAACGGTTAATCCACAACTTATGAATAAAAGACACCCTTTGCCTTTAAAAGAAAGAGTTTTCGAAACTCTGCAAGCAGGTAAGAAGTGGTCGCAGATCGACCTGAAGCACGCGTGCATGCAATTTGAAGTAGATGAAGAAAGCCGAGATCCATTAATCATTATAACTGAAAAGGGGTCTCTATCGCTACAAAAAATTGCCTGAAAGGGTGGCTTCAAGTCCAGTGGAATGCCAAGACACTGTATGTGACAGAATTAAAGGTATAAAGCATACTGAAGTATACATTGACAACATATTTTGTACAGGTAAGACGGATGCGGAGAATTGGGAAGTTTTAGATTTGATATTTTCTATGTTACATACTGCAGGTCTAAAAGTAAACGAAAAGAAATGTGAACTACTTAGGTTTAAAATAGAGATATTAGGTTATCAGTTAGATATAGATGGGTTGAGACCATCATCGAGTAGGATTCAAGCGATTCAAAATCTCCCACGACCTAAGTCAAAAAAAGAACTGCAAGCGTTGTTACGTCTAATAAATTTCTACGAACCATTCCTACCGAAAAGATCGGATAATTTAAAGATTTTATTCGATAAGTTGAAAAAAATGATCTTTCGTGGAATGATAAATGTGATGAAGCGGTTGAATGGGCAAAAAAAGAAATCATGTCAAATAGAGTTTTAGTTCCCTATCAGCAAGGAGTACAATTGGTTCTAGCTTGTGATGCAAGTCAAGTAGGATTATCTAGTGTATTGTCGCATAGATTTGAGAACGGTGTAGAAAGCCCAATAGCTTTCGCTTCGAAAATAATTCCGGAAAATGAAAGGCATGGAGCTATATTAGATAAAGAAGCTGCAGCCATAATATTCTGGTTCAAAAAATTTTACCATGTTTTAATTGGCAATGATATTATCTTAAGAACTGACAGTTAGCCTTTGAGATATATTTTTGGTATGGTTTCAAATATTGTTCAGAATAGGCTTATAAGATGGTCTTATTTCCTTTCTGGTTTCAAATATGAAACTGAGCTAGTAAAATCAACTAAAAACGGTAACTGTGATGCTTTGTAGAGATTGCCTGTATCCAATAAAATCAAAGTTGTTGATTCAAATTTGGATTGTGTAAATTTTATTAAAAATGAATGTAGGCTAATTAACTTCGATTTAATTCGGAAAGAGACAAACATGGACAGATTACTTGGTAACGTAAAGAGGAAATTAATATTAGGTTGGTCAGATGAAGATAAAAAAATTAGTGATGAAGAGAATTGTTATTATAATAAGCGGCTTGACTTAAGTAGAGAGAAAGATTGCTTATTGAAAGGCTTGATAATTATAATTCCTGTAAAATGAAGAGAATCGGTATTGCTACAATTACATGAATCGCATTTTGGAATAGTCCAAATGAAGCAAGTTGAAAGGTTGTTTTTTTGGTGGCCGGGTATTGATCAGGATATAGAAGGATTGGTTGGTAGTTGTGAGATATGTGTGAAGAATAGAAAAGAGCCAAATCAAATAAGTAATATACATTGGCCCTATCCTTCTACACCTTGGTCGAGGCTGCATACAGACTTCTAGGGACCTTTTTATGGGCATATGTTCATAATAATAGTAGATGCTCATAGTAAGTGGCCAAAACTAATGGACATGAAAAGTAACACAACAGCTGTAAACCATTGAAGTTCTTTGTTTTCTAGGTTTGGTTTATGTGACCATGTTGTATCTGATAACGGTGCACAGTACACGAGTGCAGAATTCAATTCATTTTTGAAATCTTGGAATATCAAACATAGTTTTTCACCTCCTTATCACCCAGCAACTAATGGTGCTGCATAGAATTTCGTACAGACATTCAAACACAAAGTAACTAAAATTATTGAAAATGGGAGATCATTGCGAGAAGCTGTCAATTTATTCTTGTTCGACTATAAAGTTATGAATCACGCATTTACAGGAAAAGCTCCTTCAGAAATAATTTTCAACAGAGAAATAAAATCCAGATTCCATTCATTAAGGTCAAGTTTAAGCACTGATGCATATTCGAAAATTTTCGAAGATTCAGAAAAATCGAAAATTAGTAGAAATGTAGAATTTTGTGAAGGTGACGAAGTCATGATAGATGTAAATAGCTCCAAACAAGGTGCTAAAGTCAAAGCTAAAATCGTGAAAAAGCTTTCACCAATTACTTCAAGAGTGAAAGTCTATGACAGTAATAAAATTGCTAAGAGACATGTAAATCAAATGATTAAAATTTTAGATAGGATTAATTAATGATAATGAAATTTCAAAAGGAGGAGAGAAGGAAGTAGTTTTAAGGAGATCAGAGAGACTTGTGAATTAAAATAAAAATGGAACTTGATTGTTTATTTATTGTAAATAGTATTGGGTATGATAGAATAGTAGATAGAATATAGTCAGTTTGTTTAAGTAATATATATTTCATGTCAATATTAGTGAGTAAATTAAATAAATTAAGAACATTAGTGAATAATTTGTAATTAGTGAGAATGAAATATATTTAAATAAAAGTAGAATATTTAGGATTAGGATTTGACATTGAATGTATATATTTACAATTAAGGATTACAGTAGATTTCAAAAGGGGGAAATTGGGATGTATATAATTAGTGTAGTGCGCATATAAAAGTGATAGACTTGGTAAAGCGATGCGCAATAGTTAAGCTTTGTTGTATACGGTATTCGATGTAACATGGTATTCGGTATTCGATATTAAATTGAGGATCATATAATAAATCTGTAAATAGAATCTCTCGTATTTCTATCTAAAAACACCACAATTTGAGAATCATTGTCTCATTCTATTGAGAAATGTGTATAATTCCCTTCAAGTAGTGACCTCCTTAATCAAGTAATTTTGAAACAGTTTTTAAGAATTGAAGGTGTTGAGTAGCGACGAAGATTCTAAATTATTCAAGCGTACTCCGCCTGATTGAAAGGTCGAAACACCATGAGAAATTTGCTACCAGATAAATCTTGCAATCAATAAGCGCATTGTGAATTTATGGAATAGAAAACAAGAAAATATCACGTCGTTCTCGTAGAATGCTCTTCTAGTTTATCTCAAAGAACTTTCTGAAAAAGTGAAGCCGTCAGCCCAGTCGTCAATTATCGAATGTTAAGATCGATACTGCAGATTGACAAAGAGAAACTTGGAAGCACAAATCCTACTTCGTCGTCTTCAGGTCATTTCTATATCATCATAAGTGGTGCTTGCGGAAGACGAAAAAAATGCAACATTAAATTGAAGCATATCCAGAATACATTGAAAATCTTCAATAGTTATAATATCAGATTTAAAAACTTTACGTCTCTTCAACATATCAGAGAATTTTTATGAACTCTGCTGAAAATATATAGACGTGTATTCATGAAGTATGGAACTCTTCGTTTTTTATATTTATCAAAAGAGAGATTGAACAGAATCACCGTTTTTTTGGATGCTCATGTTAATTTACTCAGTTCGAAACGGTATTGCGGTTGGAAATCCCTACCATTGGGATTTCCAACAGAATTACCATTTTGAACTGAGTTAATTATTATGAACAAGGTGATATTGACAATTCATTACGAAAAGAAATTGATACATCATCTGAATGTGGGAGACTGTAGAATAGTTTCTCATTCAAATAACGTAAGAAGTACATCAATATTAACCCTAAATATGGATTTCTCGCTTCATTTGGTGAAACATTATGAGTTAATGATTAATTAAAACACTTAATAGAAAATTCACAAAAATATATTATGATACTCGACATATGTTCCAGGTAATTTGCCCATTCATAAAAGTAATACAAGACTGAACAGCAAAATGAGTGGTTTTGCTTAAATATATCATATCAATATATCAACAGAAGATATATCAGACTCTTGTTTGGTTATTAACAAATTGGCTTTTCTGAAATATCCATCTTCTTATCCTTATCACCTGGGTGAATGAGTATAATTCTCTCAAAATCGAGGAAATGACTTTTACCTAAATAATAATTACAAACACAGTAGAATGGTCCTCAATTCTATGCACGATACATCTTGCAGTTTGGCCTATGTAGATAGTCTCGCATTCAGTGCAGTGAATTTTATATGATCTGCTTTAATGAAACAATTTCATTATATCTTTTAACTATTACATATCTGCTTGCTAATATTAGAAATATCATTAATTCAGAAATTTTTTCTTTCGAATTCACAGTATCTTATGCTGCAGAAAGAGTATCTTTTTCATTGAGTTGTCAATTAAATCAGTTGTTCTTAGCGATTACTTTCAATATTCGAACTTCATTCTGAAAATCAACAGCTGACATATGCATAGAGAATAATGTGAGAACCAACGAATGAAAAGTACTAATATTCATATTATTTATTGGAAAATTCGGTTGTGAATTAAACTATGTGAATTAGTTAAAAGAATTTTATTATGTGTCTATTCCAATCTAAATATAGCAAACACCACCTAGATTGCCACAAACAGATAATCGAATACTTTTTCTCAATATTCATATTCCTTTCATCGATGAAGTCAATTTACAATAGAAATTGAAATATCGAAAAGTCTTGGACTTGTCAATTAGTAAAACACATGACTCACATACAGAAAACCAACTCATTCAGATAGCCTGATTCATAACAGAAGTTCTCAATCTCAGAATGTCAAGTTGAAAGATTTTCATTCACTTGTTACACATTACTTTCTTCTCATTTGTCTGTTTCTACTTGAGGTTCAAATATGAAAATTAATCACTTAAAATATTTGACACATCAATAAAAAAACAAAATAAACTTTTCCGCAGAGCATTCATGCTTTAAATACTCAGAAATCGAATAAAATTTTCCATCAATTATATTCCTTATATTAGCAACAAGAAATGTAACAGATTGCAAGAAAATTATATTCACAACATCAGTATAATGAAAATGATTAAGGTTCATTGCTAATTACTAATAGAAATGAAATGAGACTATGGAATGTTGGGTTATATAAAATACATTGCAGTGAATACGAAACTTTATATATAGGCCAAAAGGGTAGATGCATCTAAAAATAAATTGAAGAACATAAATGATCCGATATTCAAAACAAAAATTCTACTGGTTTTTTGACCATTGGATAAATTTGGATCATTTGATAGATTGGCAGAGACTTGAACTCATACACCTAGGTAATGAAGGGAAGAAGTCTGACATTTTGGAAATGATGGAAATCACTAGAAAACATCAGCCAATTTGTAATGAGCGTATTGTGTTACTCTTGATGAAGGGCTAATAACCCAGAACATATGTCGAGTATTTTAATATACAGGGTGTTTTGCTAAAGGACATGATGGAACCAGAGGTGAAACAGACCAAGGATTTTCTCATGTCATATTACAATTCCTTTATTCGGCCTTCCTTTATGATCTACAGGGTGGTTTTCGGTTCACTCAGAATTATCTTCATGAATAACTTCTGTCCTCAGAAAGTGGGCCGGAAGAAATCCAGACAGAGTATTTTGGTTTTCAGAACGAATCGACGGATGGAACAAAATCAAAAAAAATTGAAGATCGTGCTCGTTGTCTCCATTTTATTAACCTACTATAGAACAAGCCAGCATATAATCTAGATAAATTTCAGTAATGATTCCAGAATGTGCACACGTTATCTGTTTTTCTAACATATCTGAAATTTTTGTCAGATCTCACATTCTCAATAGTCATATGTTCGAATAGTGACAAAGGCGGGGTGAAATTAGAGGAAAAATATTTAACTGACAGTTTTATGGTCATGTATCAGAATCATGTTTGTTGGAACTAAAAGTCATTTTTCTTATGCTTTTTCGATAGTTCATTCTTGTGTTTCTCAGAAATTCTACAAAATTCAAGGCCGGATCTGCCATTTCATCGATCTTCTCGTTTAAGCATGTATCAGTTGCTAATCTGAATCGAATATTCATTTCCAACATAAAAATAACGAATTTTTGTTGAATTCATTGTTTCAGAGAACAGTTGATAGCAAAAACATTCAGTTTACAAATGAAGATTTTTACTCTCGTGAAAAAAATTATCCCTTGTTAGGTGATACACGAACATGAAATTGAAAATTTATGATTAAATGAGATAAAAAACACAAGGTTTAACTTTAATCTACACTTTATTTGAAAAATTTCGACGACGTTTCGCTGACACAGTAGCTTCATCAAGAATGACAAACAGAATGAAGAGTATGGTATTATAAACAAATCGTAGAACAAGTTGGATGAATAACAGGAAAATCCACACCGAGCCATTGTACAGTTAGTATGAAAGGTAATAAAAACTAATTAAACAAGTTAAGTAGGAGTGAATAATTCACATCTACCTGCTCATTCAAAAGATTGTCCGAATGTTTGTATCTATTCATTTCTAATGCTTCTAGGAGATCTAGTTTTAAACTTTTGATTTTATATGTAAGATGTCCAAGTTTTTATTGAATGAATGGTTTTCTTTTATTAAGTGGTTCGAATAATTTGAATCAGATTTATTTTTATCGGAGCTACGTTCATGTTCAGATGTTCTTATGCCAAAACTCCTATAGGTCCTACCGATATAAATTTTATCACAAGAACCGCAATTGAGTTTATAGATTCCTGATTTACTCGATTTTTCAACACGAGATTTATTATTTTTAATATGGTTACCTAAGTTATTGGAAGTTTTGAAAGTTATATTAAGATTTTGTTTGACGAGAAAGGATTTAATATTTGTACTTGCAGAACCGCAGAATGTTAAACTGTTCAATATTTTATAGTCTTTATGAATAGGATATACTTCATTTATTGCTTTCTGATACAGTTTTTACGAATGATTAGATCTATCATATCCGGATTATATGAATTATTAAAGGCTATCTGTTTGATGATGTTTAACTCTTTATTATAACCTTCTACTGATAAAGGTAAATTGAGTAACCGATGTACCATGCTGTTTAAAGCTGCAACTTTGTGTTGATTTTGATGTAATGAGTAGTTATGTATAATTGTATCAGTATGTGTTGGTTTATGAAAGACCGAAAAACATGATTATTATTTCGTTTAGTGATTTTCAAGTCCAAAAATTAATGGAATCATTCTGTTCAATTTCTATGGATGGAATTAATGGAATCAAGAAATAAGTCTTATTGACTAGTAGTTCCAATGAAACATACTAAGATGTCGTCAACATATCTATACCAATAAAGAAATTTGGAAATGAGTGGATGTGTATGAATTTTCTGTTCAATATTATTCATAAAATCTCTGCTAAAAGTGGACTCGAAGGATTTCCATGATCAAACCATTTTCACTACTGTAATAGATGTTGTTGAAAGAAAATAATTTTGTTCAATGCAAACGTACGACAGATTCAATATTTCTGATTTAATTATGTGGTTAACATGATTTGAATTCAACTTGTTTTCGATTAATATTTTGACATCACCTGGAGGAACACTTGGGTATAAATTCTCAACATCAAACGAAATAAGTTTTGCGTTAGGTGGTAGGTTAACGTTTTTTATGTTATTTATCAATTCGAAAGAATTTTTTATATAAAATTTTGATTTGAATGAAGAATAATTTTTAATGAAATCTATAAGGTAGTGCGACAATTTGACGGCTGGGGCTGTAACGTAAGATACGACTGGTCTAACGGGGTTATTCACTTTATGCAATTTAATGAGTGAATACAGTTGAGGTGGTTGAGGGTTTAGTAAAATTAATTTGTATTTATCTATTGCTTCAATTAAAGATTTTGCGTCATTTATTGCAATTTTAATATTTTTCTGGAATGTAATAGTAGGATCTTTGTTTAAAATTGTATAGTTTCCGAACGAAATGAAATTCAGAGTTTTAAATAGGTAGTCATTTTTATTTAACGCAATAACAGTATTACCCTTACCTGCTTTTGTGAAAATAACTTCATTTAGTTGAGATTTTTGTTTGATGGCCTTTAAAATATTTCATTCTTTACTCGGTTTAAAGTCAGCTAATGATTCATTTTTATAATGTTAGATGCTAAATATTTAAGGTGAGTGTTATTAGGAATATTTTTCAGAGAAATTTCAGTATCTACGCCAAGTTCCTCTAAATCACATTTTATCTTGTTTGATTTAATATTGTGTTTGAAACCCTTCTCCAAGAGATTTGTTTTATTAGTTGTGAAATTAGTATCAGAAAGGTTAACGAATCTATCAAAAAATTGATGGTCAGAAAATTTAGTTTTACGTGGAGTAGGTTTCGGTTTTCAATTCAAGTGGATGAAGTCTGTACAATAACTCGGTATGAATTACCTTGAGATAAATATTGTAGATGTCTCGTTTGTGGAACAAAATCTTGCATTCTGATTTGATCCATATCTTCTGTCCGGAGATGACTGCTCTGCGAGCTGCATAACTGTTGTTGTTGGTCTTGAGTTTGATGTATTTAGGACACACTTCACTCTTCAAACACGTGGTTAAAAACCACAGGTTTTGGGATGTTATAGCATTTTTAAGTAACAACTTGAAATACCAAAGGGCCAAAAAGCTGCTTGTATTCGCTTTCTTCAACATTTGAATTGTGGAGGCCGTTACTTGATGTAGATCCATGATATAAATGAGATAAAAACACAAGGTTTAACTTTATTCTAGAGATTAAAGTTAAACCTTGTGTTTTTATCCCATTTATATCATGGATCTACATCAAGTAACGGCCTCACAATTCAAAAAATTTATGATTACTTATAAAGTTTAAACTTAGTAACGTGAAACAATTGAAAACTAATGAGCAGATGAAAAAGATTAACATTGAATTTTCTGAATTATTACCATTCGCAGAGCGTTGAACGATGAATCAAATTTGTAACTGCGTTCTTATTAAATTTCCATCGTTCCGAACTTCATTCCAATGATGTATAATCTACTAATTAACTGTTTTCATCCATTTCTTTGAGAGCCATAGACTTTAGTTTTCAATTATTCCCATAAAAAGTAATCCTGCGGATTCAGGTCTGGAATCTAGGGAGCTATTTCCGAGGATCTCCCTTCCCAATTCATCTATGGTGATATGTCGAATCTAAAAACTATCCAACATATTGCGCCAAGTGAGGTGGAGCACCGTCTCGCTTAAACAACTTGCCCCTATTCGGATTCTTTTCATGTTATAATAATTGTGGCTGTACTGTCTGTAAGAAATGCAGATACGTCGGTCCGTCGAGCCTTTTTTCAGAAAAATGTGGGCCAACAATATGGCCGTTGTACATTCCGATCCAGACATTCATAGAAAATTTTAACAGAGAATTCGCTGGACGGACAGAGTGTGGATTTTGCTGAGCCTATCGTGCGTATTTCTGGAATTGAAAGTGCCATCTATTGGAAATTCAGATTCATTAGTGAATAAAGTTCTGTAAATTGGTAGGACTAGTTATTTTCTTTCCTCGAAGTTTTTCACACTCGCGTATGAGAAAATCCCAGAGAATTAAATATTCTTCGTGGACCTCCTCCTGTGGTAACAACATGTACTGTAAGTTGTTGATTTGATATTATTTACGGATTTCTTTGTGACATGGTGAATACAGAGAAAATAACCAAAAGACGTTCATAACCTCACAATATTCGACACAACATTGAGAATTTCTTCATCAGGTCTTAGAACTAGAAAGAAAGAATATTTTCAAAGCAAAGGTTATTCCTCGCAAATAAAGGATAGGAAGCAATTTATTGGGTCGACTTTACATCGTTACGAAATGATGGAAATTTAATAATAAGCGCAATAGTTAACTCAACCCACTGTGGAAGGAGATGCATCTCTTCAAAGAATTATTGAAATTTTCTATTTTCATGTTTTTCGTATCTGAGGATGGAGGATAAATTTCCTCATTTAGAAACCTGATATTTTTCTGCTATTGAATGTCTTCTGAGTCACTGCGTTCAGCGGAATATAGTTATTTTCAAGTTGAAGATGAATATTCAGTTCGGAAAATTGAAGTCACTGATAAGAGATCAGCTAAAAGTAGACGTCGATGAAATGGCTGTCGAAGGCCTTTGCGATATCAAGAGCAATGGCTCTCAATTCACCATGCAATGGTTAATTTGTTGTATGAGAAGTATTAGTATATACAGGGTGCTTCAACGATAACTAAACAGAGGCTATATCTACCAAGATATTCATTTCTGATGAAAATGCAAAAACAGGTCAATTTTGTTTCAAGGAGGAAAATTTTTGGGGTACAAAACTTGCCTGAAATATCAACTCCTAAGCGGGGCTTGCAATCATTAAACATTTTGAATAGGGAAGATGGGTCGACTGATGACTCTAAAGAAAGGTGGTATCTTTGTCTACATTGCCTTAAACGAATTTCCATTTTTAATTGAAAACCGTGAAAGATACACGGTGAGAACCTAAAAGATAGGAAGACTATTTTCCTGAGACTATTCAAGTTTCAGTGAGGTAAAATAGAACAGATCAATGGCAGTCATTATCAAGTACCATCTTCATCTTGAATTTCAACTCCTGGAGCAGTAGTGACAACCCTTGAAAATTTGGGAGAGGGTAGATGGTCCGAGTGATAACTCGAAAGAAAGGTATTATCTTTGTCTGCACTCCCGTGAAAGAATTTTAATTTTTGATTGAAAATTGTAGAAGATATAGAGTGAGCCACTGAAAAATAGAAAAGACTATCTATCGCCCTGTGATATTACTATTAAACTGTATTCTTTGAAATCTTAAAATTCATAAATACTTCTAGCGAAATCATCAATTCAAAACTTTCAATCGATTCAGTGTTTGCAGTATGAAAGGAGGCGACATTGAAATATTTCGAAATTTTACATATTCCAATTATTAGAATAACTCAATTTGATGGAATTTCTGCTTTGACAATACGACCAGTGCAACTCAATTCACACTAAAATGGAAAATAAAACCTCTTTAAGAGATAAACGAATGAATAATGTCAAATATTCTACTGAATATCAGGAACAAAGCTCCTTGAAACATTACTTTCAAATGCAAACTTTATCGAGTTGTTACTAAATATATTTTATTACTAATGGAAACCATCATCAAGTCATCAGGTCTATCGCAGGATAGGCAAGATATTAATCGCTATCATGACACATTAGAAAATAGCTCATTTCATTCTTATTAGAAATTTACATAAAATCTTCGTAAAAAGATTCTTCCGTAGCGAGATAACAAACTGCGCAAAAGGTTTGAAACTCATTCCTTTATAACCAAACTTTCATGAATAGAGAAATTTTCTCAAATAGGATTCACCTTTCAATCAAAAAATCAACCAAGCTTGGACTCAGACGATGGTTGAAAACTGGTAAGAATTTGAAATAACAAGATGTGAAAATAGGGTCTCACGCCTTTAACGATGGGGAAAAGCTTGCATTTTGCCCATTAAGACAAGGTGAAACCGGAACTGCACATCTAAGGCGATGAGAAGCTTGAATCTATTCATTCATGGCAAGTGCAAGCTTGAACCCAGCCACTTTCGAAATTAGAAGAGACATTTGAAATTTTCTTCATAAATTTCTTGAATGTGAGCTAGATATACGTAAACATTCACCACTTGGTACGTGTTCATCATACAAAAGTCCCTGCGTATGGTGATGCACCCATTTGCATCATAGAATTTATTTCGAACTGTATTTTAATACATACATATACACCAAATCTCGCGCGTTTGAAGCTCATCCGAATTCCTTTCAGTAAATAAAATTACAGAAACCACGCCTACATAGGATTGGTGATATCAATTTGGTCGGTTATGTTTTGGATTGAAACTGATGATGTGCTGGTTCGGCTAAATTCTGTCACCGATCCAACTGCTCCAGTTGTGTCACTGGAGCAGCGACGAGTTACCGGTCCGGTGACACTGTCAGCTTCATATCAACGTGAGAAATCGTCACTGATATGTCGTTGTCGCAATGAAGTGTCTAATGTATCTAAAATCAATATCGATTGGAGTCAGACCGATTCCTGCGTCTCGATATAAGGTAGCAGATAGATGTATATTAGGGTGGAGCGAAAATATATGAAATTTAAATCGCTAGGCATAGCGATGAAAAGTTGCCTTGTTATATCCAAAACAAACATAGAAAATATCACACATTATCTTAACGTTCTGAGGTGCCCCAGCAGGGAGGAAAAACAAACGAAAAACATGTTTTTATGTTTTAATTATTTATTACAAGAAATATCAAGAAACATCAAAAATACAGTTTAAATATCAAATTGATTCTTCGTGTTAAAACTAGGCATACGTTGACGAGATAGTAATCTTGCTCTAATGAAACCATCTCGTTTGTTTTCCCCACAAACTGCACGCGATGCTTCTGTCACTAACTTTAATATCCTGACATATGCCGAGACCATTTTTTACAATTTCCTTCAAGGTTTCATCAGGCAAATTTGTAGTTTCGAAGTCCTCGAGTATTCTGTGATATTGCTTTTATAACTCTGCTATATGCCGGGTCTCGGATAACCTGTCTGTCATCGCCAAGCATGGCAATGATATTTTCTGGATGACCGAAATATCCATTTCGATGGATCACTTTGTCAATGATAGCCTTCATATCGCAGTTCAAATAGCGACTAAGATTAATAGTTTGCCAAAGGTGCTTAGCCCTGTCGATGCACGAAGAATTACATTATTGTAAACCACATCGGTCCACTAATTTTTCTTCAGGGTCAGTTTTTGTGGCATACAACCATAAAATTCGATTAGTTGTTGTTAGCCATCTAGAATGGTTAAGGAGTCCAGGTTCTATTTTAGCTAAATCAGAAGTAAATATACCAGTACTGATAGCGGTCGTAATATCGTATAGATACTTTTGGTCGGTACTCAGCTCTGTCCTAGTAATTTCAGGTAATATTGTGGGTATAACGGATAATGCGACTATCGGCATTGTTGGACAATTTTGTAAATGAGATCCAATGGCACCTGAAAAGCATTTCGGCCCTGTAGTTTTTCCATCTAACTGTAATAACAAATGTCGCAAGGTTAATTTATTATAATGCAACTGGCAGATAATCCACTCTAATGGTCTGTTTAGCTCTGCTCCATCAGACGAATAACGCCACCTTTAAAACCTGTATTGACTACTGTTCCATCGCAGTCAACAACAGCCATTTTACTCAGCTTTACTGACTTAGATTTTAAGTGAGATATTAAAGTGTCTTTGATACCTTCAACAGTCCCCGACTCACAAGTGACATGCCCGAAATAGTTGCTCCCTGGTTCTGAAAAAAAAAATGACATAATGATCTTCTATAAAGTTGATCTGAACTTAGTTCATTCACGGGGCAACTTTGAACGATCAATGACAAGACTTGGATCGTGTGGGGAAATAATGCCAACATCTTTTAAGACAGAAGAAGCTATAATAGCAGCGGCTCTATCGGATATTCCAGTACGATCACAGGCAAGGGCTAATGATGGTAAGTTTAACCTTTTTTTTTCTGAGGTGGTGAACCTTTCAGTTTGACCTGTTCTGAGTTTTCATGGTAAGGACTAGAAGATAATACAGGTGAGCTAGAGCATGAACTGCTGCTTTCGATTGAAGAATCATCGGTGAAAGAACGGGAACAACAAGGTTTATCAAAATAGTTTACCTCTCTGTTCCACGATAAACATTTTGCTTTTTTTTCTTGTTTCTTCTTGTTTTTCACACTTGCAATCACATCGATACCGCCTATCATCATTTTTCTGTCTGTTCTTTGGTCAATTAAGAAACTTGCTTCCTCCTTGGGAACACGACTACCTTTTACACAGTTACAATCACATATAACTTTGCATTTGCAACTGCTAATATCAAACAGTCTATGGGACTCTGATATAAATATATTAATCCTTTCTTGGTATTTAACATTAGTTTGACGGCCAAGATATAGTTTCATTAAGCTTCTATATTTGTCGTGGTAGGAACAAACCAGTTGGAAAACTCTTTTTACACTCACAGTAGGCAGAAACGATTTTTGCCATTCTATAACTTCGTGAGCCAATCTTTCAGACATTTCAAGAACTGTTGGCTCTTTTGTTGTTTTATTAGGCTTCAACTCATGTTTTATGAACAGATAATTTTTCATAACATCGTTATAAGTTGGTAATTGCGGTGCTGGTAACTTATGCGGCAAACCAAAGACAAGACAGCTCGTCTTTTTTTATGTTTTAACTCGAGATATATTTCTGCAAACAATACAAATAATAAATACTCTAATATTACAGTCAGGAAGTAAAGTACAAGCATGAAATATGAAAATCATTACTTACAATATACGTCGCAATCCCAGTTAAAGATAAACTAATGCAATTTGATGCCTCAAATAAATGAACGGCAAACAGATGCACTGTTGTAAGCGCGCGAAATTACTAAATGTCACCCTAACAGTGTTTGGGTATGAAGGCGTGGGGAAGGGTTTCGCCGAAATACCCTTCCCCGCGCCCCGTTACCTTAGAGTCTCAACAAGCATGTCTCTACCGGTAATAACTGTCACTCAGGAGTTTTTTGAAATGTTTGCGATGTTTTGAAAAATGTTGGCAAAACTTATAATTTGCCTAAAATTTTCAGAACTTTATGACGATGGATGCACCTTGAAACATAGCATAAGCCAACTGATCTTTTTTGTGCCTAATGTTGACCTAAAATAGCATTGATGATTAAGTGATTAATCACCGGATAAATCACAAAAGCTATAACACAATAACTCATTTGGCCGTTTTCTCATACCTGTGACAAATTTTGATTCGTTACGACATTTTACATACTTCAGGACCGTCATATTTATCATACTATTGGACTGATATACCTACAGCGCCTGCACTATAGCTTTGCGGAGTTACACGAATTATCATTCGAAAAGTGCATTCGTTTTCACGATTGAAAGCGCTGCAGAGAGACGAAAGGATGAAATAACAAAAAAGTTTGTTAAAGTGTACGATTCGGATTCTACGACACAATGTTTTTCGTGGCATAGAGCATATATGGCTAGCTAAGTCAATGAAGAGAAAATAAGGCGTCGATAAATAGAATCAACATAATTTATGGAACAAGCTGTTTCTTTTTCAGAATTTGACACTTCATGCAGTGATAATACTCGTCTTCTAGAAGCAACTCTACACAAACTGGAGTACAATTGAGATGTTGGATATGTAATAATATAACTGAAAAAACAGCAAAAAAACTTCATTCATGCTGTGAATTATCTGGGGCGGAAAAACACTGCACGTTAAAAACAACATAATGTGTTTACAAAAATAAGTATCTGTGAAGATCCTGAAGACCTATTTGCTCGAGAGTTTAGATATCACTTGGATTGTTATCGTTCATACACAAAAACACCAAGAACCTCTTCTAACAAAGGAGTAAAAGAAGAAATTTTACAGAAAGTTTTGGAAAGCTACTCAGAGAAATTCAAGATTCAACTTTTTCAATGTTCATCCGAATCAACTCACTTGCCAACACGATTAGCAGAACAGATGCTGTAATTGAAAATCGAGTTATTAAATCACTTTTCAGTGATAAATACGGAGGAAAAGTATTATACTCTTATCCAAAAGATAGATCGCAATATTCCATGATATTCATGAGCAACATACCATTGGCTGAAGTGGTTGAACTTGTTCGTCTTCTTAAATCAACAAATGTAACAGTCGGTTGCGCAAAACAATTGAGAAAAGAATTATTAAATACTGTGCTGATACCAAATGGTTACTTATAAGATGAAGTTTTGATTGAAAAACTATTGAACCAAACAGAATTTCCGCCTGTTTGGAATACTTTTATGCAAGCACTATTTAGTGCAAAGAATCAGAAATTAGCAGAAATATTCGTCGAAGAGCATTTCCAGTATTTTCTTCCGTTATACTGAAGAGCTACAAACCCCTAAACATATAGCTTCAGCTCAGTGCGTTCATCATCTCAGTCTATCGAAACATTTGATTAAATATTAAATAAGCTTGGTCATTGTATAAGCTTTAAAGCACTGAAAACTCTTGATATCGAAGTAACTAAATCAATTCTGTGTGAGAGTAATGAAGAAAAGTACCTATTCCAAGAAATATTAAACCCGACCCATCTTTATTCCTTCTCAGTGCAATTGACAAAAATGATTTTGATGAAGAAACGTCAAATTTTGGAGTTTTTGTCTTAACAAACAATAGTTCTATCCTTTTTTTGTTATTGTTTAATTCAATCACTTCCTTTTATCAAATATTATCCCCAAAATTGACATTTAAACGTCTTGCAGATACTGGTAAACAATTTCTTATAGTAAAATGCACGTTAAAATGTAAATAAAATATTGCGGCATTGAATAAACTGGCAACATCGATAATATTGTAATTTGGGACCAACAGAACTCATAGTCGTTGTCAGATTCTGTTCCTCAATTTTTGCATACTCACTTCCCCTCATCGCCCGGCCTATAAGCTCACTAGTCACTTGTTGAAGTTCTAAAATTAGATAAGTGTTAACTAAATAATGGAATATTACCATTAGCAAAATATTGAAACAGCAAACTTTTGTAAATAACGCAACACACGCTCTTTTTCAATTCACCGAAAAGACAAATGAAGTCTCAAGAATATATGCCTATGGTCAGTTATGATAGAAGTTTCAAACAAGAACTATGAATTTAAGTAGTTTTTGTTTCGATTTCACGACCTTATTGCTTTCTTTTAATTTTTCTCAATGAAAATTCCTACGCGACCATAAAGAATAGAGTAAAAAGAAGTAACCAAATATGTATTCATCTTATAGTAATATCGAATCGTGCATACAAGAATAATATTTTTCGCAGTTTATCCATAGGGCCCGAATTTCTTCATTTTTGTAAGATGTGAGAAGATAATGAACAAAGCACCAATGAAACTTAATTGAATTATTTGGATATTTGTTAGTTATGATAGAACGTGCATACGAAAAAATATGATTTTTGCAGCTGGTCCAAATAGTTTGACTGTATATATCATTTCTCAGTTTTCCCAATTCAACCGACTTTTCTCAGAAATTTTCTTTATTTTTCTCATGCTCAAAACGCTTTTACTTTCACTTGTTCATACTATCGCAATTTTCAGATTTTTTCGTATTTCTTGAACTTACTGTTGGAATTTCATATTTATATTTCCTGTTGAAATTTAATTCAGGCTAAAACAAATATTTTCAAACAGAAGTTTTCCCAGATGTAGATATTCAGCAATAATATATACTGATATAATTTGTCCTAATAAGTGTTTCAGATGTTTCGTTCAGTCTGTATACTCATCAATCCAATATCAGTTTGCAGTTTTGAGGTTATCCTTTAAGAGAGTTTTCGTGTCTTGTAGTGTAGAGGAATATATGCTGAGACCTGGTTGATCTTAGACAGAGTTTGAGGCTTCAGTTCCATTTCGTGCTGAGCATTCTCCTAATGAAGAATTGTTAACTCAAAATTTAAAATATATTAACAGTTCAAGAAAGCGTAATACTCAAGCCTAATTCTTTTCGTTGTTCATTGTTGCACCTTTCGCAATTGATGAAGTTATTTGTGTTTATATACTTTGTTCGTCCTTTACTTGAAAAATGAGGTCATCGAAGCCTGCATTTCGAGTGAAGAAAAGCCCTATCTGAAAGCAATTTCATCAAATTGATATGATATTTGCCAAGTGTACAATATGGAAGAATAAGGTGACCTGTAAGACTTCAATATCAAATCTTAGGAAGCACATGATTCGCAATAACCGGACGGTACAGTTGTCATGATCAGACAACCAAGGATTATTCTCATATGCTACTCAAATAGTGAAAATTATGTACGTCGTACCTATAATGCCAACGATTTCTCCCACAATTATTTTGCCTGAATATGGCAAAAAACAAACGTTAATGACTAGTTTAACCCATAAAAAGTTAACTGACAGGGAGAAAAAAAATTTTAAAGAGGAACTGTTGGGCCCATTCATTAGCGATTTCCAACCTTTCTCTGAGGTTGAAGATTCTGGATTCAAGGAGTTTGTAAGATCGTTGAATCCAGAATATTAGTTGCCTTCTAGATAAAAAATTTCCGATAATTAGATTCCTGCAAGATTAGAAGAATCTCTTGAAGAAAACTAAGTTTACTCGAAATAGCTCGTAAAATCTCTATCACTGCAGACTGCTGGACTTCAAAGGGCAGTGACATTGCTGTCACTGGCCATTCAATTTCAGAAGGCAAACTGCTCAACATACTACTGGATTGCCAAGCAATGGCAAATCACCATCCGGACGAAAATTTGGTGACGCAAATAAAAAAAATTATGAATGACATGGGAGTGGAGCCGGGGCTGGGTGCCCCGCTGCTCCACTCTATTCCGGTACCGGCTGATATTCCACATCGGTGTCAGTGACGATGACAGTGACGGCGACGATCGCTAAGAAACGTAGCAATATCAGGACCGCTAAGCTTCATTGCTCCATTCTTTACTTTGTACCAGGTAATTCGATATCGTTCCGATGCGGTGACAGTGACGATCGCCGTTCCGGTAGTAGGACCGCTAAGCTTCATTGCTCCACTGCATTACTTTGTACCGGCTAATTCGATATCGGTTCGGTGACGGTGATAGTGACGATCGCCGTTCTGGTATCAGGATCGCTAAGCTTCATTGCTGAACTGCTCCACACTGGCACTGTGCCGGTAGCTTCAAGATCAATGGAGCAGGTCCAACTACTCCAGTCCGGGACTCGGTGACACTGCTCGTCACTGCTACAGCTGTATCGGCACATCTCTAATTGAAACAAGTTGGTCTGCTCAGTGATCTTTTACATTTGTTCACAACATCATGTCTAGTTCTAATGACAAAGGTTCCCGATTCCATGCAGATTCGGATTACTCTATTATGAAGAATTCGATGATTCTGTCAGTAAGAATGATTATTCCTACTCTGATGATGAGATCAACCCAAATTTGAATACAAGTTGATTCGATTATCTAAATAATTGCAGAAACATGAAAGGTGCTCTATCAGCTATAATCTACATAAGAACAAAAATAAGAATCAAATGATCACATCCTTTAAATCTTATCGGGGCATCGATAGTATGAAACGCTATTTTCATTTTTTCTGTGTTTTGTTCTTTATTCTGTTATGTTTTATTTTTATTATATTCTTCTGACATTATTTTATACATAAATAAAGTGCTGTTGCAATAAAAGTTAATTTTTTTTCTTTGAGCGTACAGCTTTGTATATCCGCTTGGAAAGGAATCATGAAACGACGGCATAAGCCGGTTTATTCGTATCGACCAGTATTAGGAGCATCCAGCATTGAGGAAGACCGGTGACAACACTAATCATTTCCGAAGTTATCTCAAATTTATTAGCGATTCAGCAGGTTGAGTAGCCCAAGATAAGAACTAAAATATTGAAGTCTTAATGGGTAGTGTGGCAGAATGAATTATGCACGTCATCTTTCTTCACTTTCGTTCTATTCTAATATTATGAATCTTCCATTTATAACTCTTTTGTACAGAAAATAAACAACATTCTGTGCAGAGTGTATATTGTAATGAATGTAAGATTTTTGTCATATTGAATTTTCAGAATTCTTTCAGGGTACGACATATCTTCGAGAAAATACTTATTCAGTTAACAGTACTATGAAAGAATTGACTTCGAGATATAACATATCACGTGTTGCAATATCATTTCACCTCGCGAAACAGTTGAATTGTTATATTTGGAACTTTTCCTACTCTTAACTCTTATGAATTCTTGCTATTCTTATATTTTTCTTTCCTGTCCTCTATCTTATACAAGCATATTCAATTGAGTACTTTGTTTGTAATCCATTAAAGTTACATGTTCTGATCGTGATCATACGGCGTTTATAAATTAGTATTCATTTCCATAACTGCTCTACATTTAGCGGATTATTCCTTTGATTAGTTCATTTCTAACTTTCTTGAAATAGCATTAACCTCTCTGATGCTATCTTGCCCGATGCTCTCAGCTTCATTTGCATAAACGATTTAACCCCTCAGAAGTTCCTGTACCTATACCGGGTGTAACTGAAATTAGAGCCACCCCTGTAACTTTTTTCCAGTGTTATATCTTGAAGAAATTTGGGATTCGGATAGAAGATAACATTTTGAATCAATATGTTCAACATTTCGTTTCAGTTTATGCTGGAAACGATACCAACTTTCGATTTTCAAATAGGACTCCTTTATTTTTTTGCTTATTTTGATTGTTCATCTCATCCTACGACCTTTTGATATGTTTTTGAAAGAAAAACAAACCACAATCTCTTTTTTTGTTATTTTCATCTTCCGTTCTAGAAGGCCATGAAGCGACAATTGACTCAGCTTAACATCCCATATCACGAAAATAAAAGATTGTATCTAAAAATTACCCATTTTTTACGGGGTGTCAAAGTTAATAACAAAAGAGCGACCAGCAAAAACGAGACAATTATAATAAATGTTCAAAAATACCACCATTCTCACGAACACAACATCGCACACGATTGATAGTTCCCCTCTCAAACTTATTTAACTGTTGGGCTGTATTACCTGCAATAGCCTGTCTCAAACGGTTCTCCAATTTTTGCTAGATTCTAACAGGTGTTTGGTAAACATCATTCTTCGAATGGCCCCACGAGAAGAAATCAAATTGACTCAAATCTGGCGATCTAGCTGGCCATTTTATGGGACTATTTGTACCTATCCATTTTTCGGGAAAAATTTCGTTGAGGTACCACGAGATCTCCCTTGTGTTGCGAGGAGATGAACCATATTGTTGAAAATATATGTCATTCACAACAGCTAATGGCAACTCGTCCAATTCATCTTATTTGGGTTCTCAGAAATTGCAAAGATCTCTCTCCAGTCAAAGAAGCTCCAAAAATTATAGGTCCTATTAAATGTTTTCCCATCATCCCCATCCTGACATTGAACCCAAAACGTTCTTGGAAGTTTCCATCTTGATATCTGTGCTTTTGTTGACACCAGTACCTGGTAGTTTACCTTATAAACATCCTATTGTTCATGAAACTTGATTCGTCACTGAATAAAATCTCTGAGGGATATTGTGGATCACCCTCCATTTTTCTAACGTACTCTTCACAGTACTGCAGTCGCCTAACACTATCGTGAACATACAGGTGTTTGTTTAGTTCATATTTAAATGAGTGTCAAATATGTTTTTCTAAATTTTCCATGCGCTTTGGTGGCTAACTTCAAGTCAACCACATCAACAAGGGAAATTGCTGAGTAAATTTCCCGTGTTGATGTGGTTGGATTATTATCAACAAATGTCAATACAACTATTTTGGTATCTTCGTCGATAACGAATTCGTTCTCTTCAGCAGGTTGCACCTCACGAAATTTTCGTACAACTTTAGAGAAATAGCTTCTATTTGGAAGAAGACTTGTGGATAGCGCTCTCTGTATAATTGTTCAGCTTGAACGCTATTTTGCCTGCACTCTCCATTAATAAGGAGCATATCATCTGTGGTATATTGATTATTATTCAAAACTGAATTCACAAACTCGCAATGTCAAGAATTAACAACAATAGAATTTTGACATGTCATGCTGATATTTTTATGATCACAGAATATTGTAAATATGAACGAAAATTTTGCTTTGCCAACGTAGATATTGATATTAGCGAATGGGAAAACTCTGCAAAAATTGCCTAGGTATTCTCCAGTAGAACTCCGGAACCATTAAAAATAGAGTGACGTGAGTGGTATGAAAAAAAAGGTAAAAATACTGCTTCTGTAATAGCGAGTCGTCCGATATAGTTGTCTCAGAAGAAAACCAAATAAGCAATTAAATTTTTAGATACAATCTTGTATTTTCGTGATAGGATATGTTGAGCTGAGTCAATTGTCACTGTTCATGGCCTTCTAAGAGGAAAAATGAAAAATGCAAAAAATAGAGATTATGTTTTGTTTTTCATTCAAAAATATGTCAAAAGGTCGAACGATGAGATGAACTATTAGAATGAACAAAAAAATATAGGATGTCCTGTTTGACAAACAAAAGTTGGTATCGTTTTCAGCATAACAGGAAACGAAGTGTAAAACAAATTAATTTACTCAAATTCAGAATGTTAACTTCCATACGATTCCCAAATTTTATGAAAATATTTCTGATAGAAGAAAAGTTACAGGGGTGGCCCTAGTTTCAGTTACACCCGGTATGTACGTTCTCAGTTTCTAGAATTCCTACAAAAGATTCCACAAAGAAGAGCTTTCCGGTTTATATTTGAAACAGTTCAAACCAGAGTCAATATATATTTGCACTGAGTTTCGTGTTGTGACAAAATTCATCTTCTGAGAACATTGTAGGGTAATCTATTTTGTATATAGATTTGTTTTGCTGATTATTCCAAGCCTCTCTAAGAGTTGAAATTTTGACCTTGAGTGAGAGCATTTGATTGTACAGGGTTGCCCACGAGTCACTGAAAATTTTGAATTTTTTTTCTGGGAATATGATTAACTTCTGTTACGGTCACATTTTGAATATAATTTCGTATATACAGGTTGTTCCGTTTCTGAGGAACAAATCTATGTTATGTTGTTTTAAATAGAACACCCTATATATTTTGATGATTTTAGCTTTGTGAGATGAAATGAAAGTGACTTTGTTTGATATTCCCTATACCTTAGTCCTATGGTTTTCGAAATATTCTTTCTTCTCTCGTTGTGACTTTCCGATTGTGATTTTGCAAATATTATATTACTAATACTCAATTTCTGAGGAACCATCGTTGGGAATCTCTGAAATTGATACAGTGTGCACAGTACAAAATTTCCGATTCCGATTCCGCATTTCTTCAAGCCTCATTTTTTCCATTTTTTCAAATAACAGACCCTGTATCTTATACTCTGTAATGATCGTTTATTTTTATACCTATCGAACGATACCCATGTTCTCTATACCCATCTTTAACGGTTTCCGAGATTTCTCGATATTTCCGATAATTTGTGTCTCAATATTAATCTGGATATGTTTTCCTACGTTTCTGAAGATGGGTGCATGTCACTTGATAAGACAAAGCAGGAGTTTGTACGATGTGCTACTCAAAACAGCAGTTTTAAGTCTATAAGTCGAAAATGGTAAAAAAATCTCTGCATGCACCGATGCGAGGCCGATGAAAATGAGTTTTTTATGGACTTCAGATTAAAAAGAAAGCAGTGTTTGGAGAAGTTGAAAATTGTTTGATTCGAATTCAGATTTTTTTAATACAAAAAATTTGCTTTGAATGAGTCAAAATGTTCGACAATGGAGAATATTACTAAAAATTACGGAAAAGAAAAGACTGCATGAATAATTGAAGCAATAGAAATGTTACAAAAGATGTTCAAAATGGCCTTCGTTTTGTTCTATGTATAAATGTATTCTCCTTTCAAAAGATGCCCTTGCTTCTAACAGTTTTTCAGGCGTAACTGTCTGGGAAGCTTCTTTTATCCTATTTTTCATATCTTTCAGTGTAGTTGGCGGCGTACGATAAAGAAACTCTTAAACATGTCCCCACAGGAAGAAGTCGAGGGACGTTAAATCTGGCGATCTGGCTGGCCAATTCCAGGGTCCTCCTTTACCGAAAATTATATTCAAATGATCTCTCATTTGTTGGCTGTAGTGCTCAGGAGCTCCATCCTGTTGCAACCACATTCGTTGTCTCATATCAAGTGGCACATTTTTCAACAGCCCTGGTAAATCGTTGGCCAGAAAATTGAGGTACATCTGTCTATTTAGGTTTCCATCGAAAAAAAAGGAACAACTACATGAGGTTCTGTAATTGCTCCCCATGTATTGACCGATCATCTGAGTTGGGTGTAGGATTGACGAAAAATATGTGTATTAGTGTCAGTAATGATGATAATTGTGTATGTTTACTAAAGCATTATTCTGGAATGTACTTCCATCAGAAAGTAGAATTGAATTCGGGAAATCCTCATTTTCTGTGACCATTTATAACACCCATATACAAATTTCGATTCGTCGTTCATGATCTCTTTATGGCAGTTCTTGATGGGTTCGGTTCCAACTTCCTATGCATGGGAACCATGATTTTTCAATATTTTTTTACACTTTGTCTTCTCAGGCCTATTTTTTGAGCTTTGTTCCGTTGACTTGTACTTGGTTGTTCGCACGCTAGAATAGTAAGATCATTTTCTCCATTTCCAACAATTGGTTTTTGTCGGTAGTGTTTTTCATCGGAGACTACCAGTGGCTCGGTATTTTCGTAGCCATTTTTCGGATGTTTATTTTCTCGGAAGTCTTCGGTCCGGATATTTGGCAGCGTAGAGTCTTTCAGCTAACGAACAGTTTTCCTTAGCTTCTCCAACGGTCAGAATCATATCGACTCGTTCTTCCAGAGAAGTTTCCATTTTCTAAAGGCTTTCGTCCTTCTTCAACACTTATGAATTCAAGAACACACAATTCAAGAATGACCACAAGTTCCACAGTAAGGGTTCACAGAAAGGAGAATACGTTTATGCATAGAGCAGAATGGAGGCCATTTTGAACATCTTCTGTAACATTTTTATGTATTGCTGCAATTATCTTTTCTTCTTCGTGATTTGTAGTAATATTCTCCATTGTCAAACATTTTCACTCATTTAAAGCATATTTATTTTCATTAAAATAATCTGTTTTTCGAAAAATAGTTATGACATTCGTCATAATTTAAATACGAATGTCAGAATAATTTTGCAAATTTCTTCTATAATTCAATCAATACATATATGAACGATGTCTACCCAAATTTTTGGGACCATAATGAATCTAGAACATCTATAGTTAATAATCGGCATCATTTGGAAGACCGAACCTGGCCATTAGGGGCTCTCTCGGTCAAACAGAGAGGGAACTATTTTGTTGAGTTTAAATATTGAAGGGATTCCCAAGGATAAATGCGATTATTCTTCAAAATTGGCAAGCAAGAACAAGGTGGAAGTGATTCAGCCCTTAAATCGTCTTGGGATAAGTATCACTCATTTCCAGAAGTTTTTCCGATAATACACGATCTTTAAAACCACCTAACCTGAGATTGAAATCTAGTGAACCTATTTGGTCGATTGACTTTCTGCGTACACGGATGAAGGCTGTTTGTCTTTGGAAAACTGAATGGCAGGAAGTTGATGTTTTCAATGAAGTTCTCATAGAGGATCCTTCCAAAAGGGTTGCAGGTTACGATATAAGTAGGAAAAATAGGTGTACATTAAATCGTCCCAGGACAGGACATGGTCGTAATAATAGTATGTTGTTCAAATGGAATACTGTAGAAAGTCCGGCATGTGAATGTGGCGCAGCTGAAGAAACAATAGGACATTTAGTCCTCAATTGTCCTATTTACCATTTTACGGGGGGTTTTCAAGAAATTCATTCCGTTTCAGATAATCTCATCAACTGGGTAGAGAACTTTAAGTCTATTTAAGAGATTAGTTTTTGCTCCCCCTTAGTGTTCTTTTTCCCATGGTGTATGTTGATAAGGCAAGGGCTACACCCATGTAGGGCTTTATTCCCAAAAGGTGTATGAGATGTTCCCTGTTGAAAAACAGAGGAGCATTAGTTAAGTTCTTAGATTCAAGTGAGTTTAGACATATAAGAGTTAAGTATGTTTTGATGAAATATTTTTCTGCTGGTTTTCTTTTTCCATTGTACAGATTTTTACAGTCCCAATCCCCCTTTCTTTTCACCTTTGTCTTCGTGAAGAAGTCCTGGAAATCATGGAGTGCAAGATAACAATAACAATAACAATGAAGCTGCTAAGCAGAAAAAAATTTGTTGGTACTCTTTTTGTACACACGATACTAACACAACATAAACAGACAAGCTATTGCTGGTGCAATAGCGACAGGGAAACGAGTTTTTTTCACTCGTTTACTGAATCATACGCAAGATAGTATGGTTCCCCTGTAACATTTCCTTTAGGGGCAATCGCACGAGACATAATGCGAGTTTAGATGCCTGATTAAGGAACGGGAATGGTCTGTTTTTTCTGCTGGTATTCTATTTATTCGCTTGTATTTTAAGATTGTGTTTTTCTGACACACACCAAAATTATAGCTATAAGCATTTATTGTAAATACAATTATTCGAATTTTTGTAAATCCTCTCTTTTCAGAAAAATATATACTGGGATATCCACCGGGACCGTCCGCTAAAAACTTTTTGAGCTCCAATCACAATATCAAGCTGAAATTTCATACGTGGCCATAACTAGCGATTTCCAATTGAAGTGAAATATTTTCGACGTGATAACATTTCCGGTTATACCAGAAGTGGGTCACTTATAATATATCACAATAACTTTGTTATTTCAAATGGCAATCTACCTTTTTTATCATACATCTAGAACCGACATTTGAGCATGGCATAAAATACCAAAGTTGTTGGCAATTATCTGTCAAAACTTTTGACAGATGGGTGAATAGAAGAAGGATCAAGGAATATTTAAAGCAATCCACACATATCAAATGTTCATTGCGTTGTTTTGTATGATTTTTTCAATTTGGCCTTTATCAAACAGCAATAACTCAATTTTTTTTCAAATTGCAAGTGCCAATTTTTATATCGCCATCAGATGAAGCGTCAAATTTCAGATGGAATTGTATAAGCATGTACTATACTCATCTCTTATAGTTCCGAAATAATTTGGGAATATATTGAATATTCATGCTTTTGCAAGAACTAACAGAGAGTGCTTTGAAATATTTGAAACAAGTAGTTGAACTGGCTACGCTCACCTGACAGGTGCCCAAAATTGAAGTACTTGTCACTTCGTTCATTCGAAATTGATATTTCAACAAGAGTTGTTGGTAATTTGACGTGTAAAATTTTGAAAAACATCAGATTGATAATAAAATTGCTGATTATTCAAACGAGGATATGTTTAATCTGTTTTTGATTCATGGCGAATGTCAAAAATTGGTGGATAGAACTTGTAGGATATTCAATAACAAAATTTACAAATATGGCGCCTATAGGTAAAACAAAATTTCGAAGGATTAGAAGCAATTTTCTGCAATTTGGAGGAACAAATCACATAGAAACTAGGAGGAAACCAATTCTTGAGGACGACGACAATCAAACTAATACGCTAGCGTAATTTGTTGCCAATCCACATGCGTCCATTAAGTCAGCATCAATTGATATTGGATTGAGTTATACTTCCATTCAAAGGATCCTTAAGAAACATAACATGCACCAGTATTTTTTATCAGACTACAATAATTGAAAACAACAGGCCTTCCCAAGCAGCTAAATTTCTGTGATAATTTATTAATTGAGCTTCAAGAAGATGAGACAATTCTTCAAAAAATTATATGGTCTGATGAAGCCAAGTTCAATGAAAGTGGAATAACCAACAGGAGAAATCGACATTTTTGGGCCACAGAAAATCAACATCTCATTGAGGTTATTGATTTCCAAAATAAAATCATCGTGAACGTTTTTGCAATTTTAATGAATGATTTGTTGGCTTATCACATTTATGAGGAAAATCTTAATGGAAAAAGATAACAGGAAATGTTGAGAGGAACATTAGCAAATTTTTTAGATGGATTACCCCTTAACATTCTGAGGGATTGCTATTACCAAATGGATCGTGCACCAGCACATAAAACACGAGCTATAGATCGGCAGCTAACAAAAACGTTCGAGGATAGATGGTGGGGAAATCAAGGACCAAATTTATGGCCTCCGCGTTCTCCAGACCTGATGCCCTTGATTTTATTTATGGGACAAAATCACGAGTGAAGTGTATCTTATTCCTGTAAGAAGTAGAGCGCATTCATAATGTGTTACTGAGGAAACTACGAGGGCAGCGCATTCATAATGCTTTTCGTAATTTTGATCCTGATGTTTGCTCTCAAACTACGAGGGCAACTCAATTTCTACTTTTTGACATTCTAAAATGAATTAAAAAAGATTAAATATATTTTCGTTTGAATAACCAGTGGTTTTATTCCAAATGTGTTGTATTGTTTCAATATTTTCAATCTGAAATAACGACAATTCTCCTTGAAATATGAAATTCGAATGAACGAAGTGACAATTACATTAAATTTAGACACCTGTCAGGTGAGCGTAGCCAGTTCAGCAACTTGATTCAAATATTTCAAAGCATTCTCTGTTAGTTCTTGCAAAATCATCAAAATTCAATATATTCTCAAATCATTTCGGAACTATAAGAGATGGGTATAGTACATGCTTATACAATTCCATCTGAAATTAGACGCTTCATCTGATGGGATCGTGCCATTTGAAAAAATTGGGTTATTGCTGTTTGAAAAAGGTCAAATTGAAAATATTATACAAAACAACGCAATAAACATTTGACATGTGTAAATCGCTTAAAAAATTTCATGATCCTTGTGCTATCTACCCAAGCAAAAATTGTGTCTGTAGTGCAAAAGATCTACGAGCTACAATTGTTTTTAATGTTCCTCAAAAATCGAGTTTATAACGAAAATAATTAAATCTGTAAAAAGTTTTGACAGATAAGTGCCAACAACTTGTTAATTTATGCCTTGCTCAAGTGTCGGTTCTAGAAGTAAAATAAAAAATGGGAGATTGCCTTTGAAAAAACAAAGTGATGACCCTATTCCGGTATAACCGGAAATGGTATCACTTCGAAAATATTTCACTTCAATTGGAAATCGCTAGTTATGGATATTGTAATTGGAACTTGAAAAGTTTTTAACGGGCGGTCCCGGTGCATATCCCTGTATATATAAGCAAAAAAGAAAAAAATAAGAGAAAATGTTATGAATACCTATCACCGGAAAAGATGAATAGTTTACAAGGAGAAAAATTAGAAATAGGCTCGAATTGTACAATTTTCATATGCTCCTAACACTGCATTTTTTAAAACTGAATTCCATAAAACATTAATAAACATCGTCTTAGATCGGTCCATGCAGACCGATCATTTTCGACTTATTGATTTGAAACCGGTGTTTTGAGTAGAACATCGTACCAACTCCTGTTTTGTTTTCTCAAGTGACATGCTTCGAGATGAATATTGAGACACAAAGTATCGGAAAATTCCAGAAATCTCGGAAACCGTTAGAGATAGGTATTAAGAACAGGGATATCGTTCGATAGGTATGAGAATATCTAATCACTGCAGAGTATAAGATACAGGGTGTGTAATTTGAAAAAATGAAAAAATTTGGCTTGAAGAAAGGCGGAATTGGAAATTCTGTACTTCGCATCCTGTATCATATTCAGAGTTTCCCAACGATGGGTACTCAGAAATGGAGTATTAGTAACATAGTTCTCGCAAAATTATAATCGGAAAATCACAACGAGAGAAGAAAAAGAATTTTCAAAAAAGTCATAAAATTTCGAATAATCTCAAATATTTCGAAAATCATTGAACTTAGGTATAGAGAATATCGAACAAAGTCACCCTCATTTGATCTCACAAGGCTGAAATTATCAAAATATATAGGGTGTTCTATTTAAAAAAACATAACTTAGATTTGTTCCTCAGAAACGGAACACCCTGTATAATCGAAATCATTTTTAAATGGTGACAGTAACAGAATTCGTCGTTTTCTTGGCATTATGCTACTTCCAGTGAGTCGTAGGCCACCCTGTGTATTCGTATTTTCCTGGTTTTACACTGAAGCTCATTCTAAGCATCGCGTGATACTTAACGGAGAAATGGGGACAGTTAGTGCGTAAGGGTTAATAGCTATGAATAAAATTTTGCGTGATATTCGATGATATTGTTTAGCCACTTGTACAATATCTTTTAGTATTCATGTTGTGGTATGAATAATATCTATTAGTTTTCTCTCCATAGGTCATATTCATACGTATATGGTATTATCCTTCAGTTGGCATCATTACATCATTAAATTTCCCAACTTATTAGGAAAACACTATGGAATACTTTCAATGATTGAATCGTTCATTAAAAACGTTCGATGGGATCATTTGTTTTCAATGATTCACCTTCTGATATAAACACCTCAAAATAGTCTAGGGAACACTTCTGAATATCGATTTATCATATCCAGAACGATCAATATGGATGATTTTTTTTAAGAAATGAATACCTGCATCAATTTCTCACCAAATTATGTAAAGTGCCGCAACAGATGCGACGCTGCTTTATAATCATTTCATGTATTCAGTGTTTGAAATCTGTTAGTTGGCACTTTGTTTCTGTTGTAAGCACAAATAAAAGATTCAAGTTTTGTTATTCGACTATGGAAAGACGACATTTGACTAGACAAGAGATGTTACGAGCCGTTGGCATGCTCCAAACTGGGAGCTCACAACGGAAAGTTTCCAGGGTTCCCATGTGTCATAAACCGTTTATGGTCGCGTTTCAATGAAACAGGTGGCGTAGAAGAACGCCATGCAGATCGTTTTAGGATTACTATAGTCTCCCAAGACCGATTTTTGGTTTTACAAGCCAGAAGAGGTCGTACTACCACAGCATCTCAATTAGCTCAAGAGCTATCACGAGTTCATAATGTACAAATTTCCGACCAAACTGTGAGAAATCGACTGCACGAAGGTCAACTCCACTCCAGACGTCCTTTAAGAGTTCCACAACTGACCCATGGAAATCGCGCTGCTCGTTTAGCTTGGTGCCAAGAACACGTAAACTGGGATCAAGAGAGGTGGGCCACAGTTCTCTTCAGTGATGAATCTAGATTTATTTATTATCCCGATTCGGGAAGAATTCGAATATGGAGGGAATCTGAAAAGCAAAACCGTCTCCAGCATGCTCGAGAAGTTGTTAGACAATGAGGCGCATCAGTGATGTTTTGGGGAGGTTTACGCCTTGGTGGAAGAACTTACCTCAGTATCATACAGAACAACCTCACGGGAAATTTTTACGCAAATGAGATAGTTTTACCTGTAGTGGTACCGTATCTCTAAACAATGGGTTAAATTCCACTCTTCCAACAAGATAATGCCCCTCCTCATCGTGCAAGAATTGTCTTTAACGTTCTTGAAGAGAATGATATCGATCTTCTACCGTAGCCATCCTGCTCCCCAGATCTGAATCCCATCGAGCATGTGTGGGACACCCTAAAAATAAATCTCCTGCGTCAAAACGTCTTCCATCATGAACAGGAGATTCGATTAGCAGTTCAGGGGGCTTGGAATGACTTAGGCCAAAATGTAATATTGAGCATGCCACGACGATGCCAAAGTGTCATTATTAACAGAGGTGGGTACTGAAAAATATAAGTGCTTCCATATCGTTTCGAAAATATTAGTTCAGGATTTTTTTGTGTTTTACCAAATTTCGTCATTTTCAAATTTCAAATTTTTTTATAATATGTGCTTTGGAGAAGTCAAATATTATTTTGTTTTCTTGAGAATACATTATATACAATACATCCTAACAAAAACCGAAAGATTTCTATAAATTCGAATCATCAAATTCATATTTTAAAGATATTGGTAAGTGTTCCCTAGACTTTTTTGAGGTGTTTACTTTATTTGTGTTCTGGATTCCACATGGCAGAAATATCCTTATCGTATGGTTCTGTTGTCTATCTGCTTATTTTTCGAAACCCTCAGAAACTTTTCGTGCAGATATGTAGTTGGCATTGATACACCGAATACTCGGGTTGTCATTTCCTTCCAAGTGTAAGGCAATCGAACATTTATGTAAACACAAACAAACGTTTATGTTGCATTTCGTGACATATTTTGACACTCTCAAGTGGATTGAACCCGAAAGAGCACATCATGTTGAATTAGTAACGTGAAATTTGGTGCGAATGAATTTAACATGTATAAAAATTTTAATCTGCTTCAATAACCGATTCATCTTTTTGCGGGAAACACATACAGATATCGATTCAAGATACTCAGGTCTGCAATCTGTACGATTTTAGTCAATGTCATCGGAGAAAACGGTCCTTTATAAGTGAGCGTTGATAGACCCACATTGGATTATTTCACAGATTCTATATGTTCTACAAAAATCATTCTAACTGCGTCCAATCACCCCTATCCTATGGCCTGTCTGCAATGCCGATGCAGTTTTCCAAAGCGGTTTTCCGATGCGTACCGATGAGTCACTCATCGGTGGTGAACGCTGTCAGGTGCGTCTGTATTCCATTTACAGTGGCTATACTACTTATGATGGCTTTGTTTGATTCGATTTTTCCGATAAGTGCAATGCGGATCGATGGACGCTTTTCTTCAGGCGCCTTCTGCTGCTTACTTCAACGCTCGTAAAGATATTGAAACGACAAGGGAACTTGACGTTGACCTAGAAACATGACATTTATCAGGGATCAATGTATTTAAGCAAGAATACAGAACGGCATTTGTAGTAACATCATGGGAAAAATGCTTTTTTATGATCAACATATATACTTCCGAGAAATGGATCAAGGGTATGGATCGAAATTGATAACAGCTAACTTTGGATCTGCGATCTATCGAAAAAACAAACCTTCAAATCAGCGAAATAAGAAACTTAGCTATTTATTTCACACTCTTTCATAAATTCAGGCCAGAAAACCAATAGCTATACGGTATTTTCTGTTTTGACTAGAGCCATAAAATCTATTCAACAGTAGTAGATACTTCTAACTCTACCTGTCTGCTCACATACGGATACGCGATACGAATTTCTGATTAGAAATTCATATTCGGGAACTTCAAAATAAGAATGTACGTCTGCGCTGGGCTCAAGGAATTCTGAATCTGAACTTTCAGCCAAGCTAAGGTAAATTTAATTCACATTAAAGCACAGACATTTAGTACAGTGTTTTTGTTCTGCATCCGCTAGATATGTAGATTCTATTTTGGTATACTTCTACCTAGCTCATGATTTTCATGAGATTAGTTGGTCATCTTCCATTGCATGTGTATTAATCTTTTATAATTGAATATGCCTCGTTTGAGAAGATCGGACAAAAGTTTTGGCATTTCTCAGTTGTAGTGATAAATGTCGCAGCCAAGAAGATGAATGCGTTTTATTTTATAACAAATATCTACATCGGCCTCCAATCAGTGAATCTACTGTAAGTAGATTAAGACCTTCATTAGGTACGTACTTGCAAAGAAAAAAAATAACGTACGTCTGCACTGGACTCACGGAATTGTGGATCTGAATTTTCAGCCAATCTAAGGTGAATTTCATTCATTTTAGAGGCACAGACTTGTAGTACAGTGTTTTTGAATAAATGATTAGTTGATCACTTGGTAAAGGGTTCACAAATATTTATTAAAATACTCGACATATGTTTTGGGTTGTTAGCCCTTCATTAAGAGTAATACAATACTAAATTGAAAATGAGTGATTTCACTTATGTATAACGGTATTCACAACAGGAGGTAAATTGGAGTCTAACTGGTCGTTGCAAATTGGTTGGTTTTTTCTATGAGCGGACGTTATTTCAATAATCTCAAAGATGTCAATCTTTTTTCCTTCATTATCTGGATGGATGAGTTCGATATTCTCGAAATCTATGAAATCATTTTGGTTGATGCAGTGATCCAAAAATCCGTAGAATTTTTATTTTAGAAAATAGATCTTTTATGTTATTCAATTCTCTTCTCGATGCATTTTTCGGTTTGGCCTATATAGAATGTCTCACATTCACAGCAGTGTATTTTATATAATCCGCTTTTATCCAATAATTTTGTTTCATTAGTATTTTTAACTAACAATAAACCCGAATTCTTTTTATTAGTGCTGATGGTGTTGATATTATTTTCATGTAATTTGTTACATTTCTAGTTTCTTATATTAGGAATATAGTTAATTGGATATTTTCTGTTAGATTTCTCAGTATGCAACGGATAAATTCTCTACAATAAAAGTTTATGTCGTTTGTGTCGTATTAAGGTATCAATTAATTTTGGTTCGTAGTCGTTGTTTTAAGCGATAAATTTTAAAAATGCCAAAGGGTTCTCATTTTTCTCCGTTATAAAGTGAAATCTTCATGAAAAATTCAGAAAATAGAATTTTAGTTCCTCCAACATCCTAATTAAAAATATATTTTTATGGAAAAGAAATATAGATGATATCTTCTGTATTTGGATTGGCACAGACAGACAACTCAATATTATCTCACAGTTTTTGAATTATTTTCATCGATCGATTCAATTTACAATGGAAAATAAAAGTAATGAAAAATCTTTGAACTTCTTGGACTCATGACTCACTCGCCTTCAAACCAACATATTCGGATACTCTGATTCATAGCAGTAGTTCCCAATCCCAGAGTATGAGTGATTTTCATTCAGATTGCTTTCCATTCCTTTGACAGCTGTCAATTTTGAGAATAAAGTTTAAGGCTTAAAATTAATCGCTAAGAACAACGGCTATGAACCAAAATTATTTAATACTATAATAAGACAAAAACGACATAAGCTCTTATTGCAGAGCATTTATCCGTTGCATACTAAGAAATCTAACAAAAAAGTTTCCAATTAACTATGTTCCTTATATTAGCAACAAGATATGTGAAAGATTACAGAGAAATAATATTAACACCATCAGCACTAATAAAAAGAATTTGGGTTCATTGTTAGTTGATAATAAAGATAAAACAAAATCATTGGATAAAAGCGCGGAAAATACGAGGTCTAGCTATTATATAACGAGACCGGGCACCTAGAGGGCGTCCTAGAGTAGTGGGAAAGAAAAGAGTAGTGCGTTGGGTATCTGGATATCTTTTCTATGCACGTACCGAAACATGTTTTCGTTACTATTATAGTATTTGTGCAGGAGCGGTTTGAAACGAACGTGTTTTTTTCTCGTGCTGAAAACCATGTGTGACAAACACCAGGAGCAACGTATCAATCTCAAATTTCTCGTTAAAGTGAATAAAAGTTTCGACTGAGTGCTATAAATTGTTGCAAGAGGCCTACGGGGATAAATCTCGATCTCGTGTTTTTGAGTGGCGTAAGCGCTTCCGTGAGGGTCGAGAGAGCACTGAAGATGACCAGCGCTCAGGTCGCCTTGTCACTGTTTCTGGGATCAGTTGCCAAAGTCAATCAAATTGTGCATGCAGATCAACGAATGAGTATCCGGATGTTAGCCGAGGCTGTAAACGACGTTAAAGATACAGTCAGAGATATTTTACACGAGAAATTACAAATGACATAAGTCGGAGTGAGATCTGTGGAGCAGTATTTGGCTAGTAAGTGCACTCCAATGCTCGAACACGCGCTGTACTCACCAGATTTGGCATCGTGCGACTTTTTTTTTTTTTCTGAAGATAAAATCTGTTTCAAAACGGACCGATTCGAGTCAGTGGAAGTGGTTAAGCAAAAAAGGGCAAAATTCCTAAAGACCCTCACTGAAGAAGACTTCCAGCACTATTTCGGTCAATGGAGAAAACGTATAGAAAGGTGTGTGGCGAGGAAAGGGGAGTATATTGAAGGAGAGCATTCGAATGTAGACTAATTTTCATATTGAAACCCGTTTTCGTAACCAGTCTCGTTATTTAATAGCCAGACCTCGTAAATAAACTGCAGTGAATGTGAGACATTCTATATAGGTCAAACTGGAAGATGCATTGAGAAGAGAGTTGAAGAACATGAAAGATTTTTTCTCCAAGATGAAAATTTCACGGGTTTTTCGGACCACTACGTCGACAAAAATCGTTTCATAGATTTCGAGAATATCCATCTCAAGCATCCAGGTAATGAAGGAAAAAGGATGGACATCTTGGAGATTATTGAAATTACGTCCACTCATAGGAGAAAGCAGCCAATTTGCAACGACTAACTAGACTTCAATTTACCTCCTGTTGTGAATGCCGTTATACATAAGTGAAATCACTCATTTTGAATTTAGGATTGTATTACTCTTGATATTGGGCTAACAAACCGAAACATATGTCGAGTATTTTAATAAATATTTGTGAAACATTTGCCAAGTGAGAAACCAATCAATCATTCATTATATTTCACCAAGTGTTAAGCGAAAATTTCATACATATCTTAGCTATCTTCTGCTTTATCAGTTACCTCAGCTGCTAAGAAATCCACCACTGCAAAAACTGCAGGTCCAATAGGAAAATGATAGTTTTCCGAAACCCATTTATTCCATTTTATCGAATAAATACTTGAATACCTCGGAATATTTGACGTATTTAGTATACTGGCACTACTCTTCCGGGGTGGTGGGCGGAATATTTGACTTAGTTACTGGCACTGCTTTTCCGAGGTGTTGGTTCAACCACCGACAGTAATTTTATATAGACTTGAGAAAAAAACCAGTAGATTCTCCTCTCACATATCTTTTCTACTGTATTCTCAAGATTTCGTCATCGTTTCTTGTCATCATCAATATCTAAGAAGGTAAAGTATCACAATTTCGAAAAAGTTATAGTCCAATCAAAACGACAAACTTACAATAACGCATCAAAAAGACAACTAAACTCCGAAACGAGCAATGCTGAAATGGACCTTGAATTTAAGCAACAATTAACTGAAATATTTGTCGATTTATACACTCGTCGTCAAAAATAATAAGAACATAACAAACTGCAACAAAATGACAACAATACATTCATTGTCATACTAACCAACAGTTGAGAACACGCAAAACAACTGTTGCAAAGTAGCCGGACAATTTTATAGATTTTTGCAGATTACTCATTCGAATCTGACTCACTTTTTGTTGAAAGATTGCAGTAGATGTCACTTAGTTTGCTGGTTTCAGATTTGAAGTTCACAGAATTGCTATTTCTTCTCAATATGAAACATTTTCCTAAAAAGACAATTTCTATAATTATCACCTCTTTCCAGGATTTTGGATTTTTTGAAATCAAATTATGTGTCTTTGTTCGGTAGTGGTCAACAAAGACGCCAAAGTTTTTCCCAATACGAAAATCGTGTTAAGTTTGCCCTATTTAACTCCCAGTGCGGTCTATGTGTTGTATTTCATACACTACCGCACAATCGCATTTTACTCAATCAATTTTATATCAAGATAGTCTATTAAAACAGAAACTACATATTTTTTGCCTGCGTGGGGAATCTTTTTTCATTTTATTTGATTTCACTAGTCTCGCTTTTTTTATGTTAGACTGTCATATCCTAGAAAACCATAGTGGAAGTGACACTTTACGGAGGTTGTGGTTCCCCTTCAGGAAAAAAAATTTGATCTATGTATTTGGGAGCATAAGTAACCTATCCTACCAAAAAGACGATACCTAATTATGCGACATCCACTATAAGAACAATTGTTCGTCCCCTTTATTTATTCCACTTCTATAGATCTTATTTCTCAAGTGTCCTAGTCAAGTGAACTGGCTTGTCTATTGGGAGAACTGGGAATACCAATTCAAATATCCTATTATCCAATTAGCATCGAAGACGTTTCAAGTTATTCTGTCGTTCTGGAATGGCACACCATATTGTTGAATATAAAGATATCGCAGCGAATTGAGGCAATTTTCAACGTAATTCCCAATATATTCTCGGAGGATATCATGTAATTTTCTGGTTTCTAATATTCAATAAAAATGTTCATAAAATGCATTCCTATTTTGTATGAAGTTACTTCTTTGTTAAAATTGAAACGGCTCAGAATTGTCCACAACATTTGACTACTTTCTTTGGCCCATTAACCCATATCGAACGATCTTATACATTACTTGTGATTACATAATATTAGATACATTATGTAAGAAACGAATGGAATAAATTTGAATAATAATAAATGGCAATAATTCTAGAAAACACTGGGGTACGTCGTCTAATATTGTTATTGTGCCTTTTTCCTAGAAAATCTCGGTATACAGAGTTTAAAACGTAATAGTGGCTGATACTAACTTTTTTAGTTCAAGTACAATGCCGTGTGTATAATGTTTATTTTTGGAAATTTCCGCAGATTTCTAGATAGATTTAGAACTTTTGGTAGTGAAGCTATATGAAATGACCCCCTTCAGCTTAGGTTCCTTTTGTATAGGGAATTCACTTCCATAAACTGATTCAAACTACTTCTTTTTTTTTGTTATCGAGTTATTCGCAAATTTCGAAATTTTTGAAGTGAGAAAATGCCAATACCTCGGTTGTTCCTGAAGTTATCTGAAAGTGGTTTTTACATTCTTCAGGCTTCTTTTCACGTAGAAACGAACTGCTTGCTGAAATTTTTTTTTATCGAATGATTTCTGAATATGATACAAATTAACGTTTTCATTAGAACATAGGCAACTTTGAATACGTTGAATAGAATTTAGTTTTTCTTCCAGGAATATATCTCATGTGCATTTCATGAAAAACCGAAAATTGTATAAAAATATTTCAAATGTCGACGGTTTGATTTTTGACTTTATCGTACCTCTACGCTCGAAAATATAATGAACAAAATTTAGGTGAATAATCTAATACGAAATTGATCGAATTCATTTTCGTGAGAAATCCAATGAGTTCTCTGTTAGCAAAAATTTTTATAGATTGTTCAGAGAAGTTAGTAATCAACAATTCTTCATGTAAATCTGTGAAAACTTTCTGTATTAGTTGTGATATATAGATAATCATTGTATATTTTACCGGTACGTACTAACCGACATTCATCTTCAGAAACCTGATGAATTCAATTCACCCAAAGTTAAAATTCTCTAGCGAAGTAGCAGAAATGAATTATTTGAAATAATCATTAATTAATTAAGTTGAAAACTTGCATTTTTAATTTTTCATAAACACTATCATACTGATCTTGTAATTCATTATTCGCCGTTTCATCTTATTCGTCATAATGTGGCTATTTTCCACAGCTTGATTCATAGATATTTTAATGTTTCTTCATCAACTTATAATTTTAACGAAGGCAATTCATATTTTGAAGAAATAATATAAATATCAAACTAAATGAGTCAACTCATAATGCAATAGATGAAGTTTGTTCAAAAGCTATAAAGATTAACTGAGATAGGGTAGTGTCACAACAAAACCATCTTCTACCATGATTTAATGTAGTGAGAAATTGTGAAATTTATACAGAACAACCCAAATGTTTTCAATTTTATGCGCCACTTATAATAAAAACAAACGATAGTTATGTACGTACCACTCACTAATGAGAGAAGAAATATCAAAAACGATCAACAACTGAAAACAATTTAAACTATCTTGAATACCCATGAGTTATTCTATCATTCGAAATACGACAATTGCAAAGTCCCGAAATTCATACATGCATTTTGAATTCAAATGTTGGCCACGGAAGTTAAACAAGTTTTGTTTCAACCTCTCTAAATTATTGTTTGTAAATCTAATTAACTTCCATGACATATATGCTGAAAGATAAATCTAACGGGGTTGAGTCTGATGAACGAGGTGGTAATCTCACTGGTCCTCTCAATCACCAAAAAACTGGTTTAAAAGTTCTGAGACATCTCTTGTGGTATAAGAGGGGACCATTCTGGAAACATAGTAACCTTCTTAGAGCCAAGTGAATTCCATTCAAAAATTCCTCGACTATATTTCATTTATCAAGAAGTTTCCCATAACGCTTTGATCAAAAAGACGTACACCAGAACACAGCGGTTCATTAACGTGCACCAAACATTGAAAATGAATCACTTCCAATTTTAAACATTCACTTTCAAATGAGGATTGACATCGAACCAGTAATTTTCATTATTGCAATTGAATAATCCGTTAATGGTCACCTTCACTTCATCAGTTCATATGGTATTCAGGTAGAATCCGGGAACTTCGCTCGACTTTTCCTGATACCAACTGAAAAATTATATCCGTCCCTCATAATCTTACCTCACCTAATCTCATAATCCCTGGCAATAGAAACAGATTTTCAAATCTCAAAGGTTGTAAAAAATATGTTTTCTTATGGTTAGCTAAACCTTTCATTTTGGTATCTCACTCTTTGCTTCAGAAATTTGCAGAAACAGATCCCCAAACTTCTATTGCAACTGCTTTGTTATTTTGTTTATTGCAACTTCTTCTTCTGAGTACGTTGACAGAACCAGTGTTCATTTGTAAGATTCTGATTCATTTTTCAATATAGACTTTTAAGGTTGTCTCCTGTCAGGAAAACGAAGAGAACAATTTTCTGAAGCAGCATCAGAATGTTACTCACTGTGAACGTTCTAGAATGTCAAAATTTTTAAGTTTTTAAGTTTCAAACATATTTTAGAATCAAAAATATAACAGATGATTATTTGCAAATCAACAATATGATTCAAAAAACGGATTGACATTCACTGTTTTGAATATAGAGTTGAAATCATTGCGGATATCTTTTTTAAATTCGAAACAGCATTTGAAACCTCAAAATGTTCAAAGAATTTTTATTTGCGGAGAAATTCACATTTTTGAAGATATATGTTCACTCTTTTTCATTAGTGTCATAACATCAAAAGCAACTGAGTTGTTGGCATATGCCGTACTCCTGGAAAATCGAAAAATCCGGAATAACTCAAGATCAAATAGAAATAGCTGCGATTTATTTTCACCAAAGAATATTCTTGGAAATTGACAACGGACATGAAATGATTGTTCTCCTCTATCTGCTGTATTTCACATAGTTGCCGTACTAAAACATCGGAATTGGATCACCCTTTACGCTCAGAGTTTTTCCAACTACCCTACGGATTTTATTGCAGTTTTTATCAATAGATCGACTTAAAAATGAGGTTGACATGTATAATATTTGCATATTATATTATAACGAAATCGAGAACTTGAATGATTTGAAAACAGATCTCACGAAAAATATAGATTTGTGCGCTTACAAGGCAAACACAGACATAATCAATGAGATAAATCAAGATAACGTACTGCTCAATTGTATATCTTAGAAGATGTACAAAAAAGTCAGGGATGCTTAAGACTATCCTCAATGACTATTTCTATTTTAACATATAATAGAAAAGTAATGCGTTATTCCAAACGATAGATAGATATATAGTTTATTAGTTCAAAATTTTGCTAAAACAGAAATGTGCGTTTTGGGCGTAGAACATGTCGAGTAAGGAGAAAGAACACCACAATACAAAGAGTTTAAGGCTAGGATAGAGATCTTAAAAAACAAAATAAAAAACAAAGACAAAACTGCAAAAAAAAAATACCCGTATTTGTGGGTTTTAGTTATATGAAAATAGATTTCTTTCCAGGCTTGTGTCGAAAAATTCCTGGAGGCAATAGAAGGCTTCTCTAATCAAAAGTGCCTGAATACATCTTTTGAATACTTTTGTGTGTTCCTTCCTAATATGTAAAGGTAGTTTTTCGAAAACTTTAATGATGGTAGAGTTTACATTTTTCTGGAGTTAGGTTCTGCTATATCTGATAGTTCTTAAATTCATTCTATACCTTGTCACATCACCATGTTCTCCCCTTTCAAAAAGTTCGATATTGTTCTAACCAAACATTGAAGCTTCATTTATTAATGAACATCGCAGAGTTTGGAGTTTGTGATTGTTGAAATGATCTAAACAGCTGTCTCCTAGTCCCAGGTTAACAATATATCCTTAACACTTCATTTGTGATTTGAATTTTCGAAGCGCCTTCCCGGAATTTCCCCAGATTATAATCCCATTTCTCATGCGGGATTCTACATTAGCATGATACGATATCAGAGCCGTTTGAAGATTCACCAATGAGCTGATCAAGCGAAGTGCATAGGAATATCCTGCTATTGATCCTGCGAGGCGTTCTATGTGGCTGGTCCAGTCAAGTCTGGAGTCAATGGTTACACCCAAAAAGTGTATGTCACTCACTGACTCAATGATGTCATTATGGTTAAACGAGATTGCCTTACTGTTTCTTTCAAAGGAAAACTTCCACAACTGAGTTTTTTAGCATTTAGCTTCAGATTATTACTTTCAAAGTATTGTTCCAGAATTTTCAGATCATTTGAAGTTTTTATTTTGAGGTCCTTGGTATCATCTTCACTAATTCTAACGTTCGTATCATCAGCGAATTGCACAAGTAAATCTGCAACTAGTCACGACAAATTATTCGTGTATATGATGTAGAGAAGGGATCCAAGAATAGAGCCTTGGGAAACTCCTCTTTTTGTGGATAGCTTACTGAAAGTTAGCATACATTCGTTCTCATCTCTCATCGCCACATATTGTTTTCTATCAGAAAGATCTATGAGTTACTGTGCCATTCCTCGAATCCCATAAGTCCTGAGTTTCTTGAGAAGGATAGATTTGTCTACGCTGTCGAAGGCTTTGCTAAGATCTAATGCCATTGCAACCACCTGCTTGTTCTGGTTCAGGGAATCAAGGACGGCACATATGGCCATATATATCGCTCTTATAGTATTTCTTCGCTTTCTGAACCCATTTTGAGACAGTATCATTTCTTGTTTGAAAAAATTTAGTTATCTCATATGGATTATTTGATATGCTATGCACTCATTATGAATCATAATGACTCTTCACCTAATATCACTCAAGTGAATATCTCAAAAAAATATAGATCTAGCATTCATCGAAGATGAATGTGCATAACACTAATATCTAATTTGCATCCGGGAATACAAAGCCACAGTGAGTGGTATTAAAAATAATGAATATGCAATGAATAAATGAGAGGAACCTGGAGAATACAAGTTCGACTTCGGTCATTGTAATGAGATGTATAACGGAAGAATAAAGAGAAATTTCAATATGGGAATCAATGGATATTATTGTAGTTTGGTCAATTGAATAACGAATTCTTGTTATGCATTGGTTGCAGAAGTCCAATTTCAGTTACATTTGTGTCAACTCTTGATTGGGAGAATTCCCGAATCAGATATAAATCAGATCGGAAGTTCCGTTTTATTTTGCATCGGAAGAATAATACTTAGAATTTTCTGCACTTAATATGATATGATAATATGATAATATGATATTCATCTTCTGAATACCTTAAATCAATCTGTACCTCGCAAAAATTGGAAGTATCGTTTTTCTAATGAAACAGTATCGGCAACAGTAGTTTCTCCCTTCGTTGCCATTGTCTTCAGCCAACTCTCGTGAAAAGATTTATAGAACTGGTTAATAAGGGACCATGCAAAATCTTAAACAGGTTCTGTCGTGTTTTTCTTATGGCTCTCCGAATTGTTTGAGGCAATACTTCGATAAAGTTCATTTTAGCACTACTGACAATATCGTCTATGCGTTCCCATACGTAGAAATCTAGAAGATTTGGACCAGGGATTCTCGCACGTCACGGTATTTCCTCTGCCGATTTATTTTCATGAAAATATTGCATTCAACCGTTTGTAGAAAAAGCATTCGAAGAAACTGATAGGTGGTTGAAACTTTTTTCGGAAAATTTTTTCGACCAAAGTTGTTGAGAGCTTTCATGTTATATTGATTTGTGAAATATCTTGCCAAAATAACAACAGCTTATGATGAAACAATCTGCATAACAATACTAGTACATCTCCTTTAGTTCTTCCACTTCTAACTATCTTATCAGTCGAGTAATCCATAGCAAGAAATATCGAGGAGTTCTGTTAAGTGAACTGGCTTTCTGATTGAAGGGAAAGCCAATTCAATTATTCAATTATCCAATTAACATTGAAGAAGTTTCAGGTTATTTTAGTGCTGTGGAATGGCACCTCATATCGCTGAATATAAAGTTATCGCATTAAATGAGGCCAATTGCCAACGTTGTTTTCAATACCTTCTCCAAGGATATCTATGTACATGTTTAATATTCAATATTCGTCAAAAATTATATACATTGCAATTCAATTTGGTTTGAAGATACTCACAAAGTAGAAATGTCCCTGCTAAATCGACTATCAATTAGGCATATTGATCGATTAGCTTCAGCATTACTGGTAGTAAGAGAAAAATTGTGTAAGAGCCAATTGGAATAATTCCGATGAGAATTTTGAGGGTTGTCTCTGAAAAAATGCTTGAATATGTCAAATTTAATTTCATCTTGCGCATTTTCCGCAAAATCTTTATAAACAGAGTGAATAAGGTTACAGAGATGAACACTTAATTCCTCTATTTCAATGCACCACTATGTATACTTTGTTTTTTCAATTTTACAGAAAATTCTGCGTAATTCATTAACAATATTCTAACAAAGACAATTTCCATTTTCGTTTTTACTTCATCGTAGCAATATACTAGAAAACAAAATGAAAGATAATCTTCTGATTTAGGAGAATGTAGAAACTGGTCTATTTGTCTGTTCGAGGTTTGAAAACTCACGTGTTGTGAGGAACTTTATTGAATAATTGAGATTCGTACCGCGTTTCACTACACCGTAGCTTTTTAAGTCGAATGAATGTACAGAAATTACGACAACTATTTACAGATAAAAATGAGAATATCAACACAAATGTTCTTGAGTTGTTAAAAGCTTATTGAAATACTTCTTCTTAAGTGATTATTGATGACAGGTATATCCAATATAATTAAGGAATATATTGCTCCCTGAAGAGATTCAATAGAGGTGAAGTGCTTAAATCGTTGTTCATTAATGTGTACACCTGAGTACTTGTGTTTGTTAATTTCTAGAGTTTCCCAAAATCTACTTTCCAATATTTATTATCTGTATGCAAACTTTCAAACTCTGGGTCGAAAGAGTGATTATTATCTAGGAGATGATTCGCGTAATTTGAATCTAATTTTTATTTGAAAAACTGAATTTATGATCCGATATTCTAATATTGAAATTTAAATGTATTCTACCAATGTAGAAATCACTACAGTCATTACAATTCAATCTATAAACACCTGATTCATTATTTTTGTCTGATTTGGTTTCATTGTTTTTATATATTTGCCTGAGCTAAGTTAGTTGTTAGCTCGAAAAGCTGTTGAAATTATTTCTACTCAAGAATGATTTCTGTTTCTCACTTGTAATACCAACGTAGGTTAAGGTGTTGAATTTTTGTTTCAGTTTACCCATAGGGTAAACTTCATTCAATGCGATTCTACTTTGTTTTCATTCGAAATATTTTTGATTATTTTGGAATTATAATCATTATTTTTAGCTATTTGTTTAATTAAATTCAATTCTTTGTTGAAATTTTTAGTGATAACGTGATGTATATCAATCTATGAATGAAACTGTTGAATGTTGACGTTTTATGTTGATACGGATGATACGACGAGTTATGTATTATAATATCTGTATGTATTGGCTTATGGTAGACTGCGAAAACATGTATTCCATTTTCCTCTGAAATTGTAACGTCTAACAAATTTATTGAATTATTGCTTTCTATTTCGGTTGTGAATTCAATATCTGGATGTAATGAGCTTATATAATTTTCGAAAATTTTCAACTGTCTATCTATTCGTGTGAAGCAAATAATAATAATGTCTACATAGCGATACCAGTATAAACAATATTTACTAAGTGGGTGGTTATGAATTAATTCCTCTGAATTATTCATGAATATTCCTGCTAACAAAGGAATAAACGGATTACCCATAATCAAGCCGTCTTTACTAGTATTATATTTGTTATTGAAGTGGAAATAATTTTGTTCTAAGCAAATTTGTAAAATGAAAAATATCTGATTTAATGATCGTATTGAAATGATTCTTTTCTAATATTTCTTTAACTAAGTAGTACGTATCTCCAGGAGGAATGTTGGGAAAAACGTTTTAAACGTCGGAAGAAATGAGTTTGGAATTAGGTGATATAATGGTATCTTTTATATTTGTAATGGGTTTAGTATGTCTCTTTTGTGCGAAAAGTCAGATTTGAAATTGAAATGCTTTATTAGCAAGTCGTTGAGGAACAACAGGTCTAATAGGTTTATTGGGTTTATGCAGGTTTATCAACGAATATAATTCAGGGGATTGTTGATTGGAGCTAATGAACTAATATATTTGGTAGTCTGTAATTATTGATTTTGTTGTCGAAATTACGTTTTTGACATTATTCTGAAATTTAGCGGAAGGATTCCTAGTTGATTTGATTTGATTTTAGGTATATAGTTTCCGACTGTTAAGAATTTATCAGTTTTTAAACAGAAATCTATACACTATATATAATTGTCATAATTTCTGTGCATTCATTCGTCTGAAAAAGCTACGGTTTAGTGAAACGCGTTACGAATCACAATTATTCAGTAAAATTCCTCAAAGAACATAACTTGTTTTTATTATTGATAATGGAATTCTACCAAGTAAATAATTTTGAGACAAACAAGTTCCTAAAAGGTTACAAAATAGAATGTTTGAGTACATAATTTTGAGATCAAAAAGACAAATTCAAAATTAAATACAGGAAGTTTATTGATCTCGTCTACAGAATTTAATATTGTGTATTGTGGATGAAAATTGATGACTGTCATTGTGGAAATCTAACAGAAGTGTTTAATTTCCTATTAACTAAATGATTTTCTATAAAATAAATCCATCGACAATATCATTTATGTCCCTGCTCCTAAGTTTCTGTTTGAATGAGTGTTTGATTAACCACACGTTAAGTACATATTGATTCTGCAGCCGGATCCTAGACTCATAATGTTTTCCAAATAAATATCTCTCTACGTTCCCCATCTACTCCTAATAGACCATCGTCGTGAATGGTTCTGGTGTTCGCAATTAAATTAGCTTTGATTAAATTTCTTACAGAAGGTGCCTTTCAATTAAATGAGGGATGCTTCGCGGAGAGAGATATACACTTACAAGGCAAATGTAGAACATTTCACATATATAATCAGTATCTTTCAATAACTTGTCTTCTAATTATACACAATACTCTGACAACAAACATGACTGATGAAACTTATTTATATGACATACTCATTACATTTGCCATGAAAAGAAGACGTAGAGAAAAGTTTTCGGTACAGAAGAGCAGCTCAATTATTTTCTTGTTTCGAATGAGACTAGTTATATAAAAGTTAATTTCAATGAATTTATCTTGATGTAATGGATTTCTTCGACTACGGCAGTAAGAGGGGTAGCCCTGCCATTGCACTGCGAACTTTCGGTCATTTGTTTATTGCCTTCAAATATAGTTAAGTTGATGATACTCTTCACCGAAAGATCATATTAGAAAGAATTCTAAGGCTTTTGTTCTATTTGTAGACTATGCAGGATAGCAGTTCTTTGAGTGTAGTGAATTCTCGTTTCGTGATGCAAAATCAGCACTGATTCAAACCATAATTGAATAATTCACTTTCAATATTTCGATCATCACTTTTGTTCATTTTTTTCATCTCGGGGGCAACGCTCGGTCGCTGCGTGCTTGAATATTGCTTAAGGTGTAGGTAAACTTTCCTAATATCTGTTATTTGTTATATTAGGTTTGAACATTACAGCTTATGTTTTTTTCAATATGCATGATGATTTCGATTTAATAGATGAAGGGATGTTGACACTAGACAGTAGAATAACCTTCATTGTCTTTGTGATGGAATGGACGAGGGTGGGTTGAATTCTCTAAATATCATTCACATGAACATCAGAAGCCTGAACAAAAAACAGTTTTCAATATATCTCGAAGAATTAACGTTGAAAATTGTAAATCATGTTGTTTTGTCGGAAATATGGATTTTGAGGGTGCTGAATTCTTTTCCATCCCTAAGTTTGATCTGTTTTACAGTGAACCTAAACAGAATAAAATCGACGGCGTAGTAGTTGACATTAGGAATTCTATAGCCTGTATTACCTCTATTCGGGTCTTGGATGGAACTAACCTCCTCAGAATTGAGTTTTCATTCGGCGAAACCACTTTTGGATTAACTGCTGCATATAAACCTCCAGCTATAAATGAAGAACTATACGTGTCTCAACTAACAAACTATCTTTCGGAAATTAATAATCGTACAGTCGAGGTATTTTAGGAAGACATCAACATTGACCTGTTAGAAAAAAAACCACAAGAAATCAATGATATGAATGATTATTTGGACAACTTGGTATCCATCGGATTTACATTTTACATAAATAAACCAACTAGAGTGTGCGACACCAGAAAATCATTGGTAGATCATACTTTCATACGAAGTAATCTTAAAAATATTTTTACGGAACCATCTATTATAAAATTCGCACTAACTGATCATTACTTGCTATTTTTTCATTTTAATTTACCAAATAATAATGCAGTTAAAGACATTTCCTTGAGGAGTACTCACCGCGCGACTGATTTAGCTAATCTCAAAATATTATTGGAAAAAGAAAAATGGTAGGCCATTTTAAGTAAACAGAACCCGCAAGAAGCATATGATTCATTTGTATGCAGATTCGAAAAATATATAGACCAAAGAACAAAATTGAAGAAAATAAAGAGTAGGAACCGCAAGTTAAAACCGTGGATAACCCAAGGATTGATAGTATCTTTACGACATCACGACTACTTGAAGAAAGAAATAAAGAATTCCTCTCCTAATGAAATCTTAGAATACGAAACATTCAGAAATTTTCTAAATTGTAAAAGGTATGGCAGGTAATAAATCGAGCTTCTAACTACACTAATACTCCGACGAAAAAAACATAATATTGGAAAACGATGAAGATATAATTCTAACAGAAGATGCAGAAGTCACAAACTGCTTCAGCAGCTTCATCACGAGTATTGGTCAAAAAATGGCACAGAGAATTAAGCGCAGAGGAACTTTTTGCGAAAAATGCGAATACGTGAGTCGATATTTCTGGACCCTTCAACGGAAAAGGAAGTAGTATTGAAGTTGAAAATGAGCTTATCGCTGGGTCCTGTTGAGTTGTTGGGTAGCATAATAAAGAATTGTCACATGTACCTTCTGAAACCTTTAGTCTACGTAAACAATCTGTGCTTGACACTCATCATCAGAAAATTCAGGGAATCAGTTACGGTACTCAACACAGGGAAACATGATCCTACAAATTACCGCCCAGTAACGTTAATCCATAATTTTGCGAAAATATACAAATATTCCCTCAAATCGCCTATACCAAATCTAACAAAACACGAAATTAATAGAGTCACACATTTCAGCTTCCTAGAGCGCTTGAGAACAGAGGACGCCATTGCGGAACATGTGGTTTTTAAAAGTATTGTCGGTAAAAAATCTCTTGTTTTATTCCTGGATTTAGCTACGGCATTTGATACTGTCAATTTCGAGATCTAATTGAAGAGAATGGAAGCCATCCTCATTATTTGTAATTCCTCGAGCGTCTTTCGTAGTTATCTGGAAAATCGTTTACAATGGGTGAACATTGTTGAAAGTGATCCTCTTCGCGTAATTATGGGTGCCCCTCAGGGAATGTGTTGGTCCCGTTATTATTTCCTATTCACACAAATCCTTCGGGTAGTTTGGATATCGATGCTAATACTATATCATACGCTGATGATACAGTCGTTATAGTTGCGGATGAGTCTTGGGATGGTGTTTTCGGGAAACATTACTTGTTCTTCAAAATATTTATTCTTTTCTGAATAGAAGCCTACTGAGTCTTAACGTTGATAAATCGAAGTTTATCACGTTTTCTTCAACAGTTGTGGGTCAACCGATTCAAAATTCGCTTGAAAGTCACGATGGGGATTGCGAACTACAACACAACTGTCCCTGTCAGTCGGTGATCAGAGTGGAACTGATCAGATATCTGGGAGTGGAGGTCGATCAACACCTAAGATGGGAAAATTACGCGAGTAAGTTGGCGCTGAAGCTGAGAGCTCTGTCAGGTAGATTCAATAGGTTAAGCGATGTCTTGAACGAAATAAATTTGATCATAACGATGAGGATTGCGAACTACAACACAACTGTCCCTGTCAGTCGGTGATCAGAGTGGAACTGATCAGATATCTGGGAGTGGAGGTCGATCAACACCTAAGATGGGAAGATTACGCGAGTAAGTCGGCGCTGAAGCTGAGAGCTCTGTCAGGTAGATTCAACAGGTTAAGCGATGTCTTGAACGAAATAAATTTGATCATAACTTATAAGGCACTAGTACAGTCAATGTTGAGGTATTGCATCAATGTATTGGGTGGCTGCCTTAAAAAAGCCAGAAAATACCTGCTCAACCCTCAAAGAGTTCACCATTATGGCAGTAGACAAATCGATCAACAGCAGCTCTTTCTTTTCAAAACTTCTTTTGCACAAAGAAATATTTTGTACTATCCCGCCAAATTTCATAATATATTACCTCGTGAAATAACCCTACTGAGAAGTCCGTCGAGATTCAAAACTGAAACCATACTCTACATTAATTAAAATAGAAAGAAATTAGCTCACGTTTTGTCGCAGTGATGATGTTTAAATTAATTTGATCATGCGTCTGGCTTTTGTCCGGTGCACACGTACGTTTGGTGCTCCGGTAAATTGTTTGCTAGTTTAAGTGTATATATTCAGTGAAAATACCTTAATTTATATTGCAAAATGGCTGAAAAATTCAGTTTCTGATCTCTAGAAAAATTTTAGTTATTCCAACTTGCAGAAAAGGCATTTGAAGTGAGTGATAAGTGGTTTCATGTCGTCACAGATACGACAATAAACATGCCTTCCATCTGTGTTAATTGTGATAATATATATATATATATATATATATATATATATATATATATATATATATATATATATATATATATATATATATATATATATATATATATATATATATATATATTTATTCTTTTGAAAAGAGAGGATTTAAAAAAATTGCATAATTGTATTTACAATAAATGCTTACATGTCTTATATGTTATCTATAATTTTGATGTGTATCAGAAAAAAAAACACAAGTGTGAGCTCAGGGGAACCAAACTATCTTGTACATGATTCAATAATCGAGTGAAAAAACCTGAGGAAAAAACTCGTTTTCCTGTCGCTATTGCACTAGCAATAGCTTGACTGTTTATGTTGTGTTAGTGTCGTGTGTACATATAAAGAGTACCAAAGATTTTTCTGCTTAGCCGATTCATTTTCTCTTGCATTCCATGATTTACAAACGAAGACAAGGGTGAAAGGAAGGGAGTTTGTGACAAGAATCTGTAAAAATGGAAAAAGAAAAACAGCAGAAAATATTCCAACAATCATACTTTTTATATGTCTGAACAAATCTAAGAAATGATTTTACATAGCAAGCAAGGTCATGAAAAGGACTAAGGAGATAATATTAAAATACATAACCTGCGATATTTCCTCAAATTCCCACTCTGTTTCACCGAGAGAGCCCTGATGGCCTTGTTCAGTCTTCCAAGTGATGCCGATTATGATCTATAGATGTTTTACAATCATTATGGACCCAATAATCTGGGTTGACAACTCCCATATATTGTTTCCTCGTGGAACTTGTATAATTTAATGAAAAATTTTGACAGTCGTTCGGAAAATATGACAAATGTTTCTTCCGAAAACCAAGAAGAATATTTTTCATCTTTCTGTGATCTCTTAGGAACGTATTTATCAATAATTTGATAAAAGGTTGAACAAAAAATTTCAACACAAATACTAACATATTCACTAGACAAAATCGAGTCCCACTCAGTGCTCTTCAGCACGTGATTTATCGCTAGTACTTCTGATCAGTTCTATCTGAATGAAAATTTCTAAAGCAGGGTGATGTTGATCTTTTGCGACAAAAGGTATTGAGCTTCTTAAAATACTAGTTTCACAATCATATCCAAAATAAGATCTAGAGTTCTATTATTATGATTTTTGATATTGAATTTTTCGAAAGAATTATATGACAGGAAATCATTGAAGCCAGTACAAACGTCATTCTGAGTCATGTTACTGACCAGTTTACCCGTACTGTCATCATATGACCAACTGAGAAAACTAAGATTAAAATCACCCATTATACAAAAAGTGTCATTAGCACGATTCTCTATGATGGAAGTGATACGGTCAAAATAATAAAAAATAAGCCGAGAAAAAAGTTCCTCGCATCAGAAACTCGTATCTTCAACCAAACATATTCCTCAATGGAGTTATTGAACCATTCAGCCAGTTGGTCAGCAGGAAGATCCTTGGAAACACCCACAACAACACCACAACCTTCCCCCCTGGTACTTTCCGATTCACATCTGTCTTTACGAAAAACTGAATATTTCACATAACTTATAATTTCTGAGGTATTTATGTGTGGTTGCAACCATGTCTCCGTGATACCAACAATATCATAAGTACTGTTCAACGACGAAGTTAAAAATTCTGTTGTGTTTGTGCGTAACCCTTGACAGTTTTGTAATACAAACCTAAATTTGATTTTATCGAAGCCATTGTGAATTAGCAGACCTTAAGAACAATTTGAAACATTAATTCAATATGGCTTACATATTTTTGGAGGTAACGTGAATCATTTTAGCATCATTATCCTTTCTTATTAGAATCTTTCCATCTGGTGTCCAACAATACTATCATTGGCATATACTCTAGTATTTTCCTTTATAAAACCGATATTTTCAGCCCGCAGATCTTTCGTGCGTTTATATGCATTAAAAAACTCATTCTTCATATGCTTGCTTTTGAAACTGATCACTATTGCGCTCGGCCTATTATTAAATTGGGAGTAAAAAGGTCTGTAGGAGTTCACAATGCAATTTTCAACAGAAGGACAACCACTTTTGGATGACTCGTTTTTTACGATGTCTACTATATTTTCGTTTTTTTTTCTCGAAGATTCTGACTGGATCCATGTTATTAATTTTATTTTTTGTTGTAGAGAATTTATTTCACTCTTGTTTTTCAGATTTTCTTTCTTTGAAAGGTTTACTTCCAGATGAGTCTCTTTAATTTGTTTGTCGAATAGTTCAATGTTTTTCGCCATAAAAATTTAGGGACTTGGCGAACTCCGTTTGATTCTTTGTGATAGAGGATATTTCGGGCATTATCTTGTCAAGCTTATTTTCGATGTTACGAGGGAAATCACAATCAGCACATATCCATTTAAAAATTTCTGCGTTAACATCAGGAGTTTTTGCGTTGTCGGCCGGTAAACCAACACAAGTGAGATGATATTCACTATCGCAAGAAAAACATTTTACGCCAGGTTTTGCACGACTTATCGAATTATCACACGAAACACAGATGGAAGGCATGTTTATTGTCGTATCTGTGAGGAGATTAAACCACTTATCACTCAATTCAAATGCCTTTTCTGCAAGAAGTTGGAATAACTAAAATTTTTCTAGAGATCAGAAACTGAATTTTTCAGCCATTTTACAATATAAGTTTAAGGTATTTTCACTGAATATATACACTTAAACTAGCAAACAATTCACCGGAGCACCAAACGTACGTGTGCACCGGACAAAAACCAGACACATAATCAAATTAATTTAAACATCATCACTGCGACAAAACGTGAGCTAATTTCTCTCCATTGTAATTAATGTAGAGTATGGTTTCAGTTTTGAATCTCGACGGACTTCTCAGTAGGGTTATTTTACGAGGTTTTATATTATGAAATTTGGCGGGATAGTACAAAATATTTCTTTGTGCAAAAGAAGTTTTGAAAAGAAGGAACTGCAGTTGATCGACTTGTCTACTGCCATAATGATGAACTCTTTGAGAGCTGAGCAGATATTTTCTGGCCCATAAAATGCTCTGATGATAATATAACCTCCTCGCGCTCATCGCATTGGCTTCATTGTGAAGCATTGCAGTCGGAAACAATCTTGGTTTTTTGAGGAAGACTTTTAAGACAAAGTTTTGAGCTTTTTCAAGAGAGTTGAAAGCTTTTTTAAGGCAGCCACCCAATACATTGATGCAATACCTCAACATTGACTCTACTAGTGCGTTATAAGTTATGATCAAATTTATTTCGTTCAAGACATCTCTTAACCTATTGAATCTACCTGACAGAGCTCTCAGCTTCAGCGCCAACTTACTCGCGTAATCTTCCCATCTTAGGTGTTGATCGACCTCCACTCCCAGATATCTGATCAGTTCCACTCTGATCACCGACTGACAGGGACAGTTGTGTTGTAGTTCGCAATCCTCATCGTGACTTTCAAGCGAATTTTGAATCGGTTGACCCACAACTGTTGCAGAAAACGTGATAAACTTCGTTTTATCAGCGTTAAGACTCAGTAGGCTTCTATTCAGAAAAGAATAAATTTTTTGAAGAACAAGTTATGTTTTCCCGAAAACACCATCCCATGACTCATCCGCAACTATAACGACCGTATCATCAGCGTATGATATAGTATTAGCATCGATATCCAAATTGCCCGAAGGATTTGTGTGAATAGGAAATAATAACGGGACCAACACAGTTCCCTGCAAGAGAAAATGAATCGGCTAAGCAGAAAAATCGTTGGTACTCTTTATGTACACACGACACTAACACAACATAAACAGTCAAGCTATTGCTAGTGCAATAGCGACAGGGAAACGAGTTTTTTCCTCAGGTTTTTTCACTCGATTACTGAATCATGTACAAGATAGTTTGGTTCCCCTGAGCTCATACTTGTGTTTTTTTTCTGATACACATCAAAATTATAGATAACATATAAGCATTTATTGTAAATACAATTTTTCAATGTTTTTGAATCCTCTCTTTTAAAAGAATATATATATATATATATATATATATATATATATATATATATATATATATATATATATATATATATATATATATATATATATATATAGGCTATAAGATATAAAGATAGATACCACGCTAAATTCGAAAAGTTCCGAAATAGTTTCGATTACGATATTTTTGCCGACCTCCGAACACGGTGTAAAAACTCAATCTAAAGAGACCATGATAGACACATATCCTCTACTGAAGAAAATATTATCAAAAATCCCAAATTGTTCTGGTCATATGTATCTGATTGTAAAAAGTTGAGCCTGCCCCGCCGGTTATGGCTCTTGATGATAGTCATTTTACAGATAATAACTCAATATCGAACGCGTTCAGTAAATATTTTGCTGATGTATTTGAGAACCCAAAGAATTCAATCATTTACAAAAAAAACAAAATTCTTTCGCATCAATCACTTACTGAAATTGAGCTTTCGGTTATTACAAATAAGATATCGAACCTAAACATCAATATAAAGGTTCCGGGCCTGACTCTATTTCCCCTTTTTTAATAAAATCATGTGGTCCAGCTCTATCAGGGCCTTTACAGATAATCTTCAATAAATTTCTGAAGAATGGCATATCTCCGGATAAAAGGAGAATTGCGAAAATAACACCTATTCTTAAAAATGACAAAAAAAATGTATTTCCAACAGTCTCGGTTCTTAATCAATTTGGCGAAATCTTTGAGTCGATTGTCACGGATTATCTTTTTAACTTTTGTAGTTCAGGGCTCACCGAACATCAGCACGGGTTTATAAAAGGAAGATCAGTACTTACAAATTTATTTCCATACATACATTTTTTGTCAGAGGGCTTTGATAGTGCGAACAGATCGATGCAATATACACTGACATGGCTAAAGCCTTCAACAAGGTTCCATCACGGTACATTGATTGATTTATTATCTGATTTTGGTTTGGTTCACTCGATGGTGAAGTGGGTATAATCGTATCTATCAGATAGGGTACAATATGTTGCTATTAATGGAGTTACCTCTTCACTGGTCTCAGTCACTTCTGGCGTCCCGCAGGGATCTCATCTTGGCCCTCTTCTTTTTGCCATATACATACATGATATTTCCGATTGTTTTCAAAATACTCATCATGAACTCTATGCTGATGACCTCAAAATTTACAGAAGTATCGGGTCCCATGTAGACGCTGTGTTGTTCCAGAATGACTTTGATCGTTTCTTTTCTTTTTGTCAATCCAGGTATTTTATAATATAAATAGATAAATGTCAACACATTATTTTCAGCACGAAAAATACTAATATAGATACATCTATGTCCCTTGGGGGTATTACCATAGTTCGAGTAGATCAGGTGAAGGAACTTGGCGTTATATTAGACTCAAAATTATCATTTATTCCTCACATTGGTAATATCGTCAAGAAAGCTTTCAGATTGCTTGGCTTCATATCACAGATAACTGAAGGTTTTAAAAATATTAATTCTGTGAAGTTGTTGCATTTTTCAATTGTAAGAAGCAATTTGGAGTATGCTACAGGAAAATATGGTCTCCATATTTTCATGTTCACATTGATAGGATTGAAAGGGTCCAAAGAAAGTTCTTCAAAAATTTAAACCATATGTTTAGTCATGGATTGTTGCAGAGCGATTACAAAACAATTTTGAAACAATATAATACTCAGAGCTAGGAACGCAGACGAATGCTATTCGACGGAATTTTTGTGTATCGTATCCTCCACAACAGCTTTAATTATCCTATCATCAATTTGCTTCACTTTAACGTACCTCAATATCTCGTATAGAGCTCGTACTGCTCTTTACTACTATTCAATTATTCTGCGGATTACCCGGTTCTGCAATTGTCACTTGAATTGAATAGACATATTAAATGTAAGCTTGAATAAATTCAAACAATGTCTCATTTCTTACCTAATGAAAATGAATGATTGATAATATGTTCACTATTGAATTTTACGATATATATGTAAATAACTAGGTATTTCTGTATGTTATTCATGTGCTGGACACAAAAATCTTTTTATTTTAACTATGTTAAGAGAACCCCTGTGATTGGGCTTACCTGTTGGGGTTCCATTTTTAATAATAAATAAATAAATAAATAAATGAAGTAAATGTTTGAAATGAACTTTTTTTCTGGTCAGTCTTTCCAGGATTGTCTATACCAGAAACATGTCTTTTTCTTTCTAAGTTTCGACAATGTACTTATCATGTGGGGGGGGGAGGGGTCGGAGTGATCGAGTCATACACAAAATTTTATTTAAGATATCAGGTCCCAGTACTTCACCCCATTGATTCACAAATTTGTCCTTATTGCATTGTACTATGTTGTATCGGGTGTGTGAATAAATTAAGCTAAGTTGATTAAGTTGAGAATGTGCCTGATTTTTTCTGTCTGTTTATTATCTAGGTAAGGTCATTTATGTAGACCAAAAATAGCAGTGGCTCAAGCACTTAGCCTTGAGGTATGCCACTCTTAACTGATAAACATCCAGAGCATTTATCCTGAAAGCACATTTGCTGGCATCTTGTCTCTATATAGCTTCTTATTAGGGGAAGGAATTTCATCAGTTGATTATTTATTACTCTTTCCATTTTTTTTTTGACAGTGCGTGTAGCACTGATATCGGGTGGTAGTTGCTTGATACATTCATATCACCATTTTTGTGTATGGGTATAACTCCTGCTGTTTTGAGCTGTTCGGGGAAATATTTTTCGGAAAAAATTTTCTGATTACGTAACTCAAGGGAATAGCAATATATAGTATTATATTTTTCAAAAGATGGCTTTTCATATTATAAATATCTCTAGTTTTTTATTCTTGAAATTTTTGGGATTTTTATTACTTCAGTTAATGTAACCTTTTCGAGGAAAATTGAGTTTTTTATATATTCGTTCGTTTCATTGAGCACAGCTGAAGGACTTGTGCCATTTTTTGGCAGCTATTTGCTGTCGTTGACGCCACATTGGTGAAATAAAGATTCATTTCGCCTGGTGTTAGTGCTAATTTTGGCTAAATGCTTTCGCTTCCTGATTAGTAACTTCCAAAGCTACTTTATTTTGGTTAGGAACCCTATTTATTTCATATGAATTAATACTCATCTTTGTTTTCATGATGTTCTACATTTAAGTTTCTTTAGTGCGGTTATAAATAACTCTGCTGGCCCCATCCTTTCATAATTCTTTCATCATAGCTAGGACGTCCAGCTGTTGTTTCAGTTGCACAGTTTCCTTATTTCTTTTAAGTTTTTTCGCCAGGAATTTTTTTTTCTTTTTAAATGCATTTTCAGGGCAAGTAATGCCGAAAATAAGTATGAGCTTGTCCCAAAATTCATCGAAGGACTCCTTTGCAGTAAAATCATAGCTGCCAGATGAAGTTCCTGTTCTCAGAATTCGTCGCTTGAAAAAGAGATGGATTTTTCAATTGTATTTCTATATTTGATTTTTTCTTCAGTTGTGGATTTTTCTTCCTGGCCGAGATTGCAGCGCAATACTTAGCATTTGTGATCAGACAAGTGTGCTTCAAATGTTGTTTTCATTTTTCCAATTTTATCGCAGAATATATTATCAATCAGCATTTGCGATTTTGTTCCTATTCTGGATGGCTCATGGAAGTTTTGTTGCAACCCAAATTCTACTATCAACTCCTGAAGAGGACCATATTGAAGTCACCTGCAAGAAATATGTATTTTGGTGTAGGGGTGTTCTTCGCTCTCTCGCCCAGACAGTCCCAACTCGTCAATAAAACCATGGATTGACCCTGAAGGAGCTCTATAAATTGCCACTATCATTGTTCTATATCTTTTGTGTATTATTCCAGAAACCTCTTTTTTTTCCATCCTCAGGAACATCTTTCACCTGTGGCAAATTTATATCTTCATCTCTATGAACCAGGATGCAGATTCCTCTGTATGGTTTCTTGAAGAATGAGCAGCTACCTCATAATTTTTCATTTTTAGTTGATCAGAGTTCACACATTTTATCCAGTGTTCACTGATCCCTGCTACGTTTATGTTTTGGGATAGAAGTACATCCTCCAATTGGTTCACTTTGTCTTGGGTATTTAGAGATTTCGTATTCAAGTTGAGAATACTGAAATTATCTTTCTCAGTCTTTTCGTATGGTTCAAAAAACTGATATCTTCTTACTTGTATTTTATCTGTCCAAAAGTCTTCTTTTCTAACATCTGTAAGCAGTGGTTACACTGCCTTCTTTCGATATTTTTTCTAACAGGAAACTTTTGTTGAGAAAACTGAGCACATCCTCATCATTTAACCGATACTGTCTTCATCGTAAGATTTTGCAAAATTACTTAATGGTAGTTTTATCAAAATTCATTCAGACGGATTCACTAATGGATGAAAAAAAGGCGCTCATCGGAATTCTTAATGATGAAACAGCAGCTTTGGCGGCTTTGGAACATGTCCAACATGAGCCAAACACCCAATTTATACGACAAATATCTGCTGCTTCCAGTGTTGAATAATCTGAGATCTAAGATCTAGCATTTTTCAAAATACAAGTTCTATTCGATGAATAATACTTCATGAATTGAAGACTGGTGGTGGTTGTACCATGATGGCTATCCTAACAATTTTAATTTTTTAATTCATGCATGACTCCACTGGCAGTACTTCAGATTTCGGTGCAATAAATATTCTCATGTATTCCGACAATTTCATACTCAATTTCCGGAAAAGCAAAACATTTCAGTAGGAATTTTGGGAGACCACCTAATTGGACATCTGCTTATTTCTGATATTAATGATAATTTGAACAGCGATATTTATCCTGCAATGTTGGAAAATGTAATGGATCTAATAATAATCGAATTGCTAGAAAATATTCATTCACTACTTGAACAATAATTGCATTTCCAACAAAACAAAGCTCCTCCTGACTTCGGCGTACATGTTTGCCAACGCTTCAATTTAAAATATGCTGCTTGTTGCATTAGAACCAGAGATTCCTCTTAGTAGTTTGCCTGATATCCCAACAAAAACCCCCTTAGAATTTTTCTCGTGAGAAAATCTTAATTCCAAATTTTTTGTGACTGACAATTTGGAGGGTTCTTTTACGGCAGTCAATTGTAGATGGGTATCGTCATATTTGAGATTGTGTTACACTATTGTAGTATAAGAGGGATAATTTGATCAATTGATTTCAAATGATTGGATTTATTCTCCATCACTTAAAATACAATGAAACAATAAAATCATCTCGAGATTGTTGTAGTTTGTAGAATTGGATTTCAGAAGACATTACAACAAAACCTTTTTTCCTTATCTAAAATCTCAAGGTAAAAGAGTTTACTCATGATTAAACAAAGAAATTTTCATAAGGTTATTATAGTCTGTAAAATTGGAATTTGATCGACAATACAACAAACCCGACATTCCTTATCTGAAATATAGATGGTAAGCTAACCTTGCTCGAAAGGTTTCCCTACAAAGCAGAAATTGACCTATGTTCCTGTTTTCAATATTCTTGAAAGTAGACAGAAAATTTGCAGTGATATTTTGAGATGAAAAAATGATTTTCTGTGAAAAATATTCATCAAAATATTTTTTTAAGTACATTGTTGTGAAGAAGCTTTGAAGAGCTTTCAAATGATGTATCGTTCGACCCCTCTGCTCTTTTCAATTTAATGGGGTCGACGCGCTCCCTCTTAGGACGTTGCTCGTTAAGGCATCAAATATAAGTCAAATGATGTCCCTCAAAGAAAAAAACAATGGCATAAGAAATATATAATGAGGTTTTTTGTGAAATATTCAAAATGCCATAAAAAGTTCAGGTAATTTTACATTTGTTGAGGTTGTCTGAGCGCGTAACCAAATATTCATCATCATGAGAGAAAACTTTTGAGTACACGCAATTGACCTGTTTCATATCGTTCTTAATTAACTCTCTCCCGAAATTTTCATTTCCCATTTTGTCAACATGTCCAAAAGTTTGTCCCCATATATTCTGTTATATTATTCAACATACAATTCACGTTAGAAATGGCACTTTAACAATTATTTAAAGCATCAAATTCATAATATTTATTCTTGTTTTCTATGCCTCAACGTTATCCTCTTTAGTGTTCTAACAGATGGTATCAAAATAATTATTATGGTGTATTAGTGTGACAGTTAATTATTGTACACACAACCAAATCTATAAATCACCCGATATTTTGAATATTACCTCAGGGATTTTGGAAATTTCGGAGGATTGTTAGAAATGATCCTTTTTGAGATATTTCAATTGAAAAAAGAAATAAATTGAGGTTTATCTCAAGAAAAAAACGAATAAACGAAAATAAGAGACTCTTTCTGCATGTAGTAAAAATTTATTTTCTCACGGTATCGGTGCTTTTCTCTCGATCTCAATAGCTTGTAATTCCTCTCCTTACCGTAATAGAAGCCTGAATCCATCTGGGCATGCTTTGGATTAGGCTTTCAACCTTCTTTGGGGTGATGTTTGCCACTCTTCTGTGGCGGCTTGGATGAGCTGTTGTGGGGTTCTTGGATTATACTGACGCGATCTTTCCATTTGAAATTATTACATAAATGTTTTTATGGATTTCGGTTTAGAAAGCAAGCTGGCCAGTCCAAAATAGCGATTCCCTCAAGAAAATGTCACGCGAGGTTGCTAGTATGCGGATGAGCATTATCTTGCTTAAAAGTGAAATCCTCACAGTTGGCACCTCGCCAGATTCTCCTTATGGGCTCTAGCACTAGGTCCACGTAATTTCTAGCCATAAAACTCGCAGGAAACGAAATCAAATCTGTTTTGCCTACCAGCATAATGCCACCCAAGGACATCACACTGCCCCCTTAGTATTTTGGAGCTTGTCTTACTGCTCGAAGTCTAGTTTGTCTTCCACCACCCCTTAAAACCCAAATCCGGCGGTCATCTGATCGAACACCTATTCTGCTCCCATCCGAAAAAAGAACATTTCGCCAATTCTCAATATTCAAATTTTGGTGCTCGATACATAAATTAAGTCTGTTAATTTTTTGTTCGCTAGTTATGTCCGGAACTCTTAAGGACCTTCTGCTGTAAAAACCCGTTGAACGAAGTATTTGACGTATTGTTTCGACTGATACACTGATGCCTGTTGCTTCCACAAATTACTTTCGGAGCATGGGGTGCGACGCACTAGTGTCTCTTCTTGCAATTTGGCACAGAAAGCGGTCTTGTTCTTCAGAAGTGGTCTTCCTACGACTTCTCCTAGGCCTATTTTGCAGATATTTGTAGCTCCACGAATTGGGTGTTGGTTTTTGAAATATCCCCTGTTGTGACCGCTATATCTCTCTGTGTCACCCCTTCTTCATCGAGAGCAATTATTTGACCCCTCTGCATATCAGATAATCCAACTCAAAGCATTTTCAATTATGATCATAGGCTTTATAACATTTTGAAATTCACTGTTTCAAATCTCAGTGACGACTGAATACAATATCCCGAACATGTGGTGATCATTCAACATTTCTTACCATACCAGTTTTTTACAACAAAAAAACTTCATTTTTCACAAATAGTCGAAGATCAATGGTTAAAAAAAATCAATTATGTAAAATACCGAGCGATTTCATATAAATGTATTATTTGTACGGTTTCTCCTTGTTTTCAAGAGATGGAATCATTAGGAACAGTTTAGTTGATAAAGTATTGCACATGCCCCTTTTCAAACAAAAGGCGTTAGTAGAATGATAAAAATTACCTGTTAGAAATGATTTTATCCTGTTTAAAAAATAATCGATTCAAAAATGCTAACCCAATTATAGATAACACAAATAGAGAAGAAAATCAATTCGAATGTCATGTTCGAATGCGAGAGATTTTTTATTACCTATATACAAAACAAGAATGTATGGATTGTGGAAGGTACAAAGTTCTGTTATTGATGTGTATTTTGAAGAGAATGACACAAAACACGAAACAAGTAATAGGCTTTCTTGACCAGGCAAACGTTTTGCCCTAATTATATGAGAAAATATTATAACATGAAAACACGTAGTTGAAAGTAAGATGAAGTAGTTGGTAAAAATTCTTACCAGATCATTGAAAAAGAAACTAGATGATCAGCATTTTATGGGAAATGACGAACGTATCTCTGTAAATCTTTCAGTCTATTCTGTTCATAATGCATGACATCCATTTCTTTTATGGAAGTTTTTCATTCTAGATCACACGTATGAGCTAATCTGAACTTTTATAATGTGAACTGAAGCCTCCCACGACAATATTTGCTAACATGCAGTTCAAGAACAAATTGAAAGAAAGTTTATGTAGCACCTCCCAAGTTTGTTGCAGAACTTATTTTCGCTGGAAGAATATTTGAGAATGTGGTTTGAAAATTATTTAACTCATATTTGTTATGAATTGATATTCGAGTACCAGATCGGACAAGATACTACTGTGATGTATACTAATCGATTGGGAACAATATTTTTCGCTGTCAGAATATATTCATAATGAATAATCAGCATTATGGTATTCAATTAGCTCATTGCTTTGGATCTCTGTGTTATTCGTAATCTATTCAGCATTTAATGAAATCTTTTCCGTTTTCTCGTTTGAAATATCCCGTGGGTGGTTCATCACATTTGCGACGGAAGATAAGACGTATTTGGGCATATCCTGATTTTTTTTGCGTAGTAGTATGTTGGGGTATAGTGAATACAAACTGGCTGAAACGTCAGGCCAAGAATGTACTTATTGGGTGTGGCTAAAAATAAGAAGGTAGCAATTGCAAAAATATTACCTAATGTCGATGCAATTGCACAACATTCATAAAGGGTGAAATTTCAAGTGCAATATTGGCTACACAGGAAGAATATCCCTCTAACTCTAACTGATTGGTGATAAGTTTCGTAAGAAAAAGGTGTTCTAGAACTTCAAAAATGACTTTGCCACCAGAACCTACCAGTATTATGGGTTTGATATTCTACTTATGCAGAACCGACTATGGGAATCCGTGTAGATGTAGGAAGTACAGAATGACGTGTAGTATGCCATGGCAAAATTGTGCCGGATCCAATTGTTTGACCTAACCTAACCTAACGAGGAAATGTTGTCAGCACAGTTAGAAGTTAGCCAAGGGAAAGCAATTAGTAAATGAAGTTGTTTGGAATTTGTGAATATTAAAAACAAATGTTCATATAATTACTATAATTGAAGATTCTGTTGGGTTTTATGAATGTTTTTCACAATATTTAAACAGTTTGATCACAAAACTTACCCCAAATCTTGAAAATGATCAATAAAATATTCATCGGAAAAACCTGTTTTGAAATTCGTACTCAGCGACCTCGAAAACCCCCCTTTCAATCAATTTCATGAACATTTCACCCAAAACTCCAGGAGATGACTGAGACACCAGTCACCCTGGGCACCAGGTAGTCCGGAGGTCATTTTCAATCATAATCAAGGAAATGGTATTCTTAAATGTTTTAATAGCATCTTCCAGTATCAATTATCGAATCCATTTTCTAAATTGAAAAGTAGAATAAGATATTTATCATTTGCTGATATTAGTTCAGAGACTCTGTCTCTATAGTTATAATTGTAATGCTGACTTTTCTTCAATGCTAATCTCTTTTATGACGATGCTTACTATTGAGACTAGAAGATTATTATTTCTGAGAGAATTAGAAGCTCAATATAGCTCCAACAAAATGGAAAGCCTTGTAAAATTGCAGTAACTGCGGTGTGCATCTCTACTCGAGTAGAATTCTCTTAAGATTGCGATGATTAGGTGAAGTCCAAGTTATCACTACTCTGTATTCTCCCTAGCGTTCTAATTCGTCCAAAGTTTGCCTTTTTGTTTTGAATTATACAGAAAGATCAAAGGAACTCGGCCATAAATGGCCATCTCAGCAATCCATCCTCTAAAATTTTTTTTCAGTTAACTTAGAATTTACATTTCGAGGTAATAAACGTATAAGACACTTGCCATTTCTCTAATAATCGACGCTGATTTATAGGCATCAAACCCTCACAATATTTCCTTAGTTGCTTAACTTTCTCGAAAATTCAAGTCTCTACCCTTCAAATTTTTTTTCAGGATAATAGACAGTGTTTATAATCTTCTAATTTCATTGCTGATAATAAATAAATATGTTTACCTATACTAAAAACGAAATAACCATCAGAAGTAGATCCCAGGTGTTGTCATCAAAATTAAAATGGCTACAGAAAACGTCCATTAAGTTTATGGATAATGAGCCACTTTTTGTTGGTTCATATTAAAACCTGGAGAGACATAAACAGAAAATGAACCTATTTCTTTCGCCTTTCTATGTGAAATGGCCACCTCAGCCATTTCGTTTATTACAGAGCACGGTGATACAATTTGAGAGCCTGAAAGTAATTGACTTTTTTCCATGTAATTATCACAAATAGACCTTTACCACGTATTCTATTCGGTTTGGACATATTACAATCAAGAGAAAATTTGCTATGCTTTGGACAAAATTGTATATATAATACTAAAAGCTATATTCTGAAAATAAATAAAAGAATATTAGATTTACACTTATTTACTATATTAGTATCGCGATTCGACGACTTCTACAGACAAATAAAATATGTCAACTAATCTTTGGTACAATATTTATATGATCTACAATCTACGATTAAATAGGGTAAAACTTCCGTAAGCTTATTCACACAACAATCTATATTCTATATTTCTATTCTATATCACTCAGCCGGATACAATTCTAATCAAAAAGAACTCTTGTCAAAATCCACCTGTTCGTTCAATAATGTGTTGGGAAGTTAATATCTATCGTTTTCAACGAATTTGCAAAAGTTAATATGAAATTTCTGTTAGACGAATGTAATATTTCAAAACTGTTTGAAATCTTGATATTCTTCAGTTAAACGTCCTACGTAATTAGAATTAGTCTTTCTATAGATGAAACTGCGACAATGTACATCAACTCTGAAATTGAAAGTCCTGATTTTTCAATATTCATATTACTACAATTACCAAAGCTAAGTTTATAAGTTTTTTCCTTTATCAAATTTAGTTTTATCATTTTTGATGTAATTGAATTGATATAGGTTTGGAATAAGATGTGTAATTGGAACTTTTCCTGTCGATGTTCTAAGATATGGCTAACTGTTCCAACTTATTGGAGGACACTATATATGTATTAATCTTTCAGTTTCAGGGACCCAATCCTAGTTTTCTGTGTCTTAGTTTTATGTTAAGTAATTTAGTTATAAAATTTGGGTTGTAACCATTACTAGAACTTATTTTTCAATTAAACAATATTAATGTTTGTATATATTATCCAGGTAGATATATACAAATATATCGTATCTATAATGTGCGGATATCTGTAAAGCATATAGTAGAAGCTGCCGTTTTATGTTGAACAGAATTAATTATATTTTAATTAACAAGTCGTATGGCCTTTTTTCGGGAATAATCCGAGTGGATAGCGGTAGTTTGAACCGGATAGAGAAGAAGCGACGCTGTAAAAAATGGGGGGCCAAAGGCCCCCGCGATTATTTTTTTTCCACGGGAGTAGTGTCTGGGAAAGGTCCGTGCTAATTTTAAAGCCCCGAACGAGTGAAAATAAGAAATGTCTCCGATTTTTCGCGAGTGGAGGGGACTCTTATGTCTATACAAATTTTTCCATCGCGTTTTCCATCTCTAACTACCAAAAATTAACTAATGTCGAGCTGTTAGAATAGGCGGTTTTCTTGCAGCCTTCCTACTTATACGGGGTTACCAGGAGAATGGATTCGGGTGTCGAACGATTCCTACATATCTCGAGATTGGATCCGCGAAGAGAAATCGTTACTCTACGACTTAATTTTCGAATTTGGAAAAATTTTTGAGACCAAGAATTTCGAGAAAAAAAACGGAAACACGAGGGTGGAGCCAGTCACTCTCCTACCGCCCCTTAAATCGCTATTGAATGTCGGAAGTAAGCTTTACCAACGCGTAAAATTTAATGCTCTCCCTCCTTCGAATTAAAATATTGAGATGGAAATAGTTAGTAAATTTTATTATAATCAGCATAATTTCGGTACTACCAACATCTAGAATATAGTGCTCACTCTCTTCTGAGTGACAATTGAATTTAACCTCATTTCAATTACTCTTTTATTCGATCTGTCAAAATAAGTAATTTCGAATTTTATTTGAATGAAAAGTTTGACGAAACTTGAAATAAACTTTTAGAGATAAGTGACAGTAGTTTGACGTTTATTTTATCCATTTTTGTTTAAAGGAAAGAAACGACAAACTTTAAAAATTCATAAATGTAACATTTTTGGTTATTCTAAGTAAACAATTAGCTTCAAACGAAATGTTATAATAAAAAGGAGTTAAGGGACTTACAATAATGTTTAAGAAGTAAATGAATGTAATTTCAGATTTATTTATGTATTTCAATGTATATTTTTTCAGCATGCTCAAGAAATATACTCAGAATTCACATATTTCATATTTCTTTCATATTTATCTAACCTCTATGCGTTGAAAATTGTCATGGAATTACTTGAATTTTTAAAAGAATCAATTGGGGATCTTACAGAATGATGGGATATCCTTTGACTTGCTATTAATAGGTATTGAGCTCTTTTGCATAATAATATTTTTTTTAAGGAATTCCATAAAGTTTTCGTTAGATCCTTCAGAGTATGTATCATATGAATATTGAAAGCTATCCACTAAAGGCTATATCTGTATTGAAATATTTCAAACGGGATGATAATAAGACCGTGCGTGCCATTTCAAATTGAATTTTCGTTTCAGTTTATTCAAGAGGAAGTACGTTTCTATTTTATATAATTGTAAGATAAATGAGATTCAATGTGTTTGACAATGTTCAAGATTGAACACTCCTCGTTGATTTGAAGTTGAAAGTTTCTCTGTTATAGGTGTCTGATAGTGGGAAACATGATGTTCAAATATGTAGAAGTTGCATACAAATTTTCATTTTGTACCACCACAACTTTCAATCAAGATTTATGAAAGTCACAGGAAACATGCTGCTGCTTATGTGAATCATATTTTGGAAAAAATTCAACTACTACTTGGAAAATGCTATGCAATTTGACATTTTTGTTATAGATAGTTGTACTCTAGTTATTTCATATAATTGTGTAAAATGAGTACGTTCATCACGTAATATGGTAAAATGAAGTTGTTTCTATGCAATTTTTCCTTTCATTTTCATTTCATAGTATATTATGAAATTTCACAAGAAAATGAATTAAAGAGAAGTAAAATTGAAGAATTGAAATTTCAATTATTAGAGAGTAGGTTTATAAGAAGCTCTGACTGACCAAAAGCCACACAACAGTTAAGGATCTAGGAAATTAACAGTTACAAGAAACAGTTTCACTGAAACTGATATAGTAAACATCATTGTTTTGTATATGAGGGTCCATGTTGTAATTTACAAATTTGTGGGTCTCATTTCTGCTTTCCAGAAGAACACTTCAATTCAGAAGATGTTTGTTCTATTTGGTAAGCAAATTGTTTGAATTTTGGTCAATTTGAATTTATAGAAAATAGCAACGCATAATGCTATCGCACAAGGTGAAATTCCTATGTATTCAGTTGTGTTTCTTCATTTGATGGCTTTCGGATACTCCCAAGAAATTTCAATTTGAGAGGAACTTTTATTTTCTATTTCATTAATATACTTGACAATTAATTCTTTCATCTTGCTGTTTAAAGCTCATATTTGTTGTTTATTATAATTTATGAATCTTATTCGTTTCTTATCTGATCTAATACGAATCAGAAGTGTTGAGTAAAATTAAAGATTTGAAACTATAAATCTGCATATATCGATCTTTCTGAAGTATATATTTAATACTTTTGGAACAAAACATTTGGAATATTGTGAACTAATATTAGAATTGTTGATGATTGAATTTTATGCCTAAAGGGTGATGAAACAATTTGTATTTTTGAATCAATATTGGAATGTTTTCAATTTCATATTGAGCTAGCTCAATTTGAGAAAGTTGATACTTTCAAATTGTATGTATCTTTTCGAATAGCAGTAAATAGGGTTGAAATTTGGGTGGCTGATGTGTCAAAACAATACTGGAAGCTGAATTACCCTAAGGATGACTGAGATATGAGAGAGTTTCATGTAACATAAAGGAATATTGAGTATAAATATGAATGATGAAGTGAATGGAATAAGGTGTTCAGTATAGATAGATTTGGATATGAAAAGGCATTCATTATATTTGGGGTTAAGTATATTAGGCATTTAGTATATAAGGCCTTCAGTATATTCGGCGTTAAGTATATTAGCTATTCAGATATAAAAGGCGATCTTAATGGGCTTACTAGTTCTATATTGAAATCGATAAGTGGATGATAAAATTGTTTGTTTTACTGGTACTGACCATCCGCTTAATATTTTCGAATAGTATGTAGATACAATTCATCGAAAAATCAAATTTATAACAGAACAATAACAAAACAATTTATTCAACTCTTAGATTTAACTTTTACCTTATCAAATAAGGGACATGATTTATCTCTCTTTTATAAAAAGGTCGTATGCGGAAATTGAAATTCATAATACCTCATTCATTTCATATTATTCAACATAAAACGGCAGCTTTCACAGCATGATATATTGATAGATATTCCTTCACCTTCATAAAATGCTGATGGGAAACTTTTTATTTTCGAAAAAAAAGCTCTCAATAGTAGTTAGAATCCAAATTATATAACTGAGATACGGAAGAAATGGGAACTCGAGGCAAGAGAATAAGTGTACCGTAAATTTTAGAATCAACCTCACTTACGTTGGGACAGTTCGCAATAATTTGAAACATTTACTGGAAAAGATCCAATTACATATCTCATTCCTAGACAATAATAATCTATCCAAACACATTAAAAATAATGAACTCAAAATAGATGCAGGAAATAAATCTAGTGTATAGAAACTTGGCAGCAGTTGTTGCAAAATTTATATTGGCAGAAATTTTTGTAGAAGAGTTAATAAAACATATCGCGGTCCATCAATAAAAAAACTGATTCTAATTACGCGAACCATTTAATAGAAGAAAATCATAATTTCAACCAAAGTTCAAAATCTTACACTCATCAAATAATAAACATGACAACAATTTTGGAAATCCCCTGAAACCAATTTTCGATATGGCTTATGTGTGTCTCTCAGCGTGTGCTGTCGCATTTTCTGTTGCTCGATGAATATTATATTATCATATATATACAATTTCCATGTCACAATGTTAGTTACCGTACTCCTCCGAAACGGCTTAACCGATATTTACCAAATTTCTTGAGCGTATTCAGTAGGTGAAAGAATCAGCTACTATCTATTTCTCATACCTCCAAGTGATAAGGGTTGTCCATCCCCTAATTTTTTGACAAATTTTAATTTTTTAATTTTTTATGATGTGGCTTAAAACATACATTTGATCCTAAATTTTCACCAACCCCTATTTCTTAAAAGGTAATTTAATCATTTTTCATCCATATAAAATTTCATAAAAATCACTCAAGCCGTTTCGGAGGAGTATTGTTTCAAACATTGTGATACGAGAATTTATATATAAGATTCACTAGGTCTGAGGATCGGCTACTACCTATTTTTCATACCCCTAAGTGACAAGAGTTGTCCTCCTCTATCATTTTATTTTTATTTCATGGACAAATTTTAATTCTTTTTATAATGTGACATTGAAAAATACATGTAACCTTAAAGTTTCGCCTTTCTATCACTAACCGGTATTTTTTTAATGGGTAATTTAATCATTTTTTATCCCTCTCGATAACTGATCCATTATCGTCTTTTTATGAATGTTTTTCACTCTAATGCGATTAAAATTTCCCTGAGCTTACGGCAAAGCTAAACTTAAAAATACTTCCCAAATTTCCTGCGCTTTTCTAGGGATGAGACCAAAGCTGGTCTCCTGTTTCTCTCACACTATAAGTCTTCTCTCACTACCTCCACAGTTTTCCGAAATTATTATTGTTTATGCATCAAGCGTAGTTGTAATGTTTACAATTATCATTTTTCTATCTCAGTATATCTCTCAAGTAATTATTCCTATTTCACTATTTATTAATAACATTTGTTAATTTTGAGTGTAGTTCGCACGATCAGTTAGTTAAGTAATTTACATAACCTCGAAAGTACTCAACACAAATTTATATTGCAAAACAACGTTTGACGGGTCAGCTACTATCGTTATATTTCCCTAACAAAGTTCATTTTCTGAGAAGAAAAGACATTTCTGAGGCACAAGTTGAGAAAATCTCGCGTAATCTAACTCAACTTATTATGGAATTACAGTCACAAGTGCAGGAACTCACAGTTTGTAACAAAAATTGTATGATCTTTTGACAGCTAGCACAAGTGAAAATGTTAGTTAGATATTTTCGGATACACGTGCAGGATAGTTCTAATACTTTGGTGGTTACAGTGATTAAATCTCAACACAGCCGGCTCAGTGGCGTATGGGATATGATGCTCGTCTCCTACGCAGAGTTACCTGGGTTCAATCCCCACAAAGTCGGTGCGATTTTTCGGATTCTGGGAATCGCTTGAGTGTCCATCTTTCGAAGGAGATGTAAGAATGTCGGTCGTGTCTAACAGAGATGTATTGGACATTAAAGATCCCTTCCCTCGATACGAGAGGGGTTCGGCAAAATTCCCGGGTTAGTGAGGTGACAGAATTCCCCGGCGTGTCATTAGCCGAAAGGCAGAAACAGAGAACGTTAAAGGAAAAACAAACAAACAAAATCTCAACATGCAGATAACGAATGGAGTAATCCCAAACAAAAAGTTAAACGAAAAAAAAAACAAAAAATCAGCGGCAGTGTCCGGTCCAGCCGCAGATGACGTGAAACCTGTGTCGCTACCGTCCAAGAATGAAACTGTTATCATTGGTACTGGTGAACCTGGTGATAATGCATCGACGAATGAGTCGATGAATGATGCAGACGAGATACAACCGTAGAAAAGTTACGAGAGTACTTAGCTAGCAAATGTCCCGACATCGAGTTCGATGTTGAGAAACTCGAATCGAAAGGTACTAACTCTTCTTTCAGATTAGATGCTCCTGAAAATCTTAAGGATGCGTTTTATAGCTCTAATTTTTGATCGAGAAATATAATTATTAAGCGGTTTTTTTTTTCAGAATAAACGGGACATTAGACAATTGTAACACCCATGATTACATAATTGCACATTGCAATATATAAGGCCTAAATGGCAGAAATGACAGATTGGAAGTTTTTCTTCAGAATAACTTACTATGTATTAATGAACATTATATATTAAATGATTCAATTTTGAATTATAGAATACCTTGTTTTAGTCTCTTAGCGTTTAGTGGTAGAACTCATTCAGTCGGCGGTGGAACTTGTATTTTCGCAAGGAACGATATACGATTACGATTAATTTCTATCTTTGATTTGAGCAGATACTGTATTGAGGGCGTGGTTGAATTGTGTGGTGTTTCACTCTTGATTGATGACAAAAAGGTTGGGGTTGTCACTGTTTAGAGACCTAGTGGAGATGTTGTTGATCTTATTGATAGTATTTCTTCTGCTTTTTTACAAATATCGAACAAATGTGATATTGGTATATTGACGGGCGACCTTAACAATGATTTAAAAAAAATGACATGGAAAAGCGTTTGCTTTTCGATATGATTGGTAGTTGTGGTTTGCGTACTACAACTACCGACTACACTAGGATTTTCACCAGTAAATATGGTGTTACTAGCAAATCTGTTCTTGATTATGTATTGACTGATACTGTTTTAACTAGTAGTGTTCTTGAGCCATGCCTGTCTGATCACTCAGCAATTGTCTCAAATTTACGTCTCGACACACATGTAAATACGAACAATAATGTAGATTCTGAATATAAATTTCGAATGCTATCACACTCCAATCTCAATGAATTTTGGAATATGTTGGATGCTCAAATGAACTGGGATTTTGTTTTTAATGAACCGGACTTGAATATCGCGTTCAGCAAATTCATTGATTTTATTACAAACGTTTATATCACATCTCGCCTGCCAGCTTCAAAGAGGGAGTGGATTTCACAGGAAATAATTGATGATAGTAAAAGACTTCGTAATATGCATTGGTTAGTTGCTCAATCGGGTTGTCCATACCTCTGTCAACGCGACAAAACGGATCTATTCAACCATAAGAAAACGTGTCAGAAACTAATTACGAATATTTCTTCGAAAAAATTGATAACACATCTAATAAAAGTAAGAATATCTGGGAAATTGTGAATGAACAATTAGGACGTGCAAATAAAAAGTCCGATATTAAGTTGAAAATTAATGACAGAATCACTGCTGACACTAAAGAAATCGCGAACGAATTCGGTACATATTTCACTACAATCTGTAAAGAGTTGACTATAAACCATTTCGGTATGAATGTGTCGCTGCCACCAACTAAGTCTGATAAACTCTCTGAGCCGATTTACATATGTTCGGTCACCCAGGATTCACTTCTGCATCTCATCAAAAACATAAAAGGCAATAAATCTGCTAGCCATGATGATATAAGCACTCACGTAGTGCAAAATATTGCGAATAATATAATTGAACCTCTAACCCACCTAATGAACCGATCTCTTCTCGAGAGACTTTTTCCAGGGTGCCTGAAAAGAGCAATTGTTGTTCCAGTATTTAAGAAGGGTGTCGCGGCTGCATCCAAGAATTATCGACAAGTTTCTATTTTAAGTGGCATATCAAAGGTTTTAGAAACTTGCATGTTCCAGCAGATTACTAATTTCGTACAAAATAAACATATTTTGTCTTCAGATCAGCATGGTTCTCAGAAGAATCGATTTATTGAATCGGCTTCTTGCAGTGTGTTTGATTATATATACAGTGAAGTTGACAAGGAAAATTATGTTTCGTGTATCTTCTATGACATGTGTCATGCATTCGACCTGATGCAGTCGTCAATTGCCCGTTCAAAGTATTTTAACATAGGCCTGAGAGGTGTTTGCTTGAATTGGATTAAGTCGTACTTGGAACGCAGAGAGATGACAGTAAGGGTGTTTGGGGATTTGTCTGGTGTGTATGAACTGGTGCTCGAGGTTCCCCAGGGGTAGGTCTTGGGACCTCTTTTGTTCAGTTCATTCATCAATGATCTTGTTTCATTTATAGGTCTCGGACATATCGTGATGTACGCCGATAACACCACGGTGGTCGTTTCTGGATCTACCCTTGAGGAACTTCAAATTATTCTTGAACTGATTGATGAAAGAATGAATGTTCGGTGTCAGAGGAATTGACTCATTTTGAACAGAGCTAAGACTGTCACCTTAAGTTTTTATGATCGAAGCTCAGCACCCTCTGAAAATTTCGTCTCATTAACTGAAACTAAATATTTGGGTACCGATGTTGATGCGAGTCTGACTCATCCTGACTGATCAGGTTTGTAAAATGCTGGGTAAGCCGCATTTTGCCTTGCTTCAGGTGAGATCGTCTCTTGATCGTGCTGGACTGTTGAGTGTTCACTTTGCGTTGGCATACACTCATCTTTCTTACAACATTATCCTGTGAGGCAAATCCATTCGCTGAAAGCGGATATTTGTAGCACAAAAAAAGTTGGTGAGACTAATGTTTGGCTTGGGACCTCGACAGTCTTGTAGTGACACTTTTATTTGGCATGGTCTCCTGACGATTTCCAGTATTTTCATAATGAAAGCAGAGCTATATGCCAAAAGTAACTTGGAACAGTTCGAAATGCTGCGTGATCACCATGAATATGGCATTACAAACGCGATAACAATTAGCTATCCTACGCATAGATCGGCTTTGTATGAAGCGTCACCTAAGTACGTCGCAAGCAATGTTTACAATAGGTTACCTAAGAACTTGAGGCAAATTGATGATCCCAAAAGCTTTATAAAAGCTATGAAAAATTTTCTCTATGAGAAAGCCTATTACTTTGTTGACGAAGTGTTAAAGTATCTGTGATGTTTCATGTGAGTCTTTTCACGCTGAGTGTTTTATCTATGTCTGTGTATTTATGTATTATTATACATATATATTTTTTTTGAAATTGGCATTATATGTATATTTGTTTGGTAAAAATATGCTATTTTAATGTTTATGTTGTGCACAATACATTTAATTTAATTGTGACGAGTACACCCTGTATGGCAAGTACAATAAAAATTGATTTGATTTGATTTGATATAGACTTTCTAGCTTATTATCGAATAGACAGGTAGATGATTTTGACAATGACTCTCCTTTACTCCATTTTTTACCGGCTGAGTAATTTAGATTAGGGGAAGGGAGGGCAAGATGGAAAGAGCGGTTAAGATGGAAAGTACCTGTTTAATCTACACACGTAACATCTCATCGATGTTGCAAAGCAAATAAACAAACCACCATATTGTCTTGACGCCGACGAAGTTTAGTTCGGTTCTGGTCAGAAAGTGGTGAGTATTATTGTTTTATTTATTCGTTGTAATTTTTCAATGAAAACAGGATTTTCTGCAAAGGTTACAAAAGTATCGACATATTATTATAAGTACCTGCTTATGGACAAGTTGGAAAAATGAGCTTTAGGGCAAGATGAAGAATTTCCATCTGAACCAAGAAGCATTTTTGTTTCGTTTGTTATCTTAAAATGCGTAATTGTATATTTTCTTAAATAACTGAGAAGGCTGCAATTGAAAATGTGTTTTACTTGTTTTGTGGAGAACAATATAAGGAACCATCCTCAGAGTCCTGGTTACAATGTCTGTCTTGTAATGGCTGGGAACATGAGCAGTTTACTGATACAGAAGATGGTACTTCATTATGTAATATTCAGAGTTATCAGTTTCATTCTATTTTGCCCGTATAACCTTTCCATTTTGCCTTTAATATGCGGTTAAAATGGAATATGTCAGAGTTTCAGTTTATGTATCTTCACTAATTTTTACCACATATTAATGAGTATTACTTTTGAAAACATATTAGTCATTAGATTTACTACCAAGGTTGATTAAAATGAAAGACTAATTATGCTTAAATGTTTTTAGCTAACCACTCGAAGTTCAACCTTCCATTTTGCCCTCCCTTCCCCTATAATTTTGTGAATTTTACTAGTATAAATTTCCTCTCTTATAATTATAAATAATATGATACCTAAGTTTAGTTTATATTTTGTATTTATCTCACAAAGTCACACTGACTTCGAAACGCATTGCAAATATAGTAAATATGTGTAAATCAGAATTTATTTTATTTTCATCTGAAATGCATCAAGTAACGGCCACTAGTGTTCAAAATTGTAATTATCAGATGTGGTTTTAGGAACCCTATGAATTACGGTCTAGCGTATTCGATCGATATTTTCATATTTGAAAACAAATAGAAATCACTTGAAGCCAAGTCGGGAGAATATGGAGGATAAGGTAGCAAGTAATATAGTAACTCCATCCCATTGGGATGTTGCAATGGCCAGGAACAGTATCAAGGATTATTTTCTCAGCAATATGTAGCTATTCCATTTTAATTTCCTCGTTCAATCGATCTCACAATTATGCGTGGTATTTCAAATTTGCAGTCTTCAATTTTGGAAAGAATCAATGAAGATAATGCCCTTTGTCATAGAAGATTGTTCAATTGCCTTTCTCACCAATGAAATCGCTTTGGTTTGCTACAGGCCTGTTCCTGCATGTAGAAAAGAATCCATCATCTATCTAGCTGATTGCTGGCTCGTGTGCAAAGGCTCATGCAATATGTTAAGAATTCATTGTTCTGAGATGTCTTCCTATAATTTTCAACTGATTTCGGTGATATCTGGAGTAGTTAGCTCAAAGGGGTGTCCCAGGTTAGGTTAGGTTGCTCTGTTGCAAGAAAGTCCATTCACCACTTCAGAATCATCTAAAGTGATGATGGAGAAGAATATCGTTATATTTATCAATCGATCTTTTGGCTCCCGAGTTGGTTGTGTTGCGTAAAATGAAGTATTTTATTAACATTTGGTATTCACTTTTCCATTTTGACAAAGCTTCAGCAACTCATTGTCTGAGATTATTACAGTTTATGTACTAGTATCTCCTGATCAATCATTTTTACGAAACTAATCAATTCGCCCTCGTTTCATCATGTATTTTTCAATAATATAACATGATAGGTAAAAGTTGATATCTAAGAAAAATATTGACAATTCACGTATACCGCAGATAGACACGAATCCATCTTTTGGAAACTATCAATTCCGCTATAAAATTATACAAATAAACCCAAATATCGAGACATTCATTGAAAGGTGGTATTGAATACACAGGGCGAGGCATCGATAATAAAACCGACTCTTTCATAACAAAAAGATTCAATGTCGTATAAAATATTTATCTACATCTTCAGTAAGTGGGTATAATAATCACAATCATACTTATAATCATATTATAATACTAATGCTGAAATAAATGTTCAACTCTGGAAGTCTAGTCAAGGCAATTAACACCTACGCCATTCCAGTGTTGCTTTACTCATTTCGAATATTCAGATGGACTAAGACAGAACTGGATGATATTCAAAGGCAGACCCGAATGATGCTGACAAAGTACAATAATCATCATCCAAAATCGTCTGTGATCAGAAAAACTTTGAAGCGAAAAGAAGGAGGACGCTGATTAATAGATGATGTTTATTTACACACCGAACAGATAAAAAATTTCAGAGTATTCTCCTCTGCAAAAGCTCACAGTTCTGACCTCCATAAAGTGGTATCGTAGGCTGATAAGGGATATAAATCTAGATCCTGCTACCAGGGATGACCTGCTGAATCTACCGCTTCTATCAAATACTGAAAAACAAGAGTAACGGTCAAGAAAGCAATTGCAGGGACGACATCACCATGAGATTAATCAACCACACATCGACAAAGAAGCCTCCAATAAATGGTTGATGAAATGAGAATTCATCTCGGAAACAGAATGATTCCTTATGGCCTTTCAAGACCAAGTGATCGTTTCGAACAACTGCAAAAAATTTATTATTAAGGACGGAACATTACAGTGCAGAAAATGCCATATAAGATCGGAGACTATACAGCATATTACGCCTGGCTGCGAACAACTGTCCAATATGGACTATCTTCACAGGCGTAATCAAGTGTGCATTATTATCCATCAGAAACTTGCACACAAGTACGGACTTCTGAATACCTTCCAGCCATATTACAAGTATCATCTGGCGCCCGTATTGGAAAATGACTCTATCAGAGCATATTACGATAGGCCTGTTATCACAGACAGAATGGTGACGAATAATAGGCCGGACATGGTGGTGTATGATAAAAGAGCCAACACAGCAATGCTGGTGGATGTCGCCATACCGAATAATGACAACGTGCTGAACAAGTTCCAGGAGAAAAAGTCCAAATACACAAGCCTTGCTTCTGAGATCAAGCAGATGTGGCACCTCGATAAAATAGATATTGTTCTTATCATCGTATCCTCAACTGGGTTTATACCCAAAACTTTGCATGATAGCCTTAAGAAATTAGAATTGCATAAGAAAACCTATATAGAATTGCAAAAAGCTGTAATTCTTAATACATATAGGATAGTTAGGAAATTTATGTCAAAGCTGAGATAGTGCTCAATTCCACGATAATAAATAATAAGAATTTATTGTTTTCTAACCATTACAATACAAATGTATTAGACATGTTCACATGTAACAAGAGAAACTGACAATTATCAAAAACCAATTAATTCAGTGATTGAAAGCATTGAGTGTACAAATACGTTCCAACAGCTTTACTAAACGCCCTGACATCCTTTATTTATTTTTAATGGTTGGACAACGCTTCAAAAATTTTTATTTCATGTATCTAGGATAGGGTGTATCGTTTTCGAAATTCAAAAAAGTATAGTGCGGAAAAGTTGCATTTGGTGGCACGGAGCATCTGTGATTTTTTTCGAAAGTTTTGAACAATGCCTAGGGGTCGCGCAATGCCCTCAAAGTTTCTTATGTTGTATATAGGCAACCTGCACAACAATCTTGCGTTTTCAAGCTGTTTTAGGGTTCCAAAGTCACATTTCTGAACTCTTTCTCTTGTTTTTAGTTGTTTTTTTTTTATGGAGTATAAATGAAAGAAGGATTTCGCTGTATTGTTAGGCTCGTTTTTTAATTTTATTGTACAATAATATATTAGAGTTAAACATCATTATAAATTGAAATTTCAATTATAATATTTGCTTTGTTTGGATTGAATGATAATGGAAGATTAATACAATTAAAGCCAATTGAATATTGTTAAAAACAAGTGTTAATAAAGCATGGATACAATTTAAAGTTAATGCAGCTTTGATAAAATTAAATTTTGAAAATCAGAATTTCCTATGGCCGCTTCCACTCTTCTTGTGCAACGGCATAGTCCTTTTTGGTATGTAGAGATGGCATCCGTTGTCTGGACTCCAGTTTTGCTTTCACGTACGCGTCACGAGATTGTGGCCCAAAAACAGAGGAAGAAGCTTCTGTTATTAATTTTACCAGCTTTTCGACAGCCTGAGTGTGGCAGGGGAAAGTGGTTAATTCCTTATCACAGAATGCTCGACTCCTAATATTTTCTTCTATTTCTTCAGGTGATAGTGATCGGGTTAGAGGGGGCTCGGTCACAGGGTGCGAAGACCAGTCTATGAGATCGTAGTAGTGCTCAGCGTTGAACTTTAATTTGGGCAATTCGAAGGCGCGTATTCCCTTCCGTGTTGTCTTCGTCGATCTTGCCTTTTTTTATTCTTCTCCAAGCAAGAGCTCTCGTGTCGGGATTGCCATCGTTGATCATAGCCAACAGTACATTCTCAATGTGTCCAAAATAGGCATTGTTCTGAATAACCTTGTCCACAATATTCCGCAGTTTGAGGGGCAGGTAGCGTGACAGTCGAATCAACTTCCATAAATGTATTGGACCCTGGGCAATCGAGGGTTCTTTTTTTACTGAGTACCAAACGGGAGCGTAAACTTTCATTACATACGAAGCCAACTGGCGAAGCGCCTCCGAAGGCTTTTCGGTACTAATGTATAATCGTAATACTCTACTAGCTGTTGTTAACCACCTAGATTGTACAGCAGGGCCTGTTTTCTGCTTGCTGAGTTCTTTTGGACAATGTCCACTTGAGACAGCGGTACATAAACGTAGGAGGTATTTCTGATCGGTGCTAATATCTGTCAAACCTTCCATGTCTTCTATCCAATCAACGGGGATGGCGTCAAACTTCGTCACTCGTCGATTTTCGCATTGTAAAATAGCTTCTCCAATGGGTCCACTGGTTGCTTGTGGATTTTTAGTTTCTCCGTCTAAAAATCGCATGAGATGTCGGAAAGGTAGCTCGTTCAAATGGAGTTGACAAACAACATGCTGCACAGGAGCGTTGATAGCTATCTCTATGAGTCGCATCACACCTTGGATCCGACCAGTATTGACGTTAGTGCCGTCATATCCCAGCACTGTTAATTTAGAAATATCGATTTTCTGTTGATCAAAAACAAATCGCATACTTTTGACGATATCATCAGCGGACCCTGATGAAGGTGAAACATGGCCAAGAAACTTCGACCCTGGTTCTTCTACTAAGCATACATGTTCCTCAGTCTCATCTTTGCGATAAAATCGACTTCCTTCCTTCTCTTTTTTAAGAGTTCGGTCCTTACGTCCGTTAAAATACAGACCTTTAATAAATTTGGTTTCGGTTTCAGTATTCCTTTGAAATTTTTTTTTCAACTCGCCCATAGCTCTTGTGACTTTGCTTTTATCTATAACTTTTTCTTTTTCTTCTAAGGAAATTATACCAGCGTCTTCTAAAGCGGCGCTTGCTATCAACGCAACATGTCTTCTTGATACACCTGATCTGTAAGCATATGACGCCACATTTTTGATGGACAAACGTGTGTTTCTAGATGTTTGTGGTTCAAAATGGGAATCGTTACCGCTGGTATCCTGATGACTCGAGGAAGACTCTTCTGCTTCTGACGGTGTTTGCTCTTCTAGCTTGGGACGCTTGCGCAATACATAATGAGAATCCATGTCTGAGCCAGTAACCTTTTTCGCGAGTCGTTTTTTCCTTTCTTCTTTCTTCATTTCTTGACATTTAATAAGAAAAGAGCAGCCTGTTCCTGCTTGACGCACTTAGTATAAAGAACCTCACCGAACCAAATACGAAAAAATAGCACTCTGGTATTTATAATTTCTTGTTTTCTTCCTCTAATTCGTTACATCGTAGTCTTTTATTCCTTTATACCACAAAGATAACATATACACATAAACAAACTGCAAGAAAATCGACTTTAGACCTCTGAAAACACTTGAAATCGCGAAATTGTTGTGCGGGTTGCCTATATACAACAGAAGAAACTTTAAGGTCATTGCGCGACCCCTAGGTATTGTTCAAAAATTCTGAAAAAAATCACAAATGCTCGGTGCCACCAAATGCAACTTTTCCGCACTATACGTCAAAAACGATACACCCTAATCTAGGACCCCTTCATATCCCAATAGGGAGTGTGATGGTGTATGTAAGAGGCCAGCCCCCACGTTTTATAATTGCGGTTGAAATTATTTAGTAAAGAGGTGTTAAAATTTAGCTTTACCTAAATTACAGATCCAAAATATATATGCCTGCTAATGTTAAGATATGCAGATCCATGAAATGTAATTTGAATACTCTCCCACAGTATTCAGAGCCAACTCAGAATATGATTCCGTAACTGAATCTCGTTCTGAAATATGCATGGTAAAGTGTCATCGATATCTCGTCGATACAATTCAAAGCAGAGTGGAGACAAAACACTTCAATTTATCAATATGCCATTTAGAATTGTTGCCTATCATAACGCCTAGCAACTCTGTTGTTTCGACTCGATGAATAAACTTACTTTTGACTTTCACCATATGACTACAAGCTTCATTTACAGAACATACAAATGAAAATTCGATAAGCACAGTTTTAGAGATGTCAAGTAGTAGTTGAATAATATGCGACCAGATGAAAAATTTGTTAGATAAGTTCTGCACATCGGCAAGAGTCTGATCAGCACATTACTGCGCTCCCAACAACGTCAGGCATATCTTTGATGTACAAGAGAAATGATGAAGGCCTCAACAGAGATCCCTAAAGCACTCTAAAACCTATTTTAGGCAACGAGGATTTTACACCTTCAATCCCGACAAAATGCACTTCATCAGACAAGTTGATAAAATACATAATTGCCGTTTGAGTTGATCTATTTTTTCAAAATCCATACTGATAGATTGTTGAAATACTTTGTTCATTCGGGAAAGAAATCATTTTTTTGAAAATTATCCTTTCAAATATTTTCTGAATAAGGTTGGATCCCATTGTTCAAGCAGCAAAGTCACACGACCTACCTTCAATACTTTATGGATAATTCCAGTAATGAACGATCTGCTTAATAGTGATGTAAGTATAGGTACTAAATTTGATGAAACTTTTCTAACAATATCCACTGACACACGAATTCGACTCTATAATACTCTGAACAACTCAACTCAGTTACCGGATCATATTATCAATGTGTTATGAATATTACTCTTATATTCTGAGGAATTGCCATTATGTCTAATTATTGACCAAGTCACTGTCGACTTGTTGGTAGCACACCAAAATATTTGCTTATTTTGAACTATTTTTGTAGCTCACAATGTTTCTCCGTAAATTTTACGTATTTTTCATAAAATGTCACAATTAAGGGACAGGGATTATGATTCATGAGGTGATGTATTTGCTTTAGCATTCTAGATGATGGTACTAATGCCATTGGAAACACATAGTGTGTTAACTTTCTCTTCCTGATTAATGAAGTAGTATAGGATTCCTCCCAGAGCTCTTTTGAGAAGCGGTCAAGAATGTTATTGTAGTGGACATCACTGGAGTATCGTATATATTGACTAGAAGATCCTGACATAACACCCATGTTACACAACAAAAGTTGGGAAGTATGATCTGAGATACCCTTTGGGCACACTTTGATAGTAACAATAATAAGATATTGTTATAAAAAATATGATTCACAAGAAATCATTTCATTTGTAACATATTTAACTTCGATTAACGAGCCTTAATCAATCCAGTTATGATTGACACCAAGTTTGGAAAGAGTCTTATAGAAGAAGTCAAAATCAGAGTCATATCTACACAGATGGTAATAAAGTTAAAAATTCCAGATCAGTTGGTACGGCTTGTATCTGTCCTGAATAAGATATTAGTAGGAGTAGAAATCTTCCTTCGTATACCTCAATTTTCACCGCAGAATGTATCGCTATTCTAGATGCTTGTGAAATTGCTGCACAGAATAAATCAAAGAGCTTTTTCGTTTTCACTGATTCCCTAAGTGTGTAAGAAAGTCTGCAAAATGTTCGATTTAATTCTAATGTTAATTGCTACATTTTTAGAATTAAAGAAAAGCTCTTTGAGCATTCTGAAAACAATGTTTTCAAATATACAATAGAGTTCGTATGGATACCATCACACAGGGAAATGAGTAAAAACGAGAAAGTGGATCAACTTTCAAAAAAAACTACTAAACTACCCAGCAACGACATACATCTCATTGCCTATTAAGATCTGAGAGAAAGCTTTAGGCATACTGCATATAAATAAACATCCAATTCAATAATTAAATTGAGAAAGAGGAATAAAGGAAAATTTTATTTCAAAAATTTTTTTAAATTTGAAATAAATTCATTGTTTTTCAGGATGAACCTTGAAAGGAGTTTAATTGTAGTGATAAACCGATGCCGTTCGGGAAACATTAATTTGAATAAATCTTTATTTTCGAAAAATGTCATAGACAGTCTCATTTGTAATTGTGGACACGAGTTTCAAACTTTGAATCATAAAGTGTTCCAATGTTCACTTCACGATAATGAAAGGAACAATGTTATCAGAAAATTGTTAGACATAGGGCTGTTTTCACCTTTGGGCATCAAGTGTTTATTGTTTGAACCTAATATTGTAGGTATGAGAATTGTCTTTAGTTTCTTAGATAAGTGTAATATACACTTGTGAGTACATGTTTTTTTGAAATTGTTACTCTTACCATAGGATAAAATGTAGTTGATTGCTATACTTGTTAAAATTAAGCTCAATAACCCTTGCAGGGTTCTATTGCTCTAATAAAAAAAAACAACTAATCATTTTCAAAAGTCAAGAAACCTAGTAAAATTATCTATTGAAACATTCATTCAAATAGCGGCTATTTCGGATAAAATTTTCCGTTTTGTTTTGGATGGTTTCTGAGAAACTTGGATTTTGTTTTGAAAATCTCCGACAATGGTGACCAATGAACTCATAGAGTTGTGCTAATATAATTGTTTTTATCGGCAAAATTGCACAACTTCTTGCGGTCCCATATCTTCATTACTTTACCATTTTGGATGTTGAAACCACCCTTTTCCATGAATGCAGTAACTTCTTCTTTGTTTTGGAGGGCTTCACTCACTGAATCGCCGCCTGTTAGAAGGTCGTCTATGTAGAAATCATTCAATATTATGTGTGCTGCTTTTGGGTGATTGACTTCTTTGTCTTGTGCTAATTCTCACATTGCTCTGATAGCTAGGTATGCCGCTGCTTTGGTTTCATACGTTACAGTTGTGAGTTCATATTCTTGTATTGGATCTTCTTAGTTGAATCTCCAGACGATAGTGTGGTATTTTTGATTTTCAGGGGCTAGCTCGATTTGTCGATACATCTTTTCCATGTCTACAGTCAAAGCAACCTTGTGTCTTCTCCACCTCATTAGGGTGTCCACAAGATCTTGTTGGAATTTTGGTCCAGCGTGAAGTAAATCGCTTAGGCTAACTCCTTTGCTGGAACGTGATGACGCATGGTACACGACCCGTAACCTTGAAGTTTGTTTATCCTCTCGTATGACGGCTTGGCGTGGATTGTAATATCTGTTGTTTTATGTGTTTTAGTTTCAAATATTCGGTGATGAATTTTTTTGTATCCCAATTCTAGTTGATTATTTGTTTTGAATTTGTTCTCAAGTTGTAGGAGTCGTGCCACCGCTTTCTTTCGAGATTCTCCCAATTGACGAGGATCTTCTTAGAAAGGTGGTTTGACTACGTAGGACCTATCGTAACTGCGTCGATGCGATGCTCTGAAGAATTGTTCGACGTATTTGTCGTCCTCTGATACATGATATATTGCTTCGCTTTCTTCTATCTTCCAAAATCTCCTTGGTTGTTCATCTTCTTTGACTTTGGCATGCTAACTTTATGTTCTGTTTTTCCGAAAAATAATCCATTCTAGTTCTGTGTTTTGTGCTGCTAGACCAGCTTCGGATTTTTTACCCCATTCTTGATTATGTCTTGGTTAATGTCAACTTTAATTAAAATATCGATTGGACCAGGTGAAGTGTAAGTCGGGGCTGCTAGCATTATTGTTCTTCACTCGATGTTGTATTTTAGCTCAGTACTTGGGAGGGTGCTAGTGAGTTTTGATAGAATAAGTAAATCTGCCGTCTTTCTGAATTTACTCGAAAATTTAGGTTGCATTTCCACGAGTATTTTGTACTTGGATACACCTGCTTCACTCTTTCCCAGGCCTGTGATTTCAGAATGATATTTGAAACGGGGTTGACCTAGGATTTCGGATGCCTCCTCAGTGATAAATGACGCGTGCTCTCAGTAGGTCGTATGACCCAGTCTGGTTCTTTTTTTCACAAAGGCAGTTGCTAGTAATGTCACTGCAGTTTTGGACTTTCTATCAGTTTTCTCCCCTATACGGCTTGCAACTTTAGTTTTTTTCGGGAATCAGAGCTTGACTTGTTGTTTATCGGCATTGTGTCGACTTGGGGTTGATCTCTATGCAGCATGGTATAGGGAGGTCTATTGCATTTGAAGCATGTTCTTTTGCTGTGGCACGCTTCGTTTCTTAGATGGGTTAGGCAATTGGTACATAATCCATTTTACAAGATGAAGGTGTTCCTTTCGTTGACTGATATGTTTTTGGAATTTTCATAGCCATAGATGCTGTGCTCTCTGCGGCAGTATCCACATTTTGGAGTCTGAGCATGGTAAGAACTGCCTGGATTTTCGAATGTCGCTTTTCTTAGCTTCATTTGCAGAATCTGTCCTTTTTGGTGTGCCTTTCAAGGATTCAATTCATCTTATTCTTGGATCTTCTTTGGTTGGCTAAGAGACAGCTCGTAGATTTTCTTTGTCTCTTGGTCTAATTTTTTTGTTACGGTGTGTGTGATAATCGAACTCCAGGTTTCAATATGAAGCCCAAAGTTTTCAATTGTACGTAGGCTTTCTGTGGTGGTATCGTGCTATTTTTTGATGTTGAGAGAGAATTCCTAGGTAGATACAAGTAAATTGAGAATGTTGTCTTTATACTTGGCAAGCAAAATTCTGAGCTAAGCGCTTCATTTTTATGAATAACTTGCATGAGAATATCTTGGAAGGTTGGCGACGACTCATAAACTCCATGGAACGTGGGTAAAGGCACTCTTGGTAGTGTTACATTGGGTGGTTGATTATTTTTGAGCGGTTTTCAAGATGCTTGTGCTTGTGTTAACAGTGACTAGCACCCTCCCAAGTACTTTCAACATCGAAAGAACAATTCTTGCAGACCCGACTTACACTGCTCGTAATCATTGTCAATTAGTGTTGACATTATCGAATTTTTCTTCATGGAGGCTGGTTATGTCATCCCATTTTTCTCGAGATCGCGCTATTCTGATTTGCAGTACCATAGAGCACTTTCGGAATTCAACTGTACGTTTATGTTCTTAATTGCTTCGATGAACAGGTTGATCTTGACGTACTGCTGTTTTATAATGTCAGGTATAAGGTCTGCTTCATCTTCTACATTCGTCAAGTCGTTCTGTCCCGCTGCCTTCGCCTTGACATTTCTGTATGTATTCAGCTGATGACCTTCTGGCAATAATTGACGCACTGGATGTTTATGTACAAGCATACATTGATAATATATTCATTTTGGCTATCGGAGATGCTAGCGATGTTTCCGACAGACTACAGGAGGTTATGTCTGCAATTCAGGGGTGATGTAAAGAGAGGAAACTTAGCATAAACCCCAACAAAACCCTTATGGTACCGTTTACCAGGAAGAGGAGGATATTTGTTCCTCCCCGACCCTGGGCGGGGTGTATTCCGGTTGTGGAAGAATCGAAATATCTGAGGATGACCCTGGATAGCACACTCACGTGGAATTCGGACCTGAAAAGCACAATACACAAGGCTAGACATTCCCTATGGGCATGTCAAAGGACCTGTGGAAAAAGGTGCGATCTTGCCCCAAAGCAACTCCAGTCGCTATACGTGATGGTGGTTAGACCACGTATTATATACGGCTGCATTGATTGATGGGAGTGTAGTCTTAAGAAGCAATGCCAACTCAAGCTCTCTAAATTACAGAGAACAACCTGCATGATTACAGGAGCCTTTCGCTCTACACCCACTGCGGCCATGGAACTGATATTGGGTCTTGCCTCTCTTTATCTTGTGATAAGAGGAGTGGCTAGAGTGGCTTTCTAAAGATTCCATCATCTTTACCGTAATGAAGCGGGTAACTTCGACTTTGTGCTTGGCGCCCTACAGTCTGAAATTCAGGACAATGAAGTGCTGAGTATGAGGTCGGACATAGCAACACCTAAAAACAGTATGAACACGTCATTCCAGATCATCATTCCCGATAGACAGGAATGGATCAGCTCCAAGGACCGTCTACAGGAGGGGCCCTGTTGGTACAGGAATGGCTCAAAAACTGCGAAAGGTGTTGGAGCTGGTGTCTACGGTCGAGCTGCCGCTAAGGAACAGTCGACCCGTCTTGGTGGGCATGTGACCATCTTTCAAGCAGAAATATTCGTCATTTACTATTGTGCTAACCTCTTGCTTGTGGGGGGATGAACAAATAGGTCAATTAAATTCCTCACCGATAGCCAAGCTGCACTGAAAGCATTGGAATCTGATACCTGTACTTCACTTATGGTGCAGGAATGTCACTCTACCCTTGCCAAACTAGGAGAGCCGAGCAGGCTCCGTCTAATATGGGTTCCTGGCCACTCGGGCATTGAGAGAAATGAGAAGGCGGACTCATTGGCCACTCGAGGAACTAACCTGGAATTCGTGAGACCGGAACCTAAGCTCGGAATTCCCCTGGAAGCTGCAAGGATGGAGAACAACCGATGGCTGGACTTGAGGGTACGTGAGCATTGGAGGAGCCTCCCAGGACTCAGAGTGCCGTCAGTGAACCTTCCACTACAAGAGCCAAGGCCTGGCTCTAACTCTCTAGGTTGGAACTGAGAAGTTTAACTGCCAAATTAACGGGGCACTGTCGCCTCAGGAAAGACCTAAATGAAGTAGGATTGGTTGAGGATCCTTGTATAGGCTATGTAAAGCAGATATGGAATCAATGGATAATGTTATGTACGAGTGCCCAGCAGGGGACAGGGTCAGGATGGAAGAACTTGGATCCTACAAACTGAAGCTGACTGAGCTTATTAAGCTCTCACCCACGAAACTCGTATCCTTTACGAGGAGGATTGAGCTCGTGGATGAAATGTAGGACAGAGTGTGCCACAATAGACCACTGGGTCGCAGTGGCCGGGTTGCTAGGCAGCCCTCACTCAAAATATATTATCTATCTATCTAATCTATGATTTCAGCTGTTTCGTCGTATGTTCCTCCCCTTGTCCGTGAAAATCTCTGGCTAAGTAATTTTGGTAGGGATCAAACTTTCCTTTAATTTCTGTATGGTTTGACTTTAAGTTGATCCAAAGTTCGTTACAGGAGCTAGTCATTTTCTTTAGGTATTCTTATGTTTTACGAGAGCGCGGATCTTTTTTCATGTTCACCAATAATTTTCCGATAGAATTGGCGAACTGAGACTATTCGTTGAGTTTCTCTTCCATGGTGAGGGTGATGGATTTTTGTTTTAATCGAATTGGGATTCGAAAGCTTGGTAAGATGGAGGGCTGCTACTATGTAATACTGATGTTTTTGGGGATCTGTTCTCCCGCTGTAGTGGTTCTTTAGAAATATTTTTTCCGATGTGGTTCTGGATCGTAGACTCGTAGAGAATTGTCCTTGGATTCCTCTCGTCTCTTCTTGGAATATCCCGCTTGTTGGAGACTTCCAGCGACTCGTAATTGGATTTCGGTTGGTTTTGGAAACTTGCGTTTCGGTGTAGTTTGGTAGCTCGTAGATTGCGATTATAGCTAGAATATTAGCTGTGTAATCTCCGTACTAGAACTACATGTAATTTAGGGTTGTTGAGCTCAGCGAGTTAGCAAACTAGCTAGTCGCTGGTTCAGTTGGTGGTTCGAAAGACTATGTATAATTTCATGCCCTAGGATTGGTACATGAATTATATGAGGGTTGGTTTAGGTGAATTGGTAATTGGATATAGATTCAACCTTTTAACTGAAAGAGTGAGAATAATATCGATTTATTGATCTTTATTATAATCTATTTATACCTTATTTAAACAATCTAAATATGACGTAAGTAATAGAGTAATGTGTGGCGTTGAACCATCGTTTCTGCTGACGCCACTTGTGTATTCTTTTGACCCTGCTGCGTCGTTGACTTGTGTTGCAAGGATTTGATTGTGGAATGTTGGAATCCTCTGATGTATGAATTTTTATTGTACCTTATAAATTGTGATCCGTGTAAACAATATATGTTGTAAGTAGGATTATCGTTGAGTTCAGTGATGTGCATGTCTTGAAATTTGATTGAATTATTGAGTTAAATTGCGTGAATAAACCCACAAGAATACCATAATTATATCTGAATCAATTATATATATATATATATATATATATATATATATATATATATATATATATATATATATATATATATATATATATATATATATATATTATATGTTCTAAGAAGATAACAAGTTACGTCATCCCGATATGATCCCAATTGCATTCTTCATTGTTCTCATGGAGATAGCGATTCAGCATTATGGAAATGCATAAATAGAACGGCAATAAGTTCTTAAGTTAAGTTTGTACTCTGTATTCACGACGCTTTATAGAAAATAAAGATTGTTTTTAAAAATTAATTGTTGTGACGAAAAAACATAATTGGCGACGAGGATGGGATTTCTTCAGTAAAGTCAACTAAGTCCGCGCTAAGTGAATTTACGTGAATTTCAATTCTTTGGAAGAAAACCAGAAAACAGTCACATAAGTTACTCCTGAGTCTCACAGAGGCACGAAACCACAATAGTACCGCCCCGAGCCAGAAGGAACACCCAGAGGGAAAAACAATTAAGAACACGCAGCATTCGGGACTAGCACACCTGACCTGCCTGGAACAAGAACGTGAGTACAAGAGCAACTTCCTAGTTTTGTAAAAATTTTCCTAGCACGAAAAAATTTTGGATTCCTAATTCTAACCCGAATTAGCAATTCACCCCAAACAAAACACAAACAAGGCACAAAAAGTGCAAGACAAAACACAAAAAGGTGTAAAAGTCAATCAAAGAGACTTTAAAAGTCACAAATCAATCTTATAGGAGACAAAAGAAGAAAATAACTTTTTCAAGTTCACCTATTCGAAATTACTTAGATTTTAAGGATTATATTTACAGCATATTGTCAACATTGATTTTATAACAGATCAATTATCGAAACTTCAACTCGAATCAAATAATACGGAAAAATGACTCATCCGACCGGTAACGCAACCAATCATTTAGATTTAGCAGCTAAATTTGGCGCACTTCTACCAACTTTTGATGGTGATTCGAAAAATTGCATTCATTTCTCAAAAGTAGTACGCAATATTTAGCAGTTTGAAACTAGCGATGCAGTTGTAAAACCTACTGTCTAGCAGTTATCAAAACAAATTAAGCGGTAAAGCGTCTGACGAACTTTATTCATCCGATACACCCGATACGTGGAACGCTATCAAAGAATTCCTCACAATCAAGTTTGGAGATAGAGTAAATCTCGACGTATTAAAGAATGAATTACAGTTCTTACGTAAACATCCTAATGAAAATATCTTTAACTTCATTGAACGCATAAAACAATACAAAATACGTATTAATTATCGTATCGATGCAGAGTTAACTTTAAATGCTCAAATGAAATTGTTACATAAACAATTAATTGACGGATTAGCAAAGAATGTCCTTATGTGTAACGTACCAATAGATTTACAAACTTCTCTATTGACAACGCCAAATCTAACATTTGATATAGCATGTCACATGGTGAAAACTACACAGTACAAAAAGATCAATTAGATTTGATTAGAAATCAGAATAAAAATCAAAATAAACTGCACAATTTCAATAATTATAACTCTAATTATCAATCCTTTACGCAACAAGCACAAAGATTTCCATCACAACCTATAAACGTGATGCAGCGAAAACAATAACACCAAAATACCCGACCAATAAACAAGTTTTTGGAAGTCCATACAAACAACAGAATATATTTAAACCTAGAAATGAAACTTCTAATTACCAGCCAACACCGATGTCGACTCAAACTCATCGAAACTACCCAGAAAAACGACCTTTTGCAATGTCTGCGCAAACGATCACAAATCCACCAACAAAAATGAAATCAAATCACGACTATTTCAAACCAAGTACGTCTCAAAGCCTAATTTCACATCAGAAGAATTAACTAATATTTATAATGATGGTGATATAGACGAAACATTTGAATTAGAAAACGATGAAAATTATGAAGAATACGAAAACCAGGACAAGTATTCACCAATCGAAGATGATTTTCAAGCCTGTCTAGAAAACGAAAACACAAATTTTCAGATACAAGCCTCAGAAACACCATTGACCTAAATAGTGTCCATAATAAGATGCTTAACAACCATTTACCTTATATAATTTTAGAAAAACCACAATGTAAACTTTTAATTGATAGTGGATGCACTGTATGTTTAATCGACCCAAAAATAGCATATCAAAATTTTCCACGAGAAATTTATAAAAGTACAACTTCATATGTACACCCCATGGAAACGAAAATAGTAATGAAAAAGTAAATATTCCCTTGACAATTTCGGATTAAAAACCACATATCCTTTTGTGATATATAAATTTCATACTTTATACGACGGCTTAATAGGATCAGAATTTCTGAAAAACATGGTTTTATTATAGATCTTAAGAAGATTCTTAATAGGAAAAAGTCACAATTCCCAATATACTTTCAAGAAACCATTCAAAGAAAAGATAAATACCCAATTAATCTTTCACATCTATCGAACAAAATCAAAAGTCAACTAATCAAGATTTTTAATGTAACAGAAAGAGCATTACATTTGCCAAATAATCCTCTTAGATTCAATAATAAATTGAAACACCACATACGAACCACAGATGAAATACCTATACATGCCAAAATTTACAGACATCCCGAAAAACATAAATCAGAAATTGAAAGACAAATTAATGAAATGCTTCGGAATAAAATAATTCGACCAAGTATATCTCCTTGGGCCTTCCCAGTAGGAAAAAACTGTTATGTCTACATGGACGATGTCATCATTTATTCCCAAACTGAAGAACAACATTTAGCAGATATTCATACAATTCTCTCAAAACTAGCTGATGAAAATTTACAAGTTTCATTAGATAAATGTGAATTTTCAAACGAGAAATTGAATTCTTAGGTCACATTGTAACTCCGAACGGTGTAAAACCAAACCCAAAGAAAATAAGTATTGTAGAAAACTTTCCGATACCTACAACGACTAAAAGAAATAAAGTCTTACCTAGGATTAATAGGATACTATCGCAAATTTATTCCTAACTTTGCAAAAATAACAAAACCAATGACAAAATACCTGAAGAAAGATGAAAAAATTAATACAGAAGATCCAGTCTACATAGAAGCTTTTACTACCAGTAAGAATTTATTGATCAATCATCCAATTTTGATCTATCCAGATTTTGAAAAACCATTTATTGTCACTACAGATGCTTCTGGATACGCTGTAGGTGCAATTTTGTCTGAAGGAACACCACCCCAAGACTTACCTATCGCTTATGCAAGCAGAACTCTCAGTCCTACCGAAGAAAAATACTCTACAATCGAAAAAGAATTATTAGCGATTGTCTTCGCAACAAAACAATTCCGACCATATTTATACGGAAATAAATTCACTATTTATACGGATCATAAACCGTTAATTTGGTTAAATTCACTAAAAGAACCAAATGGACGCTTAATGCGATGGAAACTAAAATTAGAAGAATTCGATTATACAGTCAAATATAAAAGGAGTAAACAATAATGCAGACGCATTATCAAAATTAAGATACCCAACATCCCTACGATAGAACTCAATGCCATAGAAGACGACGATTTACAATCGGTATTACCTAACATTGATGCCTCAGATCTTGACATGAACCTCCAAGACCTGGAAGATATTATTCAAGATTGTCAAAACCAACAGAACCAGAAAGATCCAACCCAACGAGTATTGGACAACGAAACGAATCTAACCATTCTTCAACGATTCATAGTCAGGAAGAAAATCCAATTCTTGAAATTCCATACACGGAAAAATCAGTGAATTGTGCCAAACAACAAATTATTTTCATACCAACCACAAAAAGTATAATGTAACTAAAAGCAAACCTTTCGGTACAAAACTAAGATATATTGTTACTATAAAAGAAGGAGATGACTTTATTAGATTCATTAGAGAATTTATCAAACCAAAAAGTCAATATAGTCTACATTTTGTTCATAAAGACTAGAACCAATTTTTATACAACTCTTACAATCCAATTTTAAAGCCAAAAGCTATAATTTAAGAATCAGTAACATTTACTTAGAAGACGTGTACGAAGAAAATGAACAAAAAGAAAAGATAGAAATGTATCACACAAGTAAATCTGGACATAGAGGTATTACAGAAAATGTAACAGCTATCAAGAAAAAATTCTATTGGCCTAAATTAGAACAAGATGTTCAAACTTATATCAATTTATGCGAAACATGCCAAAAGAATAAATACGAAAGAACTCCTACCCGACTAATATTAAAAATAATCCAGTCGGAGAAAAACCTTTGCACATTTATACATTGATACTTTCACCCTTGAGCAAACAACATGTTTGACAATAATAGACTCCTTCTCAAGATTTGCGCAATGTTACCCAATGTTACAAAAGACAGCTATAGAAATCATGAATAAATTAATTATCTTCATGAGCCACTTTGGAATTCGAAAAAATCACCTGTGATAACGGAACAGAGCTAAAAACAAAATAATACAAGATTTTGCCGATATCCACAAAATCAATTACATTACATAACGAATTACAACCCTAACTCAAATGCATTCATCGAGAGATTTCATTCAACCCTAATTGAACAACTACGATGTCTAGATAAGAAAAAATCAACACTGTCAGCAAGAATTTCCCAAGCTATTCTAACATACAATAATTCTGTACATTCATCATTAAAATATACCCCAATGCAGATCATAAAAGGAGATTTACATTATGGTATACCCCTTGAGAAAACACATGATGAAAAAGTCACAGACTACATAAAGAACTATCGAGATAATTTCAACGAAATTGCAGGAGTAGTGCAATTAGCCCAAAGAAAAAACGAAGACAAGGTACAACAACTAAATCTCAAAAGACAAGAAGAGAAAGACTTAGATGAAAACAAGGAAACATATTTGAAAGTTCCTGCTCAAGCTAAATTAGATCCAAGATATAAGAAAACGCCCATTCAAATATTGAGTGATATTAAGATTAAAATCCTCAAACGCAACGTATTTATCATAAATCACGTATCAAACAACGCAAACAGTAATCTTATGTTTTATTGTTGCAGATGTTTCGACAACGACTATATATAGCAACTATCCTTATAACTACCTAATTCTACCTTCTATCATTTCTGTAGAAATTCAAGAAATGAAACATAATATATTACCCATTTACTTAGGAAAAGCTTACGTAGCTACACATACGAAAAACCTAATTTTTCATTATAATATTTCAAAGATACCTATGCTATTAAATATCCAAAAAAGCCTACTAGAAAATATTAGGATTAACGCAACTTCGCCTGTAATTAAGCAATATTTAACGGTAGCCTTTAAAACTATAGAGCGAAATAATGTATCGTATCAGAACTTAATTTATCATACGCGCCTAAACGTGGTTTAGTAAATTTAGGAGGAACAATTTCTAAATTTCTATTCGGAACTTTGGATGCCGATGATGAAGCAACCTACCAACAATATTTCCAAGCAATCAAAGCGAATGAACAAATCATTCTCACAAATCAGAAGAAAATTCTTCATGTTGTAAACACAATACCAAAACAATATGTTGAAAAGATTAATCATTTAATCGATGCCCTCAAAAATCTAGAGCAAAATACTGATTATCTTCTCCAAGTTCACTTAATTATTTTACAATCAACAGAAATTGAACTTTTATTGATGAAACTTGAAAACGCTATTAGCTTCGCAAGACTCAATCTACTCCATGAAAACATTTTACCACTGAAAACTTTTATAAGTATACTTGAAAATACTAATTGGAGAGTTTTCAAACATTTAAGTAATTATTATGCATTATGTCTGACAAAATCATAATTAAAGAAGACCAATTAATATTCCTTATTTCAATACCTTTAATTGGCTTAGAAAACTATAATGTTTATCACATGTATGATATCCCTTACAAAAACTTATCCTTACCTCAATTACCTTCCTTTGCTCTTGAGAAGAAAGAAGAAATAAAATGGAAACCACTACTCTACATCAAATCGAAGAATTTTATATTACACGTCAAGAAGACTTGGTGTTACCACCCGAATGCCTAAAACCACTTTTGAAAGAATTAAGAGAAGAATGTCCCAGAATAAGAAAACCGATAACAACGGATCTTTATCAATTAGAAGATAAAACTATAATATCCCAAAATAATACATGGATATTTGAAACTTGTGAAAATATTACCAAACGAATTAAAATCCCTATGATAAGCCGATTAAGAAGTTCTTGTATAATCTCAAATGGAAGAAAACAAATATACCCTCAAGTAACTTTGACCCTGAAGCAAAGTATTGATTTATTACCAATGGAACTTCAAAATATAAATATTATCAATGAAGAGGAACTGTCAGTGGAAGAAGTCCCGCCGTTACAAGACTTATACTCTTGGGCACCCCATCCAACAATTATCTCTTTCACTACTATATTCCTAGTTGTAATTTGCATAATTGTTTTCTGTTCTTTGTACTATCAACTCTTCAAGAAAAGAAGAAAGAATACTGTCAAGGCCCTACACCCTTGGTCCAGATTCTCCAAAAGGAGGAATTATATGACCCAGAACAACAGCCATTCTAAGAAGATAACAAGTTACGTCATCCCGATATGATCCCAATTGCATTCTTCATTGTTCTCATGGAGATAACGATTCAGCATTATGGAAATGCATAAATAGAACGGCAATAAGTTCTTAAGTTAAGTTTGTACTCTGTATTCACGACGCTTTATAGAAAATAAAGATTGTTTTTAAAATTAATTGTTGTGACGAAAAAACATAATTATATATATACATATATATATATATATATATATATATATATATATATATATATATATATATATATATATATATATATATATATATATATATATATATATATATATATATATATGTATTATAGATTCTTCGAGATAGTTCTTAAATGAGAATTTCTGCTACGGGCTGAGAGTGGATCAAATGGGGAATCCTCAATTTCTCAAGAAAATGTTGATTCAAATTAGTTATAAATTGGAGACAAACAATTCCTAAAAGATAGCGAAATTCTTCTATAATGTATGGTGAAGTATTTTCCTAGTTAAAGATTTATTCCATTAGAGGCAGATATTCAGCTGTTAGAATGAATTTGAAATTAAATACTGAAAGTTCATTGATCACGTCTACAGAATTTGATATTGTGTATTGCGGATAAAAATTGATGAGTTCCATTGTAGAAATCTAACAAAAGTGATTCACTTTGTATTAATTAAATGAATTTCAATAAGATAAATCCATCCAATAATATCATTCATGTTCCTATTCCTATGCATTTGTTAAATTAGGTGTTTGATTAACCACGTTTAGTACATACTGATTCTGCAGCTGGATCTTAGACTAATAGTATTTTCCAAATAAATATCTCCCTACGTTCCCCTTCTGCTCTTAATAGACCATCGGCATGAATGGTTTTGGGCAGAGTGTTCGCAATTAAATTAACTTTGATTAAATTTCTGACAAAAGGTGCCTTTCAATTAAAGGTGGGATGCTTTGCGGAGAGAGATGTATACTTACAAGACTTATGTAGAACATTTCACATATATAATCGAATTACTTTCAACATTTCCTCAAGTCTTCGACCTACTCGTAATATGAACCAAAAGCTTCCTCGATCATTCCCAATATCATATAATAACATGTCTTTTAATCATAATTATTACTTTGACAACATTCATGATTGATAAAACTCATCCATATGACCTACTCACTACTTTTTCCATGACAAGAAGACGTAGAAAAAATATTTCGGTACAGAATAGCAGCTAAATTATTTTCTGATTTCGAATTAGGCTAGTATTATCAAAAATAGTTTCAATTAATTGATAATGATGTAATTGATTTCTTTGACAACGGCAGTAAGAGCGGTAGCCCAGTCATTGCACAATGATCTTCGTCATCTGTATATTGCGCATAAATTCAGTTAAGTGGATGATGTTATGCACCGAAAGTTCATATCAGGAAGAATTCTAATGCTTCCCCTCTACTGGCGAACTGCGCAGGATAGCAGTTCTGTGAGTGTAGTGTATTCCCGTTTCCTGATGCAAAATCGGCATGTTCCCGATTTTTTCTGTCTTTTCATTGCTCTGTCTAAAAGTTCTTATCATCTGATGAATAGGTTTCTCGAGGGGCATCAATGAAGTGAATTAAGGCGTTTCTGTACTACAATATGGGATATGTGCAATTTGGTAAATCAAATTGAAGGAGAATAGAATTTTGCTTGTAGCAGATCTTTGCATAACCACATAAAGACCAACTGAAACTGGAGATCTCCCCGATATTCACAATTCGTACACGAGTCACTATGAGACGGTGCTTTACACTCCTGCAAACTGCGAAGCTGTAAACTATTCGTATCCCAATAGCTCTTCTCACTGTTGACATAAAGATATTCAGGAATGGGTGTACCTTTCTTATATTTTAATCCGATGAGAATTTTCAGAATAATCTCCATCCAAATATTCTATGTAATCCATTACATTCAGTAGGTTTTTGAATGAAATGAGAAACATTTCCAGTCGATTATACAAAAATTCAAATAATAATTGAAATGAATGCCTGTATAGTATAATCTATACATGTCATTAGATAACGTTCCTTCCAACCGTCAGTACATTTATATCTTTTAAATTACGCAAAAAATTACAACGAGGTTTTCGCCCATAAACATCGATTCGTGAGAAGAGCTTCTTGTGTACAATTTCATATTGTAGTAAAAAATGTCGAAAATTCCAATGATATTTTATAAAATTTCATGAATAAAATATGATAATCAGTTTACAAAGCAACAAGTACTGTGCTTTGAAGAATTTTACTTAATAATTGCGATTTGTAACGCGTTTCACTATACCGTAGCTTCTTCAGACGAATGAATGTATAGAAAATATAAATGAGAATATAACTATAAATGTTCTTGAGTAATTAGGAGCTTTAGGGTTGCTTCTTCTTAAGTGGTTATTTGTGAGAGGTATATCCAATAAAATTAAGGAATAGATTGTTCCCCGAAGAGATTTAATAGAAGTGAAGGGCTTAAATCGACTTGTTCATTGATGAGTCTACCTAAGTGTTTGTATTTATTGATTTCTAAAGTTTCCCAAGGATCTACCTTCCAATATTTATTATCTGTATGCAAAATTCAAACTGTGGGTCGAAAAAGTCATTATTTTCTAAGAGATCATTCGCGTAATTTGAATCTAATTTTCTATTTGAAAAACTGCGTTTATGTTCCGATATTCTAATATCAGAATTTCCATGTGTTCTACCAATGTAGAAATTATCACAGTCATTGCAATTCAATCTATAAACACCTGATTTATTGTTTTTACCTGGTTTGGTTTCATTATTTTCATATATTTGCCTAAATTATTATTAGTTTGGAAAGCTATGTTAAAATTATTGCTACTTAAGAATGATTTCAGTTTCTCATTTGTAATGCCAACTTAGGTTAAGGTGTTGAATTTTGTTTCAATTCATCGACAGGGCAAACTTCATTCAATGCGATTCTACTTTGTTTTTTATTCAAAATATTATTTAATAGTTTGGCTATTTGTTAAATCAAATTCAGTTCTTTGTAGAAATTTTCTGGCGATAACAGGATGTTAATTAATCTATGAATAAATCTATTGAATGCTGACATTTTATGTTGATATGGATGACACGACGAGTTATGTATTATAATATCTGTATCTCACGACTTATGATTAAATCATGTCAATACTATCATTAAATCAGATATTGTTTCAATATTAAAAATTTGTTTAGATTAAATTGAAGACGGATTGATTATGGGCAATCCGTTGAGTCCTTTGTTAGCAGAAATATTCATGAATAACTTAGAAATTAATTCATAATCATCCACTCAGTAAATATTGTTTATACTGGTATCGCTATGTTGACGATATCATTATTTCCTTCACAGCAACAGATGGACAGTTAAAAATTTTCGAAAATCCTATAAATTCATTAAATTTAAAAATTGCATTCACAACCGAAATAGAAAGCAATAATTCGATAAATTGTTTAGACGTTACAATTTCGAATGGAAATGGAAAACATGTTTTCGCAATTTACCATAAGCCGTCACATACAGATATTATAATACATAACTCGTCGTGTCATCCATATCAACATAAAATGTCAGCATTCAATAGTTTTATTCATAGATTGTTTAACATCCCGTTATCACCAGAAAATTTCAACAAAGAACTAAATTTGATCAAACAAATAGCCAAAAATAATGGCTACAATCCCAAACAAATAAATAATATCTCAAATAAAAACAAAATAGAATCGCATTGAATGAAGTTCACCCTGTCGATAAATTGAAACAAAATTCAACACCTTAACCTACGTTGGCATCACAAGTGAGAAACTGAAATCATTCTTAAGTAGCAATAATTTCAAAATAGCTTTCCAAACTAATGATAATTTAGGCAAATATATGAAAATAATAAAACCAAACCAGGTAAAAACAATAACTCAGGTGTTTATAGATTGAATTGCAATGACTGTGATAATTTCTACATTGGTAGAATACATAGAAATTTTAATATTAGAATATCGAAACATAAACGCAGTTTTTCAAATAAAAACTAGATTCAAATTACGCGAATCATCTCTTAGAAAATAATTACTCTTTCGACCCACAGTTTGAAATTTTGCATACAGATAATAATTTATAGTTTCTGTACAATCAGTTGTCTGAAGAAGCTACGGTGTAGTGATACGCGTTACGAATCGCAATTATTAAGTAAAATTCCTTAAAACACAGTACATGTTTTTTATTATTGAACTCTGGTTGAATTTGACGGTATGGTATAATTTATATTTCCCAAGAAACCACAGCAACCATTTTTATCCTTTGAATTTTATGGTAAAATAATGGATTATTCACTAAATTGTCTTGAACAGTACTTTATTATTCTTTATCGAATTGAATACGTTAGGTACGTTGAGATGAGTTGAGCTGAGAGTCCTTTTTTTCAAGTTTTCAAACTATTTCGGAAAAACGAATTTTACGTACCTACCTAAAGTTGGCATAGGCGGCTTGAATTCCAGCACTTGCATGTATAGTTCCCAGAGCATTTACAAATAACTGTCCTTTTGTCATTGGATAATTGAGGAATTATGGGAAAAAGAAATGCGCAACTGCAGTTGTTGTCATAATTTAATTTCATAATAATTGTTGTGTTGACCATTATTTTCTAGACATAATTCTACTCGACGCATAGGACCTTGTCATGTGTCTCGCCTCAGTTCCTCCAGATCCAACTGCATGAAAGCATTTTGCATTCAATATGTAAATCATATCTTGAAGTCACAGGTTCAGAATAAATTTCATCTTTCAGCGTTCCCTAAGATAAAAATCCATAGGCGATAGGTAAGATGACCTTGGAGGCTACAAAGACGGACCCTTCATTCCACTCCATCTATCTTGACACATATCAGTTAAAATTCCACAATTTACATTTATGCGATGAGCTGGTGCTGCATCGAGTTGGTTCCAATAACGCCTTCATTCAGCTACTGATAAAGTGTCAACGAAGTCACTTTCTACCGTCCTCAAAATCTCTATATAAAATTCAGCATTTAAGTTTGCATCATACACAAAATACGAGAATCTGTCGTCCTTCAAACGTTCAAACACATGAAATCAAATTTATTTTGAGGATTTCTTCCCTTGTTATATGAGGATTTTGGTTGGCCCATAAGTGTGAGTTGTTGAGGTTAAAAACCCCCTCATTCGAAAATTCGGCCTCATCCGTCCTGATAATCCTTTTGAGGAAATCGGGATCCTCTTGTGTTCTGAGAAGAAGGATCTTACACAGTTCTATGCGAAACTGTAGATCGCCAGATTGTAGAGTTTGGAACAATAAATATTTATAATGGTGCAGTTTATGTTCTTTTAGAATTCTGAGGATACTACTATCAGCTAAAGTCAGATTATGCTCTGCCATTGCCAATAATGCATGTGGATTAACACCAAAATAAGCTAGAATGTCAATTTCATTGTCTTAATTGTTGAGTACAAACGATGAAAATGATGTCTTATTCAGAACCGTTCAGTCGAAAGAAAATAATTTACGTATCTCCTGAAATTTTAGCTGTATTAAACGCCATATTTGGACAGATTTCGTTAAATGTCATACAAGTTCTACTAATATTCTGTATCTCATCTCCATGAATGAAAAATAAATTGAGTATTCGCTCATTTGTGTAGCCAGCCATTCTGTTCGAATGAATTCGACTGACTGTTAAAACAATAATAGATTGTTATCTATGCTTAGGACCCTGCCCATGCTCTGAAATATCTCTATACACGTGTAAAAATCTAACCTTTTTTGCTAACTCAGGTAGGTGTCTGAATTTCGTTTTTCGAAAATAAATATAGATTATAATTTGAAAAAACGTAGTTTTCGATGTTTCTTCGTTTCGAAATGTGAAGCGGAAAAGAGAGATCTCCGCATACTGACTGAGATTCAGTCAGATATGTGTTATGTACCGTATGGTTTCTTGTTTGCAAAACATCATTATTCCACTAGCTCACGCCGTTCAATATGCAAAAAATCGACGATTTTCAAGTATATCTAGGATATTTCATGAACAAAATGAGGTGGACTTATGTGTTACGTGTTTTTGTAATTGAAACAACAAGTAAAATCGAACCATTCATCAATATACAGGATAATTTCGATTGAATAACATAGTTGGTATAACTTGAATTTGTCATTTAGGTGAAAATATATTAGAAATACAGTTTAGGACCAGCTGAATCAACTATCAAAACTTCAGGACGATATCATTATTAGTTCTCCATAAACGTCATATAGGCCACTCAAATTGGGATACCCTGTATATGGTTATGTTGCATTTGCTCAGTCGTTGAATTCATTATAGATATAAAGATGTCTTATTAAATACGATCACTATAGTTAGGAAAGGAAACAGACATTATTTATGAGTTATTCTTTCTCATGTAAATACATTGGGGAACTAGCTACTGAAATAGCAAGTCAGTTTAATATGAACTCATGTTCTGTTAAAAATGAGTTGGTGCAGATTATATCATCTCAAAGCTACAGCATCTGATATAAATTTCTGGTGTTCTATACCTGAAGATAAATATCCAAATCTAAGGCAAATCGCCCTTTAACTGACGGCAACGTGTGCGACAACTTACTTGTGCAAGTCTGCATTTTCTGAAATGAAGATAATTGAGTCAAAATATCCCAATCGACTAACTCACGATCATATGTCAATATGCTTGCGATTAGCACTCAGTGATTACGTAAGATCTTATGAAAAGTATGCTGAGGACATGGGGTGCCACGCTTCAACATCTAAAGTCACTCCTTAGTTAAGTTTTACACCATATGTAACTCTTCTGTTTCGTACCCACCAATAGACTCGCAATTAGGAAGAACTTTGTGCTTTTCATTGATATTTTAGAGAAAAACCCAACTAAACCTAATTCGAAACCTTAACTCAAATAATGTTTATTGTGCGGAAAGCTAATATCTATATATAGTACGGTACACCCTACCTAGGTAGTTGAGTTGGTAGGGTGTATCCTGTATGTACGACAACCCTACATCTTAAATACTTGCAGCCTCCCAGAGTGGACAGTAAGTAGTCTATTAATATTGAGGTAGATAGCCAGCAGTTCAAGTTTGAGCACACCTGTTGTACATAATGTAGAGAACCTCTTAGCAATTTGTAATATAATATAATTGACGTCAATTTGAATAAACTATTTAATTATTTTGACATATGGATACATAAATAGGTGGTTGATAAATGAGGAAGAAATTCGTCAATATGAATCCAATTTTGCAGAGATCTGCTTACAACAATATTAGAAACTGCTAGCTCTCATGGATAATTTCTATTTTTGCAAATAAAGAAAGTTCCAAAATACTACATCTTTTCTAGATTCATGCTCCTCTTTTCATTATTTAAATCAATGGGAAGCCTCTTCTTTCGATAAATTCAACAGAAATAAATATTCGAAGTAGCGGATGAAAAAAATGCCGATTCTGAGGAGAGTATTTTCAAGTGTAGTATATTGGAATCGCGGTTTGATGTAATTATAAACATACAATTCCACAGCCTTCATTTCCTTCCACTTCTGCGAAAAACGAAAATGATTTTATAGTACCTGGATCTCATCTACAATGTAATGACTTTCCGTCGAGAGCAAATATTATTGAACGAAGGTCTCTAATTTTCGATATTCCACAACTCGTCGTCCCTACTTCGTCTCCGCCTGCTGTTCAGTAGGCGCGACTTACATAAGCTATTTTTGAACGGTTTTTCGTTCGAAAACTGACATCTCTAAAACACAAAGTTTCCACAATGCTTATAAATAAGAATAAAACAATCATCCAAAGATTAGTGGATTAAATACTGAAGAAGGAAGAAAAATGTCTATTTTAATGTCTATATTTATATATATATATATATATATATATATATATATATATATATATATATATATATATATATATATATATATATATATATATATATATATATATATATATATATATATATATATATATATATATATATATATATATATATATATATATATATATATATATATATATATATATATATATATATATATATATATATATATATATATATATATATATATATATATATATATATATATATATATATATATATATATATATAATAAGGAGTTCTACCACTACGAGTTGCCCATATATCTGTTCATGCAATCATGCAATCAAATTGATTTCATGAAAAATATAAATCCACCCGGAAATTGATACCATTGCCAGGCAATAATTATAATCGAAACATATCATGAAATCATTATCTATTAGGATAACGTTAAATGTTATGAGAATATATCAATCTACCAGAATATATACAAACTATAGCATCATCAGACAATGACATCAATGTACCAACGAGTAGTGTGAGAGGCTTTCATCCCAGAAAAACTTCTTTATGTGAAGTGATGAACGATCGAATAAAATACTGCTCTGAATATAAATATGATAAAATTATCATTCAATTATATTACATTTATATATACAAATAAATAAAATATGCAATAAGATTCTAAGCAGTATACCCTGAAGAAAACCTTTGACTCTAACTCATTATTTTTTCAATTTTTCGGAAGAAACCTAAGAAGACAATTACAGGATTTGATGACTGTTATCTTCTGTAACTGTTAAAATAAATTTTCTTCAGACCCAAAATCTCAATATTCTTGTGAAAATTCTAAGAATAACACCTGTTGTATGAATAATAATTGGTAGAATAAATATTTATTTAATTTTCCACAGTTTTTCAATCTCGTCGCCAAGCATCATTTACTTAGAAATTTTTCCATTGTATTTATTATGTTGAATCACTGACATATTCCATATTTAATTTATCACAAATCAGTCGTTGATATCAGTCTATTGGACAGCCTTCAAGGACAGTGTTAATATTTAATGGGCAAATAATGCGGATTTTGTATTGATTAATTTCTGTTAAGATGCTGAGATACTGTTTCTTTTACTGTCTTAATATATCTCTGATATTGTTGACTATTTGAGTAGTTTTCTTCTTCGGCGTTCACAGCGATATATAAGGAGTTTTTTATATATTTTCAATGAAATAAAACTAAAGCATTTAGATTTTCACTATATTAACAAAATTATGACCGGTTTCACCACACTGTGGCTTCATCAGATAGATACAATTTAATGAACAGAGTTATTCCTTATATATTAGTTTTATTTCCTACTTAATATTACAATAAGTACAAGAGGTATGTTGGAAAACCCATCGGAGTTGCTTACTTTATGAATTGAAAAGATTTTTGATAAAAGTAATAAATCCGGTGTTTATAAACTGTCTTGTAGGGATTGAAATAAAATTTATATTGGTACAACTTTCAGAAATTTCAAAGTTAGATTATCCGAGCACAAACGTAATTTTAATAATCATAAATCAGATTCCGATTATTCTAATCACTTACTCGAAAAAACCATCGTTTTAATGATAATTTCAAAATTTTACACAATGAAAATAACAGACAAAAACTCAATCTATTGGAAATTTTAGAGATCAACAAAGAGAAGAATCCAGGTAAGTTACTTAATAGTCAATTAGATCTAAATCGTTCTCCTTTACTCAATCTTTACAATTCATAAAGTAAGCAACTCCGATGGGTTTTCAATATACCTCCTGTATCTATTGTAATATTGAGTAGGAAATAAGACTAATATTTAGGAATAACTCTGTTCATTAGTTTGTATCTATCTGATGAAGCCACAGTGTTGTGAAACCGGTCATAGTTTTGTTAATATAGTGAAAATCTAAATACTTTAGTTTTATTTCATTGAAAATATGTATATCGATTTTCATCAAGTAACGACCTCCTCAATCAAATTATTTTGATTAAGTTTTTAATTGTTACTGGTCGATTTTCAGTTTTCACTGACTATACATTACGCTGTTTTATGGAGCAATCTGATTAGAGATGATGATGAGATGAGATGAAATGATACTGCTAGTAGAAGTCACCATAAGTTATGAGTTTCATTCATAGAAGAAAAAAATGAAAATATATAAGGTATGGGATAGTGAAATTATTTCATGTGGTACCTTTTTATCGGCTTTCAATTTTCATTGCTTCATGAGTATAAGCTTTACGTTGAATAAATCCCTTACCCTTCATTCATTTATATCCTAATGGAAGAAATCTCAAGTAGAAAAATAAATGAGAGCTATTATTAGAAGACTAAGACTGTATAATCCAATTTTTCCTCAAACCTCATTTATGCGTTTCATCAGAACATGAGTCACGCCAATGCTAGTTTTACGCTACAAGTCAAGGGTGAACTTAAATTGCATATTGCTGTTCTTACTGAAACTGGATCGATTTCTGGAAACCATTTTATTTTTTTCAGAGAACAGAACCTAACGTAATATATACAATTAGGAATTACAGTCCAGCAAAAACTTTAGAGATCGCATATGGAACCAATTCTAGATACTCTCAAAGGAAGCAGGTATTCAACTTTGTTAGACATTCACATAAACAAATATTTTTATAACCAAAATTATTTTCAGGGGAAGGTACATTCTTACAAATATGAACAAACGAGTATTAACACAAAATATGATAGATACTTATCAAAACAAGAGATCGGAGCTGGCTGCTGTGCCGATATCCTATCTCAGACATTGTGAAACTCATCAACAAAGTAACAGACATTCGCTAACAGAAATCTCCGAACATATAGCTAAAAATTTCGGATATCGGGAATGAACACTGCCATTGACAGAGCTATATATATAATTTAATACCAATGAAGTTGAAACTCCTTTGTTTAAGAGTCAGTCTATGATAAGGCACCACTAGATTGTTCTTGCTTCGGGTATCGTGGTAGTAATTTCGGGCCTTGGAATGAATGCTTTGTGATATTCATGTATGCAACCCACGCAAGCCGAAATATATCATGAAGGTAGAATAAGTATTTGATATTTCGCAAATAAATTCCTGTAGCTCTCATGTTGGTGTTAATCTAGCCAATAACCTCACCCCTTTTTTTGTTTAAGAAATATATTTTGAGCATCATTCGCACCACCCAACAAGAAGGACCATATACAGAGTGTTTAAAAAGACACAGCAATATTTGAGGAGGTCATTTCATGAAAAAAGTGCATACGAACATAGGTCCGCAAATATTTCGTTACCGATTCACAGGGTGTTAAATTTTGATCAAGAGATGCAGTTAAATTTGGATACTTTATAAATCACTTGAGATATGGAGGTGAAATTTAGGGAGTGTCGAAACTTTCAACGACGTATAGTTTTCAATACAAAACAACATTTTGAATTCACCAGTGGCGCGCGTTTGGGCACAACGCATGTTATTCTCAAAGAAATAACTGAGAATCTACTCGTTGTTTCAAAACTGAAAACATATTCAAATTCTCCAATTATTTCTCAGATAGAAACCTCTTCATTTATTTTCTGTATGACGCGAAGTTTTCGAGTAAAAGAAAGTTGACAAGAATAAGAAAGGAAGGTCCATACATATCATTGTATGACAGGTAGTCTTCGATTAAAGAACCATCGTAGTGGGTGAAACAAAGATATTTGAGTATCACCAATAACTCTCAAAAAGTTACAAAAGCTATTCAAAGTGACCTCCTCCAGCCCGGATGCATGACTCCACTCTTCTTCTCATTGAGTGGCGAATACATTCAAAAACATCAGAATCTGATCCTATCAAGTTGCATTCAGCGATGATTCTATTTCTTGAGTCATCAACGTTTGCCACTGGGGTAGTGTAAAGCACGACTTCAAATGATCTACAGGAAGAAATCTGGAAGATTTAAATGTGGGAACAGTCCAGGTCGAGGTTCACCTCGGCCAATCCAGCGATTTTCATAGTGTTGAGTTAGGAAGTCACGAGCAAGCTGTCTAAGGTGTGCAAGTGGGCTATCGTGCATAAATAATATCCTTTGTCTTATTGCCAAACGTACATCCTCCAAAAATTCTGGAAGCGTGTATTCCAAAAAGTGAAGGTACAGCTCCCTAGTAAGTCTGCATGGTAAAAATACTGGACCACTCACAGTGCCGATCCAAACGTTCAACGAAAACTGATGATGAAATCGATGATGACGGTACCAGGATCGTTCTGAATTATTGCAAGAATCTCGTAGTCCCGCTCCATCGTTCTCACCTTCCTTCATATCCCTTTAATGTACCTTTTTCACATAGGATCGAGAAAAGCTTTCGAAAGTTTTTCTATCAGGAGCAATACCCTTTGGAAATTTCTCAGTGTACAACCTCCGAGCTCCTCATGCATTTTCGTCAACTCGTCCATGAGGTGCATGTGGGTTATCTCATTCGTATAACGACATATAATAGCTAATTTGAAATTCAAATTCATTAGATTAAAAATTATTGAAGAACAGAAATACTCTTATAACATTGATAGAAAACTTCCCATCACTTTTTCACTCAAAAACGGGGCATTGTACAAGAAAATGTCAGGACAGCGTTTTTCTTGGAAAAAATTGGAAAATTCAGACAAAGTTTTCATTTGTGCACAAACGCGTGCCACCCGTGAGTCAAAAACATTGTTTCATATTGAAAACTATGCATCGTTGAAATTTTTTCACACCTCCAAAATGTAACCTCAATATCTCAAGTGATTTACGAAAAATTCAAATTAACGGCATCTTTGGATTGATATCTAACACCCTGTAAATCGGTAACGAAGTTTATGTGAACTTTTTTCATGAAATGACTTCAGCAGTCACGTCCTTATATATTGTCGCGATTCTTACAAACACCCTGTTTAGCTATAGAATGGAATTCAGCATAAATTAGTATAGCAGATTCTCCATTCACAGTGTAACTTATTCTACTAATTACATAAATTGCTGAGGAAAAGAGCTTCTCCATCTGTGCGACTTGATTTTGCCTTGATAATAATGAACTATCAACAGAAGACCATGCAGATTTGAGGAGGCAGATTTAGGCGAAGATCATTTGCTTAAAACTAGTCTTCAATTGAATTTATAAAATGAAGAGCATCGGGCCGAGTGTAGGTCCCTGTGGTACTCCTGTATCAGTTTTCTGAGGACTCAAACAGCCGTTCCATTCCACAGATTGATGTCTGTCTTCCAGATACGACTTCGGTATCTCAATTATAATACCTCCAAATCTATATCTCTCAATTTTAGCTGAGTGCATTTATCTATTCATGTAATCGAAGGCGTTACGTTATTAGCAACACCTCATACTACTCATTTCTTCTCAAGTGCCTCTTTTAAAAATTTTATTATTTCTATCATTGCTGTCGTTGTATATCTCCTTTCTCGGAATCCCTGCTGTGAGTCGCTTAAGATCTCATCTCTCATGGCGTTTTCCATGAAACGGACTTTTGATAAGCCTTCAAGTATCTTTGACAGAGTGGGCAGGATGGAGATCGGTCGGTAGTTTCCGAAGTCCATTTTATTCTTTTTCTTGTGAACTGGGATGGCGTTAGATACTTTCAGACATATTGGAAGAACTCCCTTTACAAAACACAAATTTATGATACTGTTCAAAGGCGAGGCTATTTCATCAATAATTTTTCTTCTTAGTAAGACACTCATATCGTATATGTTACAGGTAGTATTATTTTGCATACCTGGGACCTGATTGAAAACCTCGCCTGGAGTAGTCTACTGAAGGAAAATAGGGGTTCTATTTATATTTTTATCTGGTTCATATCTCTTGCGCTGGTTGAAAAACACTCGCAAAATATTGATTTATATCAGCTGAACTCAACAGTGGTATTGTTACCATGTCCACTACGGTATCTTACCAAAGATTGCTCTAGGCCCCTCCGAATAAACCTGTTACAGTGTTAACCACGTTTCCCTAATCACAGATGGCCTAGTAGGCCCTTCAACAGGGCTAGGCACAGAACGTACTCTGGGCCAACCTGGACCAAGGGTTTGAATATCCATGCACTTCGGTGATATCTGGTCTTTCTCTTCATCGACCTCTTCGAATTCACACTGTCTTAGAAAACCGGCTGCAGCTCGCGTTGCCACGAGCCGGCTTTCCGTAGCCACGCCACCGACCATATTGCCAAACCGCCGTTGTTTACCAACGAACCACGTGTTTTTATTTCATTTTAAATTTACGTTTACAAAGAGTGTTTATATTAACCATCAGTGTTTCCATCGTGTGTGTGACCCCATCCCGGTAGCAGTATGATAGTTTTGGAGTATGAAATCTTGATATTTTCGATGATGACCTACGAACTTTCATTACCTTAGTTCGTGCAATTGTTTTGGAGGAACAATTCTTGAATCCAAGTTTTTTGTCAATAGTATTTCAGTTTCTCATGCTGGGTTCTTTATGAAGTCGCAAAGACGGTTCATCTTCACGAACCATCCAATAAGGGAGTTCCACAGTCCTCCGCATCAATAAATATTTGTTCACTGTAATTTTTCATTTTTCAGGTCTTTAAATTGTCAGTTTATGTGCCAAGTGGCCAAAACACTGAGGATTCGATGTTTCTTGGAAGTTAGAAGTCGCTTTGGAAGTTTGTGAAAACATTGTTCATAAGAGACGACGATGTAGCCGTAGCCCTAGATGGCTCAGTAGATTCATGTTGAAGTCGACAGACTCCACTATATTAACTATATTAAGGGCAGACTACAGATTGAATCATGCATAAACTTCACTTAGCAATAGAAACTCAATATTCCTATTAGGATCATGGTGTAGTTGCCATGTCAAGTCTAAATTTGGAATATTTCCGCCTTTAGAGTGCCATAAAGATTAGTACAGTTCTAATCAAGACTATAACTTTTTTATTTCAACGAGAGAAGTATTGTTTTTGAGAGCAATATATTTTCCGATGCTATTTTACATTCAGGATGCTCAGAATCCACTTTCCATTTTTCTTTTTTTATTATAACTGTATTATAAATCAGTTTAGTATGATATAAAGTTTCCCTACATTCGTGATTTTATCAAAAATTGCAGTTCCTTTGGAAAATTAAATCACTTGGATGTGGATAATAGGAACAGATAGAGTAGATTCATTTCCGATGCCAGTTTTATATTACACAATATTCTATGTTCTATGATTTCGGCGTCAGTTTGGCGTTTGGACATTAGGTAAAAGTAGCAATTACTCTAGTTTTGTTTGTATATAGGTTGTTCTCTGTTAAATACAATGTCAAATAAATATTCAAACGAGGTCATTATGAATTCATTCATCATTCATGGTGAATCTCTATAAATGATAAGTCGAACTTGCTGGAAATTTAACAAAAAGTACCCGAATTTTTCACGACCAATTTGCATTGAAAACTTCCGAAAATTTCAGTCAGATTTAATGAAAAAAGAAATGTGTAGAGTGTACTTCATTACTAACGGTAAAGACAGTGTAGTTACCGCCTCAGGTCATTTTCATGCCAATCCGTGTGCGTTTGTATATGCCGCGGTTGCAGTTTTGGGGAAAACACGTACAAAAAGTTCTCAAAGCAGGTGTCTCGTTCCTTTAGGGCTGGTAGCTGGAATGTCAAGATGGCATCCTGTTCTTAATACTCGATGTGCTTCGTGTGTCGTAAGACGATATATTCACAGCAAAAAATAACAAATGGTATTTATATTGATTCAGATTTCGAAGTATTCCAATTTACCTTCAGTATGCCAAATATGCTGCAGTTCATCTACATCAATGAAGTAAATTTTGGACCAAAATAATTTCCACTCCTACAAGTTCTCAATAATAGCTTCGATGAATCCATGAATCAAATTGAGACGGTTAGGATAAATTTTTGCAAAATAATGATCGATTATATTCAGATTTCTCACAAAACATTATATGGACTGATCAGTAAAATTTTTGGCATTATATTCTTATCGTAGTAGTCGAAAATCCACATCAAACACAAGGGCGAAATTTCCAATACAGTTTCAGTTCTGATGGATTCAGTTTAATGCAAAAAAGCAATAGTATTTTAAAATTTATGAAAAAATTGAAATGGTTTGGAATATTTAGAGGTGTTAGATGTTGCTGCAGCCCGCTGCCCACGTGAAATATAGGGAAACATAATCAGCTTGGTGTTAGTTACAAAATCGAGAAAAATCTTAAGTGAAAGCTTTGCACTGAATTGCTGTTGGTTGGCTCATGCACATTTGTTTCGCACTAGCCTCAGTCTCTATATATAATAGCTACGCATCGTAATGTACAGGAGATGACCATAAAGGAAGTCAACGATGCACTGCAATTCAATAAGAAAGGATATATTTTGATTAGGATGGATTGAAAATGAGTTATTGCAGTATAGTTACTCATGCATAGTATAGAAGCTCACAAATCTAATACTAAAATCTTCAAAACTTCAGAATACCAAACTGATGGAAAAGTAGCTCGCTCAAATTGGTGGGTGAATAAGGAGTTAAACGCCAATTTACCACAAAGGGACTAGTCCTCTATATCCTGCACTAAGTCTCATCATAATTGTTAGGTTAAATTAAATCTAGTAAAAGCATTTCATTATGTCAGGTTTGAAGAATTAATCCACCTGATGTATAGCAGAAACGCCCTATAAATATTTAATCATTTGAGAACATTTCTCAGACAGCAAGTTCTGGCCTATTATTATAACGAATTAATCAAACATACCCATGTGGAAAGTTGTTTTATACAGGGTGACTTGTTGACTCCATCATTGTTTAATATAAATTGGGATAAATAAATGGATAAAATAAGCAAGAATATATGTCACAAATACAAGTATGCTCGACTCGTTTCGATACACATTATCTTTGTCAAGAGCAAATGAATACTACAAATATATATATATATATATATATATATATATATATATATATATATATATATATATATATATATATATATATATATATATATATATATATATATATATATATATATATATATATATATAGAGGCAGTCCACTCAGAGCTATCCGTACTTGAACTAATGTTTAGGAAATAAATTTAATAAGAGTGAGGTATTTATGTCTACCTGATCATTAAGAATTTCCGGTGAATTCCTAAATCTGTTAATTTCAAGTGCTTCCAGAAGGTTGAGTTTTATACCACTCTTATGTAGAATAAGAAAAATTAAAAATCAGCCTTACAACATATCTATCCAATCGGTGAACACCAAGAAAAGAAATTCAATAGTTTAACATATATAGGCAATATTAGCAATAATGTGAAATCCTTCTTAAAAATTCAAATTTAAATATAGCGTTCAAAACATCAACAAACTTAGGTTCATTTATCATGATTTATAAATTTCCAATTATTAAAGATAATAAATTAGGTGGTTATAGATTGGATTGTGCAGATCTCATCTCCCATGACGTTTTCCATAATACGGACTCTTATAAAGCCTTCAAGTATCTTCGACAGAGTGGGCAGGATGGAGATCGGTCGGTAGTTTTTGAAGTCCATTTTATCCTCTTTCTTGTGAACTGGGATGGCGTTGGATACTTTCAGACATATTGGAAGATATCCTTTACGAAACACAAATTCATGATACTGATCAAAGGCGAGGTTATTTCATCAATAATTTTTTTCCTACTAAGACACTCATTTCGTATATGTCGTATCGTATGTGTTACAGGTCCTATTTATATTTTTTATGCGGTTTATACCTCTTGCGCTGGTAGAAAAGCCAACAAACGCAAAATATTTATTTCGCGTGTGTTTCCGGTGAATTCCTAAATCTGTTAATTTCAAGTGCTTCCAGAAGATTGAGTTTTATACCGCTCTTATGTAGGATAAGAAAAAATAAAAATCAGCCTTACAACATATATATCCAATCGGTGAACACCAAGAAAAGAAATTCAATAGTTATATATATAGGCAATATTAGCAACAATGTGAAATCCTTCTTAAAAATTCAAATTTAAATATAGCGTTCGAAACATCAACAAATTTAGGTTCATTTATCAGGAATTATAAATTTCCAATTATTAAAGAAAATAAATTAGGTGGTTATCGATTGGATTGTGCAGATTGCAATCGTTTTTATATAGGTAGAACAGGGAGAAATTTTAATGTTAGAATCTCTGAACAGAAACGCATCCCCATCCATGGAAGAACCGATTCAAATTATTCAAATCATCTTAGGGAAAATGGTCACTCTTTCAATTCAGAATTCAAAATCCTACATTGTGCGAAGAGAAGTATAAAACTCATTCCTTCTGGAAGCATTTGAAGTTAACAGATTCAGGAATTCACCGGAAATTCTTAATGATCAGGTAGACATAAATACATCACTCTTATTAAATTTATTTCCTAAACATTAGTTCAAGTACGGATAGCTCTGAGTGGACTGCCACTTAATATATATAAATATATATATATATATATATATATATATATATATATATATATATATATATATATATATATATATATATATATATATATATATATATATATATATATATATTGTAGTATTCATTTGCTCTTGACAAAGATAATGTGTATCGAAACGAGTCGAGCATACTTGTATTTGTGACATATATTCTTGCTTATTTTATCCATTTATTTTATTTAATAAAGCACAACAGACCTTGAAGGTCTAGGGCTTGAGTTTACAGAGATTGAGTAAAATATCTCAAAACATGAAAGAGTTTTTAAATTCATTAATTAAGTTCCTCCAGCTTGACCGGTTTTGCGCCACTGTTTGCCAATCGTCTATTCCCATACTTCTTGCATCTTCGGAGACTTTTTGCGCCCACCTCATTCTTGGTCTTCCCAATTTTTCCTTGCCCAGGGTTTCCTATCTAGCACCATTTTTGGCATTCTTTCTCTGCTCATTCTGATGACATGACCGAACCATTTGAGACGCTGTACGAGTCGAGCATACTTGTATTTGTGACATATATTCTTGCTTATTTTATCCATTTATTCATCTCAATTTATATTAAACAATGATTGAGTCAACAAGTCACCCTGTATAAAACAACTTTCCACATGGGTATGTTTGATTAATTCGTTATAATAATAGGCCAGAACTTGGTCACTCTTTCAATTCAGAATTCAAAATCCTACATTGTGCGAAGAGAAGTATAAAACTCATTCCTTCTGGAAGCATTTGAAGTTAACAGATTCAGGAATTCACCGGAAATTTTAATGATCAGGTAGACATAAATACCTCACTCTTATTAAATTTATTTCCTAAACATTAGTTCAAGTACGGATAGCTCTGAGTGGATTGCCGCTTTAGTATATCTATATATATATATATATATATATATATATATATATATATATATATATATATATATATATATATATATATATATATATATATATATATATATATATATATATATATATATAAATTTGTTAGTAAGATATATTTGTAGTATTCATTCGCTCTTGATAAAGATATTGTGTATCGAAACGCGTCGAGCATTTAATAATATATTTAAGTAGAAATCATCCTTTACTTGTATTTGTGAAAATGGATTTTATCACGTAAAAGCCTCGTCAATTGGAGAATATATGTCCAGGTTGAGTTATAGAATGTGGGAAGCAAAAGTTTTCACTGATGCCGCTGTTATTCATGCGGAATCTCAAGAGGTTATTAAACAATTTTAAAAGAACAGTGCAAAATAATAATCTAAAAAGGGGAACATGAAATGTATGCCCATAAATGAGAAACGTTCTAAGATGCAAGTGGGAGCTGAACGGGAAAATAGCACAGCAGGAAATGATACTAAAATATATCGAAGTTGAAATAATAAGTTATAGATGTATGTATAGAAGGTATGCCAACAGGTAGCCTAGGAGAACAAAGTACCGGAATGACTTAATGATATAATACGGCAAAATAATCACCTGAATCATTAAACGAATGCACGAATCTACAAGACAACAATTAGAGCCATCATGACCTATATCGCAGAAACAGAAGCAGACACGGCGAACAACGAAAATGACCTGAATCAGAATATTCCGCCGAATTTCAGGAAAAGAAGCATAGACAGGGAAACAGTCGAAAACATTAGGTAAGAATACAAGGAAGTCAACATAAAAGAGTGTAAGACGACACATAACTCGTGATGAAGAAGACGACGCTCAGAAATAGGTGGGGTGATAACTTGGATCGTAAATCAGGAAAACTGAAGACCTCATTTGAAGGTTAGAGGAAAACGAAGTTCTAATGACTCATTTTTTAAATTTTCTGGAAGTAGCACATTTCAATCATACTATTGGAAAATACATATAACTACAATAAGTAAAAGTAAATAATTCAAACAAATTGGTAGATCAACAAACGAGTAAAACAAATTCGGTAAATTATATTGTTCGTTTTTCAATAAATTAATGAATTCATGATGCGTAATATTCATCCAAAGTTCAAACCATAGTAATTGTCTTAACAACAGAAATACTCACAAAAGAAAATCTTGTTCCCAGCATGGTGTCGCTCCTTTGACAGTTACAGTAGTTGATTTGACGTTTTGAAGCTTCAACGTTACGTAGGTATTGAATTGTGATGCTGAAACAAGAAGAAAAATAATTATTAATTATATTCGCCGGCATTAAATTTCATCTTATTCTAATGTTTATCGTTTTTAATCAGAATTAATTTACTCAAATTGAGTTGAGCAATATTATGACTGTTGTACTCATTGATGTTCGGCATTTCTTCAGCTTGAAAAAACGTGATTAAAGTCAGAATAAGTCGATACAAGAGCTCTAATTCCAAGGTGCTTGCGATGTTACTTCATTGAGTACCTCGAATCTTACGTGATTACCACTCAATTATAACATTTTTCAAAATAATTATGATTTCCGATGAGTTTTTGTCATTTTAAAATTTCTATAGGTCATGCATCCAAACGTACTTCGCTATACGATAAAATTTTTCGATATAGGATATTTGCTATTGAATGTAATGAATACACTGATTGGTGAATCGAAATAAATGTATTTATTTTCACTCTCATAATCGTGTATAGAATATAATGATTATAAAATAAGAAACAGTTCTAAATTGCATTCGGAGGAAAATATTCGTTTCTAATTAAATGATTGTCAACAATAGCAGTTTTTACTTTTATGAGAAGAAAAACTCTTTTCAGAGGTTGAATTATTCATTCTTGTGTGGCACATTAAATTCATTTCTAATATTGTCTTCCTCTAGTTTGGTTTTTCGATTCCTGTGTAGATGCTTTATTCATAGATTTTAGCGAAATGTGGTATTCCAACTCGCACACAAATTTTTTGCTGATTCAATATTTTTTTGAAGAATTCTATGTCCATTTTATTGTTTTTGGGTCTAACACCCTATTCGATGGGGAGCCCTTTAATTTAAGTGAAGATTGATGATTCTACTTGAGTAGAACTCTATGAAGTTCCCTTCCTCCACTGGGCATGTAAGAACTAACGGTTATTCTGTCCACTTTTTCTTTCGTCATTATAGCTTCTTCTTAAATACTTTATGGATGAAGTGTAATTAGTTAGTTTGATCTCTTGTTAATATTGAAAGTCAAGATGCAGGCGATTTTATTCCAAAGATGGTCTCATGTACTTTAATTCAATACCGTCATTCTTTTTCCTATAGATGAGATGTTTCGTTTTTAGAATTGGACGGAATTGAAAGAATATTGACTAGAAAGAGACTAAGAATCGTGAAAATTATCTGCAGGATTTTTTGTTTACTGATTCTGTGTTTTATATCGATCAGATGTCTGAGGAATAGAGATAAATGACTGTGAACAGTTTTTGGTCTTGAATGTCTTTCAATCTCGCCTTGGACGTCTTCATATTTTTTGTAGAGCGTTATGGCATGGTTCACGAAACTTTTGATGTATTTCTTGAAAAGAATCGTTTTCTTCGGGAAATGTCATCAGATAGTAAGCGATAATCAACTTAATATTTTGACCTGACCATGAAATAATTTTCCAAATATTTTCGTGATCCTGAAAATTGGTTTCAAAATGTTCAATAAAGCACTCGCCAAATGTTTGTATTTCAGCCATTAATAGCCTCATGCCAAAAGCTACAATACTATTAGATAAAGAACCAAACGAAGCGTATTTGCATTCTAGCTTCTTTGTCACTTTTATTTTCTACCCTAAATTAGTTCCTTTTTTCTAGTGTCTCTGATAATTTTCATCAATTTCTGGAGATATCTCGAAAGTAAAACAGTAAAGCTCTCATTTATCACATAAGTAGTTTTTCTGCCCCTGAAAAAAAAAATGGTTGAGCTTCTCATTGAGTATCTTGTAATATATTACTTTTTATCTGTTGTAATACTTCGGGTGATTATGATTGAAATTATACCGGGTGGGACAACTAAAACAAAAAAGACTCAATAACCGCTAAGCTATTCGTTTCTGGACAAGAACCAGAGAAAGGTCAATTTTTGTGTGAAGGGCACATCTTCAAACTAACGATGATTTTCTTTCACAACAAACTCCTACGTAGGGATACACAAAACTCCATTTTTAATGCGGAAGATAGGTCGAGAGATACCTCATTAGAAAGCTCTTTTGATTCTTAGCGCTAATGTGTAATAGTTTTGGAGTTTTGCCATATTCAGTATAAGATACAGGCTGATTCGTCAAAAGACGAGTTATTTTCAGTGATTAAAAATCTGTCGATTTTGAATGAACATTCACTGAAAGACTGTTGTATTTTGGGTAGAAATATCTTCAAACAGTTGTGCTTCGACTACCCCACTCAGATGAGGGTGTCAACTCCTACAATCTACGAATTGATCAGTTAGTCCGAGTTTTAGCTCATTGGATAGGTATTTAGAATTTTCTGATTACAGTGAACGAATTTGTAAGTCAGATCACGTTTCAATGAGGATACAGGGTGGATCATGGAGAGATTCATACACAGTATAAAAGCCTCTTCACAAACAACCGATAATCGCTCCGTATCATAGGTTGAATCCCAAAAAATGTTCCCCATCGGTGAACTGATGGAACGCAGAAATGCGAAGACAACCACTAGGGTAATGGCCCGAACGCCTCGCGACCGCATACGTAACCGATCGTCGTATCTGAAAAGCCTCTAACAGCATGGTATCCAAGATTGAAATGAAACGAACTCGAGTAAAGTTTTTGTTACAGAAAAATATTCATCCGAAATCACACTGTTGTAATGCAGATTTCTCAACAATGAATGTTGCAGTTTTTGTTTTTTTCCAGATTGCTTATATCGGATGAATGAAATTCGAATTGTATTGTTTGTTAATCTTGCTGCTTTTCACACTCACAGGTTGCATCTATACCAGTATAATGATTTATTGAATAGCTGAAAGAGTAGAAATTATTGAATTTTTTATTAATAATACTATATATATATATATATATATATATATATATATATATATATATATAATAATAATAATGCAAATAGGTAAGTTGCTATTTTCAATCAACACCATGAGGACGAACTAGTAAGTGCCAAGTACATTTTGGAGTTGGTGAAAAAATTTAAAGAGACAGGCTCTGTTCAGAATAGGAAAAGAGAGTATCTCCTAAGACCCATACGAAGTGGGGAAACGGAGACTGCGTTGCTGGAAAGGGAAATTGGCGTGAGTCAAAGAACTATTGGACTTTTCAAGCAATAAAAATTCCATCCGTATAAAATGTAGATGTATCAGGAATTGAATGAGGATGACTTCGATAGCAGAGTGCAATTCTGTGAAATAATAAGTAAGCGAATCGCAAACAATCCACACTTGCTCTATAATATTTGCTTCAAGGATGAATTGACTTTTTTTCTGAATGATGCTGAAAATCGTCATAACTGCCGGTTCTGATCGGACTCTATTCCCAGAATCTTTCGTAGAGTACATACCCAATATCCTGAAAAATTGAATGTTTGGGTTGATATCTATGGGAATAGTCTGATTGGGAATTTTTCTTAATAGGAAATCGACTTGAAGAACTAATCAGTCCGGCCATAACTGAAGTTTCGGAAAATGATCCTAGCTATTTAGGAAAGGATGTTGTGTTTCATCAGGATGGTGTCTTCCCGCATTTTGCATTTCCTGTTCGACAATATTTAGATTGAGAATTTCCTGATCGATGGATCAGAAGAAGAGGCCCTACAAAATGGCCCCCACGTTTTCCCGACTTGTCACTATCGAATTTTTTTATGGGGCCAAGTGTCAAATTCATTAAACTGGTGGATTTACAACAACGGATTGTAGTCGAGTATAACCCCTGAAATGCTACGTAATGTCCAGGAACCTTTCGAGCACAATCTGTATTTGTGTTTGGAAGTTAGCGGCGAACACTTTGAAAATTTTTTCGATTGATACCAAGTTGAACTATAGAATGTATCAGGTATAATAAATTCAAGTGGTTTTTCAATTTAAAATTTTTCCCTACTCACCAACATAAAAATAAATTGAAACACTGGATGCTTATGCAACCCAGAATCTACTTCTCTGAAGCAGTAGAATTGAGAAATGTTCGTTAGCGACTATTTTGCCACCTTGTAGTTGTTATTAGCTCTTTTAGTATTGTTTAATTTTTGTGTTTTCCACCCTCATGTACAAGGATTTCCTTCAATGGCCTGTGAAACTGAAATTGATTATGGTATAGTTTCTAAGCTTGTTTCACGACTTTATTTTGATTATAAAATTGTTCTTGAGCTGGATACCACAGCATATTTTAAAGCCATGTAGAACGATTCATCAAATGAAGTTATATATTATTGTATGTCGGTAATTCTATGAATAAGCTCTATTATTTGAAAACCAAATAAACGTGTGACCTCGCAAACACTGTAAAGCTCTCTATTAATTTACCATGTATCCTCATTACAAAGCAAATGAAGCAAGAATTTCGTCTACAATATTCTACAAATTCTAAAACCTTTCTATTGATTTAATACTTAACCTAGCTGATCAATTCAAAGATTTGAGGGGTTGACACCCTCATCTGAGGGGGTGTTTGATTGAGGTTTGTGCACCCCTGATTAGGGAGTTGATGTAAAATTAAATCACCGTGTGTTAAAAGATGTGCCGCATCAAAATTGACCTGTTTCCGCTTTTTGTCCAGAAACGAATCGTTTAGCAGGTATTGAGTCTTCTTCTTTTAAGTTGCACCTCCCGGTATATATATATATATATATATATATATATATATATATATATATATATATATATATATATATATATATATATATATATATATATATATTTTTTTATATATATATATATATATATATATATATATATATATATATATATATATATATATATATATATTTTTTCCGGGGAGAAGCCTCTGACACTACTCGTTGGTACATTGATATCATTGTCTGATGTTGCTATAGTATGTATATATTCTGGTAGATTGATATATTCTCATAACATTTAACGTTATCCTAATATATAATTACTCCAGGATATGTTTTGATTATAATCATTGCCTGGCAATGGTATTAATTACCTGGTGGTGGATTTATATTTTTCATGAAATCAGTTTAATTGCATGAACAGATATATGGGCAACTCGTCAGGGTAAAACCTCCTATATATATCTATATATATATATATATATATATATATATATATATATATATATATATATATATATATATATATATATATATATATATATATATATATATATATATATATATATATATGTAAATATGATTGATCACTTCATCGAGTTCTTCTTTTGGTACATCTAACTTCGATATTTTTTCCTGTTCGAGAGCTCTCAACGATATTTCGTTTAGAAATTATATTTTCTAAATAGTAATTAATTCGTCTGTTGCTTGTATTCAAAGTACTAAAGAAATATTAAGGAATAGTCTTTGCAAACTTTGTGTTCTTTTTAATCTTCTTTTCTCCTCTTCAATTTTCTTTCTTCTTTGGGTTATTGGCACTATTCTTACTAATTTCATATGAAATGGCCCTCTTTTTTCATCTGTCAGTTTCCAGAGCTCCCCGAAGAAGTTTTATTTTCATGCTCAGTTATTTCTTCACAGCAATGTAAAGCATAGTGTTCAATGCCTTTTGTTCTATATTTACTATGAATTTATTGCGGTTTGTCTTATATCCTAATATAGAACAAAATGTATTCAATGCAATATGAAGTTACAGTCTATATCTCTTGATGATAAACGACGATATAAGACAACAATAAAAACATTGTACACCACTATACCAAAACCTTATTTCGAGTACTCGACGCGAGTTTCGCCAACTAAGTTGGCATCATCAGGAGATGATAGTACACTAAATATATTTCTACATGGCTCTACAATTTTTACTTAATCTATCTTCGCTACTAGACGCGTTCGACAAATCGAGCGTCTTGATTGGTCTAACACGCTAATCTAATTTAATTAGATGTCTAATCCTTCAAAATATAGAGTACGCTGAACGGAACGGGGTCGTTGTCCATGATTAGTGAATGTTGATGGAATTCATGTCTAGTGAATTGACGAATCTTGTCCTAAATCCAGGATATAAAACAATATTCTCATGTGTAACTGTGGATACGATATTAATACAACAACGAAAGAGACTAAACTTCAAATAACTTTAGCTCAAAAGACTATTCACATGGTATACCATCCATTTCTAAAAGTAGATGAAAGAACGATAGTAAAACATCCTTTTACTATAAGACATATATCAGTTCTCAAAAAAAGATATGAAATAACCAATTCATTCCGATTCCGTCGAATAAAAGGATATAGGTTGAAGAGCGGAGGTTGATAATGAAATATAGCACACTTGCGGTAACTATTTTTAGAAATACAATAAGTTGACCGAAAGTTCGATCAATTTATGCAATATATGAATAACAAAAGACAATTACTGTATTTCAAGGACTTTTACTTAATAATTGCGATTCGTACAGTACAGTACAGAAAAAAAATTTTTTTTCTGTACATTCATTCGTCTGAAGAAGCTACGGTGTAGTGAAACGCGTTACGAATCGCAATTGTCTGAAGAAGCTACGGTGTAGTGAAACGCGTTACGAATCGCAATTATTAAGTAAAATTCCTTAAAAGATAGAATTTTACCAAGAAGAGCCTCCCAAATTCAAATGAAATTTATGACACTAGTGAATACGACATATTCTAATGGTATATCCGATATTTGGGTAACTAGACTGAAATTCATATTTTTTATCACACTAACCTAACTCTATACCCACAAAAATGTGATTTAGGACACTTCAATTCTCATATAACGATATAAAAGCAATAACGAATAGTATTATAAATTTCCTCATAGGGCTTAAGCATCCGGACTTTCGAAGTGGACATAGAGACCATTACATGCAGTCGTATTTCTGATGTGCTCGAAGAGATGAATCAATTGTTCAGTACTAAGGACAGGAGAGTAAGTTTAGGGGCTGCTATTGTATTCGAAACGTCTGACTCAGATGTGAAAATCCGTTATTTCTCTTGGAATAATAGTTTCCAGTACAATGAGGCAATGGACTACAGCCTAAATAATATAAAGCTGTTAAAATCCACACATATTTCATTTTGAAATAATAATCAAAATTTTCATGTAATAATGTATTTATGCATTCCGTGTTATGATTCCTAGATTGATATTGGAAGAAACGAATTAAGCGGAAAATGCATGAACTCTGTTCTAAAGTTCTTTAAAGCAGGGATGCTCAAACGGTCGATCGCGAATGCTGTTTGAGTAGATCTCGAGAAGAAAAAATTTTCAATAAGTAGGTAACGAAACTACAAAATGTATAACAATATAAAATAACACTCTGCTAGCAGCAAACGGTGGCTTTATCAAAGGAATGCGCGGTACTTGTTAAGGAAAAGCCGTGTTTTTATTCTTGCCGCTTTTCTAGAAATTTCTCGCGGCGCGTTTGACGGGAACGTTTGAGACTTTCGTTGACACCGATATAAATACTGCGCTTGTAGGAATTGCAACCACTCTGAATTGTAACTTGAAGGCATTACTACGTCGATACAAAGTTTATTATTAAATACTACAAAATGAGTGCAGCGAAGAAATAACAGCTTTTCTAATCTAAAGAGATAATGACACTCAGATGTTGAAAACCGAAAAATGGCTGACATTACAATGCACTTAAACACCATTGACTTGGAGCTTCAAGGTTAAGGAAACCTATTATTGAGATAATTAGCGCAGTAAACTCATTCAAAAGTTAATTGCAACTTATGATAGATCAACTGGAAAGAAAAGATCTGAAACATTTTTCGTCTTTGAAAGCAAGGATTCCTCAGTTGAATTATGATACGTATGAGACCGAATTATCAAATATTTTGGGACAATTCCAAATTTTTTTATGATTGCAGTTAAATGGCAAATATAGCATCATTTATGAGTTATCCTTTTTCATTTGAAAACATTTAGAAATTAGCTACTGAAATAGTCCGTTTAATATGAAATCATGTTCTGTTGAGAATGATATGGTGCAGATTATATCAGATATATTTTTCAAAGCTTTAGCATCTGATACAAATTTTTGGTATTTTATATCTGAAGATAAATATCCGATTCTAAGGCAAATCACCTTCAACTGATGGAAGTTGAGTCAAAATATCGAAATCGACTGACTGATGATCACATGTCATCATGCTTGCGATTAGCACTCAGATATTACGTACCATATTATGAAAAGTATGCTGAGGACATGCAGTGCCACGCTTCAACATCATAAGTTACTCCTTAGATCAGTTCAACACCATATATAACTCTTTTGTTTTGAAACAACCTATGAACTTGCAATTTTGAATAACTATGTGTTTTTTTATGATATTATAGAGAAGAACCTAACTAAGCCTAACCCAAACCTTGACTAAAATAATGTATATTGTGCGGAAATATCTATATATGCACACTACCTAGGTAGGTAAGGTGTATTTTGTATGAACGACAACGCTGTATAACACATATTTGCAGCCTCTCAGAGTCTATCGTAAGTAGTCTTATAGTCTGAATATAGAGGTAGATCGCCAGCAGTTCAAGTTTGAGCAACTCCGGCCTTAATAATATAAAGCTGTCAAAATTTCATTTTGAAATAATATATATAAAATTTTTATGTATTCATATTTTCACTTATTCTGTGATATGATGCATAGATTGATTTTGAAAGAAATGAATTGAGGGAAAATGCATGAACTATGCTCTAAAGTCCTTTAAAGTATGCATTTTTCTTTTCAAACTCGAGGTACAGTAGGCAGCGAATTACATTATGGGACTCATGATAAGCAAGGTATGATTTCGATTCATTTTAAAGGATTTTCAAAAAGTCATTCCTTGATATTCAATAGTTTCACACTTTTTCATTGAATATCTATAGAAAGAAATTCGAAATTGAAGGTCTTCAGTACGATGCCAGTAATTTCTGCAAGAAAATACCAGTTCACTATGTACAAAATTTCAAACTTTCAATTATGTAGCTGCACAAATGTGGAAAGGTTTCAAGAATTTGATTCAAGGAGTGATACTCAACTTTCGAGAAAAAGTTAAATATCCTTCCCTGAAGGAGCTGTTTTTCTGATCCACTTCATAACCACCGTAAATCGGGGCCACACAGCAACGGTACGGCATGGTTGGATGTCATGAATAGGAGCAATATACTGCAGTTTTGGTCTCATTTCACTTCTTCAGTATTGCATAACCATGCACAAAATTAGGCAAAACTGCAACAAGCTCATCTCAATCCGTTGGAGCGCTACAAAACATTTGAATAGAGTGCCCTCCAATGAAGTGACATAAATGCTAGTCAATATCGCCACCAGAAAAATATGAAGGAAAATAGTAGATAAATAGAAAACTTCAAGATAAAACCTTCCTCAAGTTTTCAGTTTTTCAACTCTTTGTCTTCATGGTTTCCCGGGGGCGGTGGTAAGTAGCCTGTGTCAGTTCGTTAAAGGCCGCAATAACATATACATTTTTTTGTAGCACTCCAACAGACTGAAATAAGTAGTTTGGCCTAATGTTGGAAATGAGTATGCAATACTGACGAGGTCATAAGAGACCGGAACTGTAGTCTATTGTTCCAATTCATGACATCCGACCGAGCTCTACTGCTGCTGTGTGGCTCTGGTTGATGGTTATTATGAAGGGTGGATCTGAAAACCAGCTCCTTCAAGAAAGTTTATTCAACATTCCACGAAAGGTTGACTATTGTTCCTAGAATAAAATTCTTCAATATGTCTACACATATAGCTATAATTTCGCAGATTATATTATCATTGATGAGATCTGAAAGGATCAAAGCGTACAGTTACTTCAGAAATTTCACATTTGGAGTTCTAGGCAGGGTATCAAAGTTTCTGCAAACAACTGTTTTCTCTGGTTAAAAAGTAAAAGATTATATCTTCTTTATACGAAAATTGGGTACTTACAATAAAAGTATTCAATATTTTGTGAGATAGACTGCGACAGAAAATCAACGCGAAAATCGTTAATCTAAATTTATTCGGATGAACTTTAGATATGTTGAAAAATCATTGATCCTGTCATCCACAAGCACTACCGGTTGTTTGAGAATAAACGAAGGAAAATGGTTCTCATAGAGAAGGAAATAAAACTAATAAAGAAAAAGTGCAACTGCCAAAAAAATACTGGTTGGCATATGCCAGATATTGTATTATTAATTAGTTGCCTACCGAAAAAAAAATTTAAATATTTAAATTATGGGACAACTTCTTGGTACAGTGTAGATTGATAAAAGAAACTAATCCTTCGCAATTCGAATCAGGATCCTCAAGAGAATGGTAGCTATTGGATTCGTCATATAAATTCAAATGAAAGTGTATTTCTTAATATTGTTAAATCCTTAAAATTATTAACACTTTCAACTAAAATTAGGAATCGGACAAGTGATGTGGGCTCGGAAAACCCCAAACATATGCAGAATTCTCAATTGATCATGCCGTAATCTGAAATAACAACTCCTGAGATATCAATTCTAGAATATAAATCTATTATGAAAAAACAAAATCTTATTTATTGTTGCAAAGAAGTAGATGAAAATGGCAAAAGCTTCATGACTATATTGTCAAGAATAAACAGTATGAGACAGAGAGTTAGAAGAAAATTTTTGATTCAAGTCCGATTTCATTTTCTAATAGCATTTCGCTAGACTCTACTAATAAATACAATCATATCGTTCACAATTTCTTCGCTAATCGAAAGTTTGTCTCAAGGCATTTACTCAAAGCATACAGGGTATCCCGATTTGTGTGGTAGTTGATTAAGCTAGTCCGAAGCTATTTTCATAAAATATTTTCACCAAAATGGCATTTCCGGTTATATCGGAAGTGCAAAACAACTTTGTTCTTTAATATGAAACAACCTGTATATTTATCGCTGGTTCGATAACACTTGTTATTCCAATTACAAAACATCTGTGACATAAGTCTGCTTTTTGAAAAAATTGATATTTCTCTCAAAATAATGCACTTTTTTCCGCCTCACACTTCGAAACGAAGAAATATTGAAAACTACGTTTCCTCAAATTGTAAACCATTTTTTTCTATTCTTCAGATCCGCCCTAACAAACTCAATGAAGTTTTCCATACATACTCTGTACCTGAAATTTCAAGTTTTCAAGTTATGGCGAATTTTAAGTACCTACCTGAAGTTGTCAAAGGAGGCTGAGATTTCTGCACGTTCATAGACATATTCCAGGACATAGGCGCTTGAGCATAGAAAACAAACTATTATTGTTCTAATTGTCAGTCGAATTAATTTGAACAGAATAGCTAGCTACATAAATCAGCAAATACTTAATTTATTTTCCATTAATGTAGATGAGAGACGGAATGTGAGTAGAACTTGTAGGAGATTTAACGAATTATATCAAAACATGCCGTTCAGAATAAGACATCATTTTCATCACCTGCAGTGAACAATGAAGACGATGAAATTGCCGTTCTAGCGCATTTCGATGTAAATCCACGTGCATTATTGGATATAGCAGAGCATGATATGAATTTAGCTCATAGTAGTATTCATAGAATTCTAAAAGAACATAAACTGCACCCTTATAAATTTTCATTGGTCTAAACTGCTTGCAATCCATAGCTTCGAATAGAACTGTGTGAGACCCTTCTCAGAACACAAGAGGATGAGGCCAAATTCTTTTTTAACAGGAATAACTCACACATTTGGCCCACTAAAATTCTCAAATTACGAGGGAAAGAAATGCTCAAAATAAATGCACTTTTGAGGGACAACAGATTTCCGTTGTGTGTGTATGATGAAAACTTAAATGGTGAACTTTATATAGAGATTTTGAGACGATAGTAAGTGACTTCGTTGATACTTTATCAGTAGCTGAATCCAGGTATTGTTGGTACCAACACTAAGGAGCGGCAGCTCATGCCACAATTGAAAATTATCGAGTTTTATTTAACTGATATCTTTGAAGAAAGATGGATTGGAACGAACCATTCGTCTTTGTGGCCTCCAAGGTCACTAGACCTAACGCCTATGGTTTTTCATCTGTAGGGAACGCTGAAAGATAAGATTTATCCTAAGCCTGTGACTTCAAGAAATGTTTTGCATGATAGACTGCAAAATGCTTTCATGCAATCGGATGTGGAGGAACTGAGGCGAACCACATCACAGGTTGCTATGCGTCGAGTAGAACTATGTCTAGAAGTGAATGGTCATCACTTTGAACAATTATTATGAAATTTAGGAAATAGAATTTGCCAACTTCAGGTAGGTGATAAACCAATTGTTTCAAATACAAAAAATTGATAATTTTGGAGTGAAACTAGGATATTTCATGAACGAAATGAGCAAGACTTATGTGTTAGGTGTTTTTGTAATTTGAATGATAAGTGTTATCGAATCAATCATCAATATACAGGTTGTTCTATATTAAATAACAAAGTGGGTATGCACTTCCGGTATAACCGGCAGTGCCAATGAGGTTATTATATCTTAGAAATAGAGTCTTAGACCTGCTGAAACAACGACCAAATTTTCAGAACGATAGCGGTATTAGTTCTCCATAAACGTCGAATACGCTATATATATATATATATATATATATATATATATATATATATATATATATATATATATATATATATATATATATATATATATATATATATATATATATATATATATATATATATATTGTAAAACAGCAACATTAAATAATATGTTAGGAAATTTCGTAAGCACGAGTTATTTAACTGTTCTAAACATTACTTGTCAACACTTATTTGTCATGAATTAAACTTCCATCTCTTAAATTGTCAAAATCAAAATGTAAATGAGACAACACATTTGTAATTCTGAGGACATATTAAGAAATATACACCTGCAAATTTATCATCATCATCATCTGTCAACCATTATAGTACACTGCTGAAAATAGGTCTTCCTCAACGTTCTCCATTCCTCGCGATTTTGGGCCGGATTTATCCAGTTCGTACACACTCGCTTGATATCGTCTTTCCAACGAGCTGGTGGACGTCCCCTACTTCTGTGGGCTTCATCTCTGGGACGCCACTCCAAAAGACGCTTTGTCCATCTACCGTCCGTGGTTGTTGCTAGATGACCGGCCCAGTTCCACTTTCAATTAGCAACTCTCTCGAGAGCATCCTGGACTCTATTTCCTTGGCGTATGATATGGTTGGGCATTCTGTCCCGTAGTGTTATGCCTAACATAGCTCTCTCCATCTTACCCTGAGCAACACATATTTCATTAGCTGATTTCCTTGTTAGGGTCAGGGTTTCTGCACCGTACGTCAAAACTGGTAAAACGCATTGATTGTATACTTTACGTTTCAAACAAATCGGTATCTCTGATTTGAACAGATCTCTCAGTTTTCGAAATGCAGCCCATGTCAGCCCTATTCGCCTTCCTATTTCTGTTGTTTGGTTGTCCCTGCCTATAGTTATCTCATGCCCCAGATATTTGTATGACGTTACTTGTTCAACAATTTCACCATCGATGGAAACTGGTTGGCTTGGTACTAAGTTGGTCATCATCTCAGTTTTCGACATATTTATCTTCAATCCGATTTTACTGGATTCCTTAGACAACTGCAAGAGCATCTCATTTGCATCATCTAATCTGTTTGCTATGATGACGATGTCATCGGCGAAACGAAGATGACTTAATCGCTCACCATCCAAATTTACTCCCCCCTGATCCCATTCCAATTGCTTGAACATATATTGCAATAAGTTTGTGAACAACTTCGGGGAAATAGTATCACCCTGTCTTACTCCACGTCCGATCCTAAATTTTTCTGTAGAATTGTGAAGGCACACTTGTGAAGTGGCATGCTCATATATATATTTGATGATGGCATTGTATCTATGATCTATTTTACAGTCAGCCAACGTTTTAAGCATAATCGCCTGTATCACGGTATCGAAGGCTTTCTCGTAATCCACGAATATGAGAACCAGAGGCAAGTTGTATTCTATGCTCTTTTCAATCAAAGTCTTGAGAGTTTGGAGATGATCATTAACACCAAATGTTGCCCAAAATCCGGCCTGCTCTCGAGGTTGGTAGGTGTCCAGTTTGTTTATGAGGCGCTTTGTTATTATTTTGGTGAAGAGCTTGTATAAGTGCGATAGAAGGCTTATAGGTCTTTAGTTCGAGAGATTTGTGGGGTCTCCTTTCTTGTACATAATTATTATTATAGCATTATGCCAAGACTCTGGTACTTTTGCTTCAGCTAAACATTTATTGAAAAGTTTCGTTATTTCACGAATCAGATTTTCACCGCCTATCTTCAAAGCCTCCGCAACTTTTCCATCTTCCCCTGGAGCTTTGTTGTTTTTCATATCTGATAGTGCCTTTCGGACCTCACCAGCTGTTATTTCTAGGAGGTTCTCCGAACCCTGATTCATAACATGAGGTATGCGATTGTCTTCCTCGTTCTCGCTATTCAGGCTTCGATACAAATTGGAGTAAAAGTCCTCGACAACCTTCACTATTTCGGCTCTATTTGTTATAATTGAACCATATGGATCCATTAGTTTGTGAATGTTACGTTTTCCCAATGAAGTCGTCCGTCGTAGTACCTTCATGCTTTTATTTTGTTCTAAAGTTTGAACTGCCAAGCTTTTATTGTGCTTTCGAGAGTCCTTCCTAAGTTGGCGACATATCTCGCTGTTAAGTATTTTCAGTTGTTTCTTGTCTGCTGTGTCCTTGCTTAATAGTTCTCTTCTGGTCTTCATCATGCGTTTCGTTGTCTCACTGATTCTTTCCTGTTTCCTGTTCAAAGTGCAACAATGTTTGTCCATAGCTTGTTTTATTGATGTTGTAATGTTGTCATTGTGCTGATCGATATTCATGTTTTCATTGCACAAAAGCTTCTCACTCAAAGTTTCACGAAATGCCGCTTCATCAGATACCTGTACCCATTTGTTATTTTGAACCCCTCCTGTCATTACGAGTTTGTTCCTTACATGTTTTAAATTGATCATACATTTAGCACCTACCATTCTGTGGTCACTTCCAGTTGAAAATCTGTTAAGGACCGAAATATCCTTAATAACTTCCTTTCTGTCAGCTATAATGAAGTCAATTTCATTTTTGCTGTTACCATCTGGGTTCGACCATGTCCATCTTCTCTGCGGAGGTTTTTGGAAAAACGAATTCATCGCACATAAGCGGTCTAATAGAAAGTCTAAGAGCATGGTTCCTCTTTCATTCCGTTCCCCAATTCCATGGCACCCTAAAGATGCTTCGGTGTCATTTTCTTTCATACCGAGCTCAGCATTGAAATCTCCAACCACAAAATTGTAATAGGCTGGAGTCCTCTTCATGGCGAGGCAAATTTCTTCGTACACCTCCTCAACTAGCTCATCTGCGTGAGCACTGGTAGGCGCGTATACTTGAATTATCTTCATGTTGTACCTTTCGTTCAGCCTCAGGATGACATAGCATACTCTAGTACTCAGACTTTCGATTTTCGCAACATTCTTCACCATTCGTTTATTAATAATGAAGCCGACTCCACCGAGAGATATATTATCTTCGCCCTTCCAATAAAGTAGATTTCCGGACCTTAAAGTGATCAAACTCTCGCCCTTTCTTCTCACTTCACTAAGGCCCACAACGTCCCAGTATATGCGATCCAATTCTTCTTCCAGCTCATCGGTTTTACAATCTACCTGCAAATTAGTGGAGTGAAAACATATTCAAGGAAATAACTCTAGATTGTTTTTTAAAGTTGATCGTTATAGTTTTATGTTTAGTAATCTGAAGTAAAGATATATTTTAAGTTTTAAGAATAGGTCCAAACTGTGTCATATTCAAATGGTTAATTGATTCCGCCGTTAATACGTGATGGTTAATCATTATGATAATTAGAAATTGAACTATGTATTTTATATTATCACAATAGATTTATTGAAAATCTCGATTGCAATTTCGATCTCTCGACCGCCTTCAGCCTACAACAAGTATTGAACTGAAGTTGAGGATACACACTGACACAGGTTAATACAAAATCAAGGAGGTTGCAAACAAAAGCCAATGAACGAATTATAATAAAAACAACTATTATTTGAAGAAATCAGATATAGACTAACAGTTTAATTTCTTATTATCATCATTTGTCAGATTCCTTGATCTGTGTTTATGAAAACTGAACCATTTTGTTCATAAAATTTCATATTTTTGACATAAATTCAATATCGTATATTCATTTGGTTTCAAAAATTGATTATGCCAATCATCTCTAAAATATTCCTAAAACCTCTTCAGTTTGGGTAGAAAATGATTAAGATATTGTTCGAATAGATTGCAAATACCAATTGATCTGTTCTCCCAGCTGTATCAAGTGAATTTGAAATATGTTTTTATGTTGAGTAACTCTATGGATATGAAAGAGAGTTCAAATCATTTTCGATATATTGAAGGCGTTTTAACTGGGTTTAATTTACCGTTGAATAAATCCATGAGATGATTTTCACTCTACTAAAGATCTAATGAATGCTTTCGAAATAATTTTGAGATTTTTATGGTGAGGGTTATCATCAAACCTACTAGATAACGCAGAAAATTCATGCAGCTTGAAGAGATCACATTATTCGAAACTCCCGCATTTAAACAGCGAAGATCGATACTATGATCACCAAATAGCATTACAATAGCAAGAACTTGGCTTTTTACTAGAAGCTGCTTATCACTACTATATTATTAATCTCTCACCTATAAGTACTAACATTACTTTCCATCATTTCTCGAGTTATCAAGAAGCAGATCAATTGAAATTTTCTCTGCACTGAAAACTAAATGAATAAATATTCAGGAAGATTGAAAATTGTTCGCCAATTATGTATTCAAACTCATTCGTACACAAAAATTCTCTATGGCTTTATGATTTGAATTCGCCTGTGACGATATTCGAATGAATCAGCGGAGTCAATGGTGTTCATTATTCCTATTTAAGAGGTCATCAGTTGTTATTCTCACTTCATCGGTTGATATGATATTTGTAGGAAAATTTTTCTCTTCATCGCATTTCTCTCAACAAACCATCTATAAAAATTCAATTTACGATCAGAATCACTATGGCATGAATGATAATTTATCCTCATTTTATAAGTTCTGAACTTATACTTTTCAAAATTTTCTTACGGATGTATACAGGGTGTGACATAATAGAATGTCACAACTTAAGGGAGTTAATCTACGTGCATTTTTAGGAAAAAAATTTTATATAAACATGAGTCCGCAAAAGTTTCTTTATGGAGCTACAGGGTGTTGAAATTTCCAGAAAAAATTTTCCTCAAAACTGCTGCAGATTTTGATATATTCAGCCCAAATTTTGAATGTAAGCTATTTTCACAGCCTTCATAATTTAAAATCCTAAATTTTAACTAGAATCTACAAGGTGTTTCCTTTTCCTGAGCCATGTCTTCTTTTGCCCTTTCAAACTTTTTGCAGTACGCCACTGATCGGCGTACAATCAATTTTCATTATTTTCGTTCAATTTAGAAACTTTTTTGACAGTTGTAATTTTTTGTAACTTCAACCGTTCTCGAGCTTAAAATTATTAAACGATTGTATGCATTCGCTGAATTGAAAGCACTTTCAATTAAAAAATGACTAGTAGGCTTTGATTTTTCCATTTATTTATTTATTCTGACAGTTGTTAAAGTTGAACCAGTGTTAGCTTGAACTGTCTATTAAATTAACGATTAGTTTTAGGACTTTCGAAGTTATTACTGTAATAAAAATGGTTAATTTTACAACGACGAATCGGCTGATATTCATTACATGTACGGAAACACAACAGAATCTAGTCTAATACATCAGGTGCGCTTTCTAAATCGAGTAACACCAAACAGGCGAACAATTTCAAATATCCAAAGAAGGTTGAGGGAAACTGGTACTTTTACTGTAAATAATCACTTAAAAGATGCAACGCAAACAATGGTACTCCAGATATTGCACAAGCAGTTTTGAATTGTATTGATTCGAATCCTCATGTGAGTACAAGAAAAATTGGAAACAATTGAATATTTCACATGTTCTATTTTTGAGGATTGTCCACGACTTTTTATTGTACCCAATTCATATTCCACGCGTCGAAACTCTACTTTCTTGAGATTTTCCTTGAAGACTGAATTTCTACCGATGGTAGATTAGAGAAAATGGTCATTTTGATAGTGAAATAATGTACACAGACGAAGCTAACTTTCTGAGAACTGCTATTACAAATTTTCACAATAATCATTGTTGGGCTGAGGAACACCCCTATTTGATTGAAAAATCCCATCGTCGAGAACAATTCTCAATGAATGTCTGGGTCGGAATAGATGGAAATTATTTCATTGAGCCATTTTTCTGCCAAACGGACTAAACGGTCCCGCTTATCGACAATTTCTTGAGGAGGAGTTACCTTTATTGCTCTAGGATGTGCCACTTTTGGTGAGAAACATAATGTGGTTCGTGCATGACGGGGCAACTGCACATTATAGTGGAGATGTGAGAGAATTCTTGAATAATACATTCAATAACCGATGGATAGGTCGGGGTGGACAAAACCATGGCCTCCTATGTCCCCAGACACAAATAGTTTAGACTTATTCTTATGAGGATATCTCAAAAGTACATTTTATACCTCTCCAGTGAACATTGTAGAAGAATTGAGAAATGGAATTATAACCTCTTGTGACACGACAAGAAATACCCAAGGAATATTTCTAAGAGTAAGTAGAAGAAGAAAGACAGAGGCCTGTGTTCTTGCAGGTGGAGGACACTTCCAGCAATTTATTTAGTTTTTAATTGTTCTATTTTGTTTGATACTGAATCAGTATAAAGAGAGTCTTAGAAGACGAGCTATCAAAATAAAAGCAAATTTTGGGCATATATATCGAATATTTCTATTATTATTTATTATCTAGCGAATAACATACAATACAAATAACTCAAATGCAATAATTTTACACTCTTAAACGGTTCGAGATACGAAAAACTTGTCTCACCGAAAAAGTTTCTAAATTGAACGAAGATAATGAAAATTGAATGTACGCTGATCAGTGACGTACTGCAAAAAAAATTTGAAATTGCAAAAGGAGACATGGCCTCGCAAACGAAGACAACTTGTTTTTCAGTTAAAATCTAGGACGTGTAATGATGGAGGCTGTGAAAATAACTTGCATCTCAAATTCGGACTCTATATCTCAAAAACTGCAGGAGTTTTGAATAAAAAACAATTTTTTTGGAAATTTCAACACTCTGCAACTCCGTAACGAAGCTTTTGAGGACATATCTTTATATAAACTTTTTTCTTAAAACTTAAGCCCCTTAAGTTGTGACATATTATTATGTTACACCCTGTATAATTATAACTGTACCGTTCTATATTTCTTATGATTTTAAAATCTTTCATTTCATAATTCACCTATTAATTAGCCGTCAGTTACACGGAAAATCAGATGGTTTCATTGTTTTCGAAATTTGAAAATAAGAATATATTCATACCGGATACTGCTCTAGGCAAAACCTCCTGCGACTTCAATCGCTTTCAAAGAAATAAGATTCTTCTGATAATTACCAATCTCTTCCACACTTCTAGGAAAACTTAATAATTGAACTACAACCCGAGGAATACGTCGATAATTATTTTGGCAGCAATGAAAACTTCATTGTGGCTGTCAGCTTCACTATGGAGATGAAGTTGTATAACATCAAAGTTCCTTGGGATTATTCTGTGGATCCTCCAGTCGAACTTCTTCTCGAAAGAATTCCACTTATATCCCGATAGAGAATTAAATATGGGGTTGAATCTTGGGCATACTTGGAATTTCAGTATGATATTGTTCATAATTTTCAAATTCAGAAATATATATTTCTGAATAAAAAAACACTTCTTTCGATTTGTCAACAACTCTCCTGTAGTTGCAACAGATAATAAAAGAGTTGCGAATACTTACATCCAAAAATGATTTCATTTATCATTTGGAGCCACTTAAATTATAGTTAGGTGTATTCAGTTTCAATATTTGATTGGAAATTTGTCAGTTACTTATGCAAATTATTGTTATTTGTTACTTGTTGTTGCTCCGTAATATTCTTTATACAAACGATTATCATCATGAATAAATCTGAAGTTACAACGCGATTATCTCCTGATGTAGTAGTAATTTTCCTGAAAACCACTTATACAGAATAAAAATTGATGGTGTCTAGTGAAGGAAATTCTCTCTTTATATGAATATATATATATATATATATATATATATATATATATATATATATATATATATATATATATATATATATATATATAGGACAGTCAATAAGGCATATTACCCGCACGATTTGTGAAAGTTGCGCAAAGCAATCCACCACAGTGTTGCACTCATTACTGCTGAAGAAAAACTCTACACCTATGGTTTCAGGGCAACGGTTTGAAAACTGCTTGAGTCTTATTCAAGGGAAAGACAGAAAAGGGTTCATTAGAGTCGAGAGACTTCTTTCGAGCCTGACTCTGTGACTGGAGTGCTGCAAGGATCGGTATTGGGATCCCTGCTTTTCATCATTTATATAAACGACATTGCAATTGAAAACTGTGAACACTTATGCCTGTACTGTGATGACACTTCAATAATTACCTGTTCTAAAACTACAGAAGATTTATCACATTGAAGAAAAAATGCTTTGGAGGAGGTCGACTCATGGTTCTTGAAAAACTCACTAAAACTAAATAAAACAAATTTGAAACACTTGAAATCAATAGGGAACCTAGACTTCGGTGTGTTAAATTCTTGGGAGTATTACTAGACAACAAGCTTAACTGGATACCACACATAGATTATATATGCAGGAAGCTCCCGAAGATTTTGTTCATGCTGAAAAGATTGAAACAGAATAGCACTTGCTAAATGATGAAGACTTCATATTTTGCTCATTTTCAGATCATCCTTCTATATGGAGTTCTTTTTGGGTCCGAGCATCTGAATCATCAAGGGTGTTTATACTACAAAAGAAGGCAATCAGAATCATGTATGGGCTTGGCAATAAGGACTCCTGCAGACCGTTTTTACAGAGCAAAAAAAACTTACCTTTCCATCATTGTTTATACGTGAGTGCCACATAAATATGCACCAAAACAAAAACACCTCTCTTTGAAACGGGACAGTCATCATTTCAACATCAAATATAAAAACCATTACCTAGCACCACTGTATATGACAAACAACACGCAATATTGGGGAGTACGACTACTTAATAAGCTACCTGGAGAGCTGAAAACCTTGCCTGATAAACAGTTCAGAAGGTGAATTGATGAGCTTTTGCTGGAGGGAGCTGCTCATTCAATTGAAGAATTTTTTTAATTCTGAGCAATGACTTTGTGATGTTCCAACCAAGATAAGTTTTTTGAACTTGTTTTTAGATTGTGGGAGTTCATGCCCTTATTATTTGACATACCATGTAGTTCTTATTTTTTTATGGCAATAAATCTATATATCTATCTGTCTATCTTTCAGAAATGCAAGGAATTGTGGGGGAAAAGAAATTAGCATATGCTCATGAAAATGCACATCCTCACCCCCTTGTTTGTGCTTGAATTTAAGCTGAAAATAATTCGAAAAGGATGCGATAGCCACTTTTTTCCTTAACCTGCTCTTCAGTGATTTTTGTGGATTCTAAAACTGAAGAGACCCATGAAATAACTGCATTACGACACAATTAAGGCAATAAAGACGGCATCGAAAGAGCTGTAAAGAATCACCTAGTTTCTTTTATTTATTGATATAATTGAAAAAAACGTTGACACAGCTGTATTATTTTCGAGACAATCAATGTTGAAAGTTACAAAATAGATATTCAAGAATAAATGATATCTTCTGAAAAAAAAAACAAAATTCGACCTACTCTTAAAACAGACCACGTACCTTGAAACTAATAAAATTTAATACGCTACCAACCTCACTTTGAAGCAGCAAATTAATCATCAACAACTACATAATATCTCTAGATTTTGATCAAATTGTTGCTTGATATCTGTATCTGCCAGAGAAAAGTTCAAGATATGGCAACTAGTTTTCGGTTAATTTAATTGGTGGTGAAACATGTTCCGATGAATTTCACAGATATCCTAAAAATATCTGTATATTATTATGTATATGCATATTTCTAAGAACTAATACCCTTTAGAATTACTAAAGAAGTAATCGCTCATATTTTTGAATAGATAGTTAATTTACGGCCTATTCATATCTGCTAAATCCCTATTGATACATAGAACGTTGTATGCACCATTATTGTACAACTATGCTAGTTAACAATGGTGCTGATTCAACACAGCTGAAATGACAATGCATTTCGAAATACTCCTGAACGCTGAATATACATCGATGTTTTGTTACAAGATAGATTCGATGTGGCATTATGTTGAATTTCGTAATCCTTACAAGATATTCCTTCTACATTGGAGAAATAGCGTATTCAAAATGAAGTTCCGGCTCTAAAAAATACAATCGTATAAGTTTTCACAGACATCTCTACTGATTTCTCAAAAAATAAAAGGGAACAGGATCAACTGAACAATAAGGAATAGATATTTCTCTTCGTTCGTAATATATTTTTCAATATAATCATTTTTGAATTAGTTATTACTTAAATTGTTATTCACTATCATTTTTCAATCATTGATATTCAGTGTGACTCTGCATGAAAGAAATATTTTCAATGGTGAAACAAGTTGTCCTTTGGCTGTCGGAATGCTACCTATATTGTTATATACGTCTTCTTTTCAAATATACAGGCAGCTTGGTGAAAATGTGGTAAGTATTAAGGGCGTCACAACTCAATCACGGATGATTCAACTTGAATGAAGATTTCAAGATTGTTTTTATTTTGTAGATTCAAACTAAGACCACATTTCTCTAGTATTCCAAATATCTAATTCTACTCTACAGTCTCGAAAAACTTCCTTGCGCATTCCAAAAGATGAAAATCCATTAACGTTAGGTTAGGTGACCTTGAAGGCCTTGGAGGTTCGTTCCAATCTATCTATCTTCAAACATATCAGTTATAATTCGAAAATATTACTTTTTGCGATGAGCTGGCGCTCCAGTATAATGCCTTGATTGGTATTACTTTTTATATATACTGTCCTCAAAATATGTTGTCCTTCAAAAGAGCAAACACCTTAAAACTAAATTTATTTTGAGGATTCCTTTGCCTCCTTATATGTTCGATTTTGGTTGACCCAAAAAGTGAGTTATTCCGGTTAAACCACCCTCATTAGAAAATTTGGCCTCGTCCGTCCAAATAATCCTTTTGAAAAATCAAGATACTTTCGTGTTCTGAGAGAAAGGATCTCACACACATCTATTCGATGCTGTGGATCGCCAGCTTATAGAGTTTGAACCAATGAAAATTTATACGGATGCAGTTTATGTTTTTCACAATTCTGTGAATACCACTATGAAAAAAATTCAGATCATGCTCTGCTATTGCCGAGGCTGCACGTGGATTAACATTCAAATGGGATAGAACGGCAATTTGAATTTCTTCATTTTATACTACAGGCGATGAAAATGGTGTCTTATTCTGGACCACTCCAGTCATAAGAAAATTTTCACGTATTTCCTGAATTTTTCAGCTGTCATGGACGGCATATTTTGATATAATTCGTTAAATCTCCAACTAGTTCTACTAACATTCCGTGTCTCATATCCATGAATGAAAAACATATCAAATATTTGCCAATTCGTGTAGCTAGCCATTCTATTAGAATCATTTCAACTGACACTTAAAACAATAATAAATTGTAATCTATGCTCAGGAGCCTATTGATGCTGTAGGATATGTCTATTCACGTGCAGAAATCTAAGCCTCCTTTGCCAATTGCAGGTAGGTAGTTTTTTCACCATCACTTGAATACTTGAAATCTCAGGTACAGGGTATGTATGGGAAATTTCATTTCGTTCTTTACGGCAAATCTAAAGAATTGATTCAAATATGGGTTACAATTTGAGAAAAAAAAACGTATTTTTGATGTTTCTTCGTTTTGAAATGTAAGGAATAAAGAGCAATCTGTATACCGACTGAGATTCACACTGATATCAGTTATGTCCTCCATTGTTTCTTGTTTGCAAAACACCTTTCACTTTTCTGGTAGCTCACGCAGTTCTCTAGGTATATAAATTTTTTCAAGAAGCAAAAAATCTATTATTTTCAAGTAGAACTGGTATAATTCATGAACGAAACAAGCTAGACTTATATGTTAGATGTTTTTGTGATTGGAATAACAAGTGTTATCGAACCATCTGTCAATACATAGGGTATTCTTTATTGAATAACAAAGTATGAATTTTCGTTTTAACCGGAAATGCCATTGAGGTAAAAATATTTTAGATATAGTGTTTTGGATCAGCTCAAACATCTACCAAATTTTCAGAACAATAGCATTATTAGTTCTCCATAAACGTCTAATAGGCTACTAACTTGGGATAGCCTGTAAATTCACTTAGAATATAGCAGATATTCAAATTAGTAAGGTATAGGATGTTTGTCTGTGTGCGTCAAAAATTCCATTCATTCAATTCTGTTCACTCCTTTGAATATGGAGTTTTCTGTTGAAAAATTTAATTTAATGAATTAATTTTGTCAAAAAGTAGTTTTAGCACGTCCATGCTATTCGTTTTCTCTTCATACAAAAAATTCTCAAAATGCCCCCTTGGGAGAAATCTCGGAATTCAGATTTTAGAGAACATACTAGCCATTCCATAGCTCCCCCAGTTCCTAACCAGTGATCACCGAAATCCCAGTCCAGCAGTTGGGACACGGTTCGTTTCAGCTGTGACAATGCATCGTCATGCTGAAAATATATATTTTCTCTTTGCCATGATGACAATTCATCTAAATATGCTTCTACTATATTTTCATCGATAATACGATGATAATTTTCGCCATTAAGGTTTTCGTGAGAAATAGTGTAGCCGATGCACGATTATCTACCGAAGCGCACCACACATTGAAACCATAATGGCCTTAGTGTTGAATATTTAACCGTCGATGGGGATTGACGTCCGACTAACAGTACTCATTGTGTCTTTCGAAAATTTTGTCACTTGCAATCAATCTATAAATGCGTGTGATAAAATTCTGGGTTTTCTTCTATTTTCTGAAGGTGCCAGTGGCTGAAATGAAGTCGTCGTTGGTTATCGCAAGGCAGGAGGAATTGCTTTTCTCTCATCCTTTAGGGTCTCCATTTATAATTTGAGAATTCGCCTTAACTTGGAAGTCCCAGTTTCAATTGCCATTTGACGACTTGAAATTTCAGGTTGGGCTGCAACTGTTTCTAGGATCTTGACGATAGCATCTTCTTTATATTCAATGTCATATTTTTTGCTCCGTTGTACTCTGAAGGAACCTTCAGCAAATAAATTACCCTTCATTCTTTTGGAGATGGACTTATGCGGCTGTCTCCTCTCAGGGAGTCTATTGAAATAAGATTCTTCCGCAGCATGCGAATAGTATCCATTATGTATATGATATTCCAACATCTCATACTTTTCGTGATTTTGGAAGCTATAAATATTAAGTGATAAGTAGAAATTTTTGAAGCAGATAGAAAAGGTCGACAACTCATGAAAAATATGATTATTTTCATAGAATCAATGCTATTGATTGAATATTGCAATTTTTTCAAAAACTGAATTGAATGAATCCACATTTATAAGATGGAATAGTTGAAACAGTATATATCACATAGACAAACCTCTTCTACCATAGAATTGTGAATATCTGCGATATTCCGAATGGATAGATATATTTTTCTATTTTTGAATGTGAGATGGTGATGTTCAGGAAATAAATGAGCCATGTGATATATATTTTGAAAGTAAAAGGACGATCCTCTCTATTGAAACCGTAGTGTGAATTACACAACTACTGGGAATTGATTACCTAAAACTCAGTTCAGTGCACTTGCAAGTATATTAAAAAGAACTAGCAACCTCGTAGTACCTCTGGTTATACAGGGTGCTTCTACAAAAACTAAACAGAGGCTATATCTACCAAGATATTAATTTCTGATCAAAACTCAAAAAGAGTTCAGTTTTTGTTTCAAGGGGGACATCTTTTGGGGTACAAACCTTGCCTAAAATATCAACCCCCTAAGCTGGGGTTGCAATCCTTGAACATTTTGAATAGGGAAGATGAGTCGATTGATGACTCAAAGAGAGGTGGTTAGGTTAGGTTAGATAGGATAGATCTTTTCTACTTTGCTATGAACGAATTTCCTATTTTAATTGAAAAATTTAAAAGATACAGGGTGAGCAGCTGAAAGATAGGAAAGACTTTTCCTGAGACTATTCAAGTTTCAGTGAGGTAAAAGGAACAGATCCATGGTGATCAATGGCAGTCATCATCAAGTACCATCCTCATCTTGAATTTCAACCCTTTGAGCAGGGGCTGGAAGAGGGTAGATGGGCCGAGTGATAACTCGAAGGAAAGGTATTATCTTTGTCTGCATACCTGTGAAAGAATTTTTTATTTTGATTGAGAACTGTAGAAGAGTGAGCCACTGATTGATAGAGAAGACTATCGAGCCAAGATTATTGGAGTATTAGTGCAAAAAACTGGTATAGATTCATTTTAGATCAAAAGCTGTCATCTTCCGAAATCACTCTCATCTCAAATTTCAATCCCTAGAACAGGGGTAATATTTCGATCCTGTGATACCACAGGGCGATAAATAGTCTCCTCTATTTTTCAGTAGCTACCTCTGTATCTTCTACAGTTTTCAACTAAAAATGAAAATTCGGGGATGCAGACAAAGATAATACCTTTCTTTCGAGGTATCACTCGAACCATCTACTCTCTTCCAAATTTTCATGTGTTGTCACCGCTGTTCCAGGGGGTTGAAATTCGAGATGAGGGTGTTACTTGATTGATCAGCATGGATCTGTTCCATTTCACCTCACTGAATCTTGAATAGTCTCAGGGAAATACTCCTCCCTATCTTTCAGTTGCTCACCCTGTATCTTTTACAGTTTTTAATCAATAATGGTAATTTGTTCAAGGCAATGTAGACAAAAATACCACCTTTCTTTTGAGTCCTCATTCGACCCATCTCTCCTATTAAAAATGTTCAAGGATTGCAACCCCCGTTTAGGGGGTTAATATTTCAGGCAAATTTTGTACCCTGAAAGATGTTATCCTCAAAACAAAAATTGAAGTGTATCGTTTTGATTAAAAATGAATATCTTGGTAGATATAGCCTCTGTTCAGTTCTCGTTGAAGCACCCTGTATAACCATTTTATACTTTACATGAGAGAAATTGTTTGTATAATAGCTGCCAAAGCTGACTTGATAACTGCCCATGATTGATTTTCAGCTTACATTTTGTTTAAATAAGTTTATTCCACCCCATCCACAAACCCAACGGCAACTCAGTCCCCCATCCACAGAATGGCGACACCTCTCAGTACAAGTTTAGTCAACACTCCGCGACTCCGGAAAGGCAACAGTGATCACCAAGTCACAAATTGGCTCTTTCATTTCAACTATTTTCCTAAAAAAAATCCTCAAATGACATTAAGAAAAAATTGTGACGTCAAACCACACAAAGTATTTTGGATAGAGTCCGGTCGCATCTATTTCAGAAGTCTACATTATTTTGAAGCAATCTCCTCAATTTCTTATACAAACAGTAATGTACTATTCAGTTCTTTTAGGCTATCTAGTAGACTATCAAAGACAAAGTAGCTTTAAGTAACTCAATCTTCATTAATTTCAAAAGTTATCGTTATTTTGTAGAAATCTTTGCAATTTTCTCGCAAAAGTAATGTTATATTTAGTACTTTTGAGCTATCTGGTGGACTATTAAAGGCAAAGTCATATTTAGTAACTGGATCTCGCGATACAATTTTTGTTCTGACTTGATGAAGAAAATTCAAGAATTTCGTTCACGCACTGTGTTTATGAACATCAGTTCAGAGCACATATTCCGATCTACAGTTCATAATGATAGTATTTTGAGTTTATTGAAGATAAATCATATATTGTCCTGTTGTCAAAACCAGAGAGTATTTTCTAATTTTTTTCGAATTTATCAAATATTGTGCTCGAACATGTCCACCAAATGTTAATCAAATATGTTATGTTGAACAAAAAGAACGCATTGAAGATTAGCTACTTGGACTTTTCATCCAAGAAATCTGTACATCTGAATAGAGCTCCTAGCATCGAAATCATCTTATCTGCCATATACTCACAATGAGGTTTCCAATTGATTTTGTCATCTAAAATAATTCCTAAATACTTTGCGTTCTATAACTCCTTTATGATTTCAGAATCAATTTCCATCGCTATTTTTTTTGTTTAAAAAGTAGGTAATTTGCTTTGGGGATTTGTTCAGCTTCAGCTTTTTTTTTATCTAACTAGTATTAGTACTTATCTAAATCATCATTGATCTCTGATTCAAGTTCATTCCTAGTATACGGAAGGCATCTTTCGTCGGCAAATGTAAAATATTTCGCCTTTAAGTTAGCTTTCTTTAGGCTGAGAACATGCAGTGTTCAGGGGACCTAACACAGACCTCCGTGGCAGCCCACTGTGAACCTTTTTCTTGCAATTTTTGCACCTTGCCGTCTCCATATATTGATTCCTTCCTGACAATATGATTCCAATAACAGCCCCATCCTACCTCTAAAACTTATTCAATGCAATTTGTCCAACAAGTTACTATGAGCTCTGCGTTCTGCTGGAAGTCTTTCTTTAACTTTCGTTGAAAAGGCAAGAGTGATATGGACCTATAGTTACCGGTTGAATTTTGTGGACCGCTCTTGTGAACTGGGACTACTCTAGCTGTTTTAACAGATTTCGGAAAAATTAATACTTCATTTATCAAACAGCACATAATAGAGACAATTAGAACACTACTACAATTTATTTCCAGCATTTTCATTTTATCATGCCCATCAGAACAGTTCTCATCATTATCAGAGAGAATTAATCCTAGTTTATTTTCATCAGTTGCTTCAATGAATATGTTTCATTGTAATGCATTGCTTCGAATACATGGTTTACATTAGGGTATTATTGAACTTACTAAACAATCTACTTTCTATTCATTATCTTCGAAAAGAAACTCTCCTTATGATTTTTCGGATCATTGTAGAATACACTGATTTTTTACGGCGTTCAGAAATTGAAAAAGCTGCTCGCAAGTTCTTGTAATCGTATCTCAACGAAACGATATGATTAATCCAACTCATACTCAAGATTGTCTGTAATAAATAGAAATTCAATTAACTTTCCGATGAAACTTGATAATTTCAGTCTCATTCGCCGGCTCTTTCGCGTCTAATCAATAGCAATTTTCCAGCAGAAAACAAAATTGTAGTCGTATGGGAAGAGAAATTCTCCAAAAGATAGCGTTTTTTCTAGTAGATCTCTAGAGTCTTTCATTACCTAAGAAAATTTCGAAATTGAGAGAATCGGATTTTAGCGTATAAAAGAAGAAACAAGGTCAGAGGAAAAATGCTAAATCATAAGGTTGTTAAGAGATCAATCGATTTATTTTCTATTCAATATCGATCTTTCGAATTTATATCGATCAACTTGTTTACTTCTTTCATGTAAATCATAAATCAAGGTTTCTAACTGGCTACCTGCTCTAAATGTACACCAGAAACACCTGAAAAAATTTCCCTGAAAACTGAAAGAAAATTGAAATTATATCAACTTTCTCAAGAAAGGTATTGTCGAAAATTCGCAATTATATCTGCACTGATAGTGCAAGATAAACACATTGACGAAATAATCAAATTTTCGTTTATCACTCATCGTTGAATATTTCCTATGATTCTTTCCTCTCAGTGATAGCTGTTACTAAGAGCAAACGCTGCCATTCTTGAAAACTTAATTTCTCAGTGGTCATTATCAAGAAACGTAGATTGGAAGAAACATTGAAGGGTCGAAGAGAGTCATTATCGGACAATAAAATTTTCTTACAAATGTTTGATTTCATGTTCGTTATATTTGTGGAATTCTTCAAGAAAAAAGAAGGCAGAGGCTAAGGTTGATTCGGAAATGTTAATTTATAAGTTTAGTAAAATATAAACCGATTCATCTCTAAATTTTCATCGATCAGTGCAATGCTCTTCATGATTCTTTTGAAAAACTCTACACACACTTTTTTGTTTTCACAGGATTTCTTGCATTTACATGTTTCATTATTTTCTACCTGTTGTACATTAGTGAATATAGAACTTAAAAAACCTTCAAAAAGAATTTTCTAAAGAAAATTTTCTCGAGAATCAGGTATAATATGTTCAACTTTTGACTTTCTTCTATCCTAGAATGGTATTTACATGATAACGAATTATTTTAAAATAATCAAACTTTCGTTGTTTTGATTTTCTGTGAATTTTATTGGAATTTTCTTCCTCTACATTAGTTGTTACGAAAATCAATTTAGCCTTTTAGCACTAGTGAATATGAATAGTTCAGCTTCATTGGAGATACAGAAATATTTTTGCTGTAAATTCGAGTGATAGAATCACCAATTTATTTTTGCAACAGTCATATCGAGAAACAAAATTTGAAGAAAATTGCTAAATAGATAACGTTGTTAAGAAACCAATGGATTTTTTTTCGAATCATTATCGAGAAACATATCGATCAATTTGTTTAATGTAAATATTAAATCAAGGTTTCTAACTGGCTACCTGCTCTAAATGTACACCAGAAAATGGAAAATTTCGAAAACTGATTTAAAATTGAAATTATATCAACTTTCTCAAGAAAGGTATTGTCGAAAATTTTCATTTATATCACACTGATAGTGCAAGAGTACAATTCTGCTTCTTTTCAAAAGGCTCAATAGAGAACATTCAAAATCATAAGTTTGTGGAAAAAACATCCACTTATCTTTTATTTCATATTGATCGGTGCAAAAACTATCGATATTCATTGAGAAATTGGTCAACTTTTATCAGTTTAACGTGTATTGCGAAAGTTAATATTTTGTTGCTTTCTATATGATGTAATTATAGGGCAAAAAATATTTTGTTGCAAATATTTGATATGATGTAAATTAAATTCAAAAATATTTCAAGAAAAAAGAAATAAGAGGCTAATCGGATTTTATTTTGAGTTACATATTTTCTCCGAAGAAGATGTTTTTAGAAAACCAGCTATCACATCTCGATAATTAGTTATGATGGAAGATCTAGTTTGAATATACTTTCTTTCATAAAATTGTTGTAACTTGGTAAAGGTATTGGTGACAAAATTATTAGTTGTGAACGTACAAAATAACATTGAAATAAACAAACATCTGTTTGTCCTAATTTTTGGATACTTTTGCGCAATTTTCTTCCTCAGTGATAGCTCTCACGAATATCAATGGCTGTCATTTTATACGAACTTAATAAGAATATTATTCAGCCCTGAATGATGGAAAAGAAATACTTTTGTTGAAAATTGGAATACAGAGCCACCACTCTGTTTTCGTAACATCTTCTTTCGAGAATTGAAAGAATTATTCAAAGAAACGACCTTACAAAAATCGATCTTTTCTAGGTCATTTTCGGATATTCAGATTCAACTAAAAATGATGCATTTCTTCTTCACATGACAGTAAAATTCTTCCAAATGAAAAGAGAAGTACTCGTAGAGAACATTTAAAATCATTAGTTTGTGGAAAAAACATCCACTTATCTCTTTATTTCATACTGATCGGTGCAAAAACTATCGAAATTCATGAAATTGGTAAACTTTTTTTCAGTTTAACTGTATTGCTTGTTAATATTTTGTTGCTTTCTATATGATGTAAATATAGTCAAAAATATTTCGTTTTGAAAATAAGGTAATCGGATTTTATTTTGAGTTACATATTTCTCCGAAGAAGATGTTTTAAAAACCAGCTATCACATCTCGACAATAAGTTATGATGGAAGATCTAGTTTGAATATACTTTTTTTCATGGAATTGTTGTAACTTGGTAAAATTGTGACAAAATGATTAGTTGTGAACGTAGAAAAATAACATTGAAATAAACGAACATCTGTTTGTCCTGTTTTTTGGATACTTTTGTGCAATTTTTCTCCCTCATGATAGCTCACACGAAAATCAATTGCTGTCATTTTATACAAACTTAATAAGAATATTATTCAGCCGTGAATGATGGAAAAGAAATACTTTTGCTGAAAATTGGAATTCAGAGCCACCACTCTGTTTTCGTAACATCCTCTCTCGAGAATTGAAAGAAATATTCAAAGAAAACGACTTTAAAAAATCGATGTTTTTCAACAGTCATTACCAGACATTCATGTATTCAATAAAATGATGCATTTCTTCTTCCCACAGTAAAATTCTTTTTCAACAGTTTACCAGACATTCATGTATTATACGAAAATATTTGATCTGTAGTAGCATTCCATAAAACTGCCCTTTGAAGAAGAGTGATAATTCCATTGAATACTGGATCAGTTTCTCAATGTGTTCATAATTTCTATGGCCGCTACGCTGTGGTTATGTATGTCGGAATTTATCTATGGTTCAGAAGTGGTGACAGCGATATTCGGTTATTTTGTAACTTTGTGAACTGTCATCTGTTCAACTTTTTTCGCTCAAATTAAATGAACAAATTACTGGAGATTGAATTGATGATGATGTATTTGATTTTACACCGCCTGAGATAATAGAATTGGTGGCGACAGCTAATGAGAATTCGCTGCCAGATGAATCAAATCAAAACACAATGACATCTGATTCCATATTTTCTGGTCAAATTAAATCAAAACAATTAAGAAAAATTAATTGATGACGAGGTATTTGATTCTACGACGTTTGAGATAATAAAATTAGTGAAAACAGCTACAGATAATTTGTTTTCAGATAAACTAGAAGGAAAAGACAATGCATTTTGTCGCAGTTTTATGAATTGACAAACCAATACAAAATATCAAAACATTCTTGAAATCATAATATACTATATTTAATGAATTAATCATCTGATTCATTCAGTGTGCACCCGGACAAGTATAAGCCATCGTCTACCAGTCATTCTACTAGAATGCTAGAGTGCAATTTCAGGTTCTATCTCAAAGTCCGACTGGAAAATTAACGATAATTACAACTCCTTCAAAAGAGAGAATTATCAATCTGAAAATGTATAGTTCAGAGAGTACGAATCAATAAGTCCGCCTCAATGGTAAGAACACTGCCATTATCCTCAATCTGGAAAATCCGTCTCTGAGGTGGTGAAAAAACAAAAGGATGGCAGTTAAAAACAGGTAGCGGTTAATAAGAGTAGAATATGAAAATATATTGACGATTGAACCAAAAAAACATTTGAAAAAGATAAAAATTATTGTCACCATCATTGAAACAGATTTTATACAAAGCAGCATGAGTAGCTTTGTCATGAATGTACACATCAAAAAATCTAGGAGTAAATATGAATTCTTGGATCATATCATTTTATGGTGAAAAATATCTGTTTTTTCGTATTGATTGATCAAAAATGCATTAAAACTGAAAGGTACTCATCATATATGGAGGTGAAAATTAGAATAAACCAACTTAAACAAAACAAAATTTCAAAGTATTCATGAATATAAGCTTTATAAAGCAGAAATTTGAATGTTTCTTACCGCATATCTAAAAGATTATTGAAATGTTCTGTGGATTTCTCGTTAAGCGTTTACCACTACTGTCTTGAAGACCCCAAAACGATTTGGCATTTTGAGAATTGAATTATCGGTACTTCAATGATCAATTGAGTTCCATTTCACGACAAAAGATTGAAATAATTGGTTTCTTGTTTGGAAGATTTGTTTGTGTGAGAAGTGCAGTACGCTGTGGTTATGTATGTCGGAATTTATCTATGACGAAGAGATGAAAAGTAGCCGGTTCTCAAAAAAGCATGGCTATCATCGTTATGTGAGAAAAAGTAGCAAAAAGCGTATTCGTTAGTGAATACAAGCGTGAATAAATAAGATGATACTGAAAAGCCTAAACGACACACAACTAGACCAGGAGTTTGTGGTGGAGAAAATTGAGAATCTGGATCATTTCAATTCCTTTAGGCTAGGGGTAGGAGAAAACTTCCCCAGAAAGGATAGAATATCAACCCCTTTCCTCTGTACAGGGCATGGTCTCCCATCAATTTGTCTCAATGTTCAGGATTGCGGCCGTTAATGTACAATGTTTCACAGATAAAAGGCCATTGATGGAAGTCTTCCTGAAAAAGTATAATTGTCATCTCATTTGCGTAACAGAACACTGGTGTAATGCCAATAATATGAATTTAATGCAATGCGAAGAAATCAACATAATTGCTTATTTTCCCAGATAGAAATCTTCCTGTGGAGGATCACTAATTCACGCTAGCAGAGGCGACGATTGTCAAATTGACATTGTGAATTGTGAGCGGATTTGTGTGGAGCGGAATATTGAATGTTGTGCATTAATGATCAGCATAAATTCTGTGTTGTGTGTGTCTACAAACCACCTACAGCTAGTTCTAATCAAAATGGCAGAGGTTTTGCTTCATTGTCAAAGGTATAATACCAGCATCTATTTGTTCCGGGACATAGAGGTTAATAATCCGTTCAGACGGTCTACGGCATGATCCCGAAAGATGCCGCAAAAAAGTTCCGAAAAGGAGTAAACAAAATACTTCTCCCCAATCTCGCAGATGGACGGGATAATTTTCATGGACTTGTGCGGCTATACTAATTTTTCTATCGCCTCGGATCGCCACCAAACCTGAATAACGAAAAAGCTTTGAGTTTCGCATATTGCGCCGCAATAGTTAGATTCTCATAAAACCACGGAAAATGGCAAAATCTTTGTTCGAATGAAGGTCTATAGGCCTACTTTTCTCATTCTGAAAATCTCTGATGGCCAGGAATTTAAGAAATTGATAAACCTAGAGCTGTCAAAATACGGGTTTTTGTCTTACTCAAACGGGGTCGCCGGAAGGAAAGATTTGACCGTCAAACGATTCTTACATACCTCGAGATTGAGTACCCGACGAGAAATCGTCATTTTACGACTTAATTTTCGAAATTTGGATGGTTGTAGGGACCTATATTTTCGAGAAAAAGAACGGAAACACTAGGGCGGAGCCAGTCACCCTCCCTTTTCAAACATCTGTTTCACTATCTGTGTTGTACGATGGACTTTGTCAAATGTCGATGTCGAAAAACAACAATCTACTATAGCGACCCGAAGTTTTCATGTCAAATAAATGTTGATAATGTGAGATTGTTTACGCGCCTAAATGGTTATAGCAACTGAGGGCAGGAAAAAGAAGGAAGAAGAAGTAGATTGTTTACGTTAAATCAACGAAACTTCAAATAATCATTCCAAGGTGAGTGAACGTAATATGACGTATATTTTATGCATCGTAATGTATATTATTTTCGGCATAATGAAGAATCCACATATTTCATATTTACATTTTGTGTTCTAACCTATGTGTTCGAAGAAAAGAAAGTACGATGATAAATAAAGTATTTTAAACTGAATTTTGTGTTCATCCCTATTGAATTGGTGTATCAGTACATAAACGACGAAGTATGTTTGTGATCTATAATTATCCTAATGCAAACAAGAATGGAATTCAGTGTATTTCAATACATTTATTCCAGATAAAATGTATGTGATTCTTTGAAAGTGAGTTTCTTCTTTCAATGCATATAAGTAGTTTCGATTAAATGAAATATTTATTCTCAGTTTACACTTAATAACAACAAAAAATAAATTGGATCCACTGCAAAAGGTGAAAATTTCAATGAAAGATGAGCAAAGTTAATACTGAGCAATAATAGGAAAGTTTTATATAAATATAACTCATTTACATAACACATAAGGTACTTGTTTTCAGGTTCTTCTATTCATAACACATTTTTCTGTATTTCAGGAAATTTAGTCAAAGCTGTTCACTGAATAACATTAAGTCTCCATACATTTAGAATATAAGGTTTCATTTATATATATATATATATATATATATATATATATATATATATATATATATATATATATATATATATATATATATATATATATATATATATATATATATATATATAAATATGCTTCTACCACATTCAATAATTGCAACATTTCCATCCATATATATATATATATATATATATATATATATATATATATATATATATATATATATATATATATACATATCTATATATATAAATATGCTTCTACCACATTCAATAATTGCAACATTTCCATCAACTATCATGTTAGCATAATTTATTACCGGAGTTGTGCTTTCAAGATAAAACTCCTTAGACAATTCATAGCTCAAATTCAATTCAATGTAGATGAAGTACAGTATACAGCTCAAACCGCCTCAAACCTCATTCTAGCAAGCAATAGGCTTTATCTCTCGTTGAATAATATACTTTTAAGACAGAGAAGAATCACAATTGATGTATTTCAGAAATTAATCCTCTGCCTTCAATAAAATTGAATTGGTCAATCTTGTTAACATGTTCAATCTCAATAAAAATAGTTTTCTACTATTAAGTTTTAATTATACAAAGTTTAATTATTTCTTTAGGTTATCAAAGACTTTACGGATTTATTAGAAGAAACGCTATCTTTTTATTATTCTTCTATACATCCATATTATTTGTTCTCATATGAAAATTTCGACAACTGTACATTGAACATTGAACATTAACTCACAGAAAAAATCAGCACAACGAAGAAATTTTCATTTTGCAGTAGCGTTTCTCGGTTTTCAGTAACTATTTCGCCCACCACAGTCAGAATAATAAATGATTGTGGTCCCGGAAACAGAAAATAATATATTTGTTTTGATGAACATTTCAACAAATTTCTCAGTGTTGGGAAAATGATAGATAAAACTTACTCTATAAATCATTATTTTTCAATACGTTAACTTGAGACTTACTCAAAAATCCGTAGATCAATGACAAGAGCTAGTTCCCAGATCTGCCCGCCATGCACGCAGCTCACAAGAGCCACAATAGTGCAACTTAGCAGGATGCTGAGAAACATAGCGGCAGACTGCAGTTTCGTTCTTATTAGGAGCTCATCAGCGTCTCATATCGCTTCTCAGCATCCTAACAAGCTACATCAGGGTACCCTATCGATTTCAGAAATGACGCATCTCGTACATACCTACGGGAGTCGCCCTCTATGGACCGAGACGGAGAACCCGCTACCGGACTTCAAAAAAGATACGAACACGTACAAACAGATGTGAGAACGTTAAAAATTTCAACACTTGAGAAACATCTTTTGCCGGTCCGTGAATCATATCAACTGTACGAAACGAGCGAAATAATCCTGCTGAAATGGTTCTCTCTGTTTCCGGGATAAAACGACCCGTCGGTAAATATTTGATGAGACAAATGTCTTCCACGACAACTCGCGAGGAGTCTACATATTCAAACTTGAGACCAGAAGACTTATTCAAAAATCCGTAGATCAATGAATAATCCTTCGTGACAAGAGCTAGTTCCCAAATGTGCCCACCATGCACGCAGCCCCAAGAGATGCTGAGAAGCGATATACGACACTGATGAGCTCATAATAATAATGAAACTGCATTTCGCCGCTTCGTTTCTCGGCATCCTGCTAAGTTGCACTATTATGGCTCTTGGTGGCTGCGTGCATGAAGGGCAGATTTGGGAACTAGCTCTTGTCAGGAAGGATTATTCATTGATTTACGGATTTTTGAATAATTCTTTTTGTCTCAAGTTAACATATGTAGACTCCTCGCGAAGTTTATTGCAGAAGATATTTGTCTCATGAATTATTTTTCAATGTGTGATTTTGCGCTTCTCACTTTCGACAATCCTACTTTCTCAAATATTTCTCTTCTGTATGATCATATGTTTTTGTCGTCTGCTGAAGATTTTCGAGAAAAAAATCACATGTGGCCATTACTTATCGATGGGATAATTTTCCCTTTGCTCTTCTAATATTTGTCATAATATTGAAAACAAGCGGTGGGAACTCAACGTACTTCAATTATAAATGAGAAACGCGTCCCAAAAAATTTTACATTTCAAAGTTATACATCTTTGAACGTTTGAATTTGTACTCAATTGAACAGACTTGTTGCTATTAGAGTATCTCACGTACAAGAAATGGTAAGGCTCACAGCTATCGTTATTCTTTAAGTGATACGTTCTACCTGATGTTTAAAGTATCCAATGTTTTATTCATGGGAGGTTTACTTTCCAGTAGATAATATATTTCCCCGAGCATGAAAGATCAACCTAAAACTTGTTCCCTCATATCACGCTTGTCGTATTTGCGTTTTTTAAATGAGATTTTCGATTTTCGCCCGCTTTCCTTGTGGGTGTCTCCGTGCTACAATTTATCGGGATTAAATCAGCGGAAATTTCTCGATTCCCTTCTATCTTACGTTTCTGAAATATAAAAAAAGGATAGTCCGAGCATCAACTTTATTAGAAGAAGAAATTAATACTTCATAAAATCTGATAGCTAATTATTGTTTCCAAGCAACATTGTTTGCTATCTCTGAAACTGAAAACCATCAATGCGAAGCAGTTAAATTGACACACGTGTAATAAAGCTTACTCATCACTATTATACTCGTTATGGGGTCTCACGTATGGAAAGTTTTCACCAGCAATGCATTTTTAACAGATTCCCTAACTTACCAAGAAAACAACCAGGAAGCTAAAGGTAAATATTCTTAGGGAAGTCAGCAGTTTCTACAAAATATTCAAACGTGAGTTTCTTCATTTAAATATTGCATCAAGTAGTTTTTGTGATTGGACGATTAATTAGGAGGCGATGCCTGTCCTATCACAGTTCTTGAAATGAGCCAAATTGTAAGTAATCGGAAAGATGTTGAATGGAAGTAAGTTTCACAGCATATAATTCTTTTAAAGAGAGGTACGTGACTGTGCTAGTTGGAACGTTCATGATGGTGAGGTTTTCGCTAGCCTAGTTTTCGTAGAGACTGGCTTTTTTCCGCAACCAAGGCTATCAGTTCTTCAGAGCATTCACCTTGGACATGTAAATATGCAAAATCAGCAACCTGCCTCATTTGAGCGAAGAGTAGTCAATGAGGTACACTGTTCTCTTCTGAACACTATCTAGTGTCAACTGTGATTCCGAGAAGATACATATCGCCACTGAGTAAATTCGATATCCTTGCATGATTAGAGGAAGTTGTCTAGCAGTGCCGGTTCTGCCCTGATTTCTTCTCTAAGTCTGAATTCAGTAGCATACTTTGTTTTTATCTTTGTCGATGTGTTTCTTCACATCGCTGACGCTGACTTGAAAATGAGGACACAGGTACAGTCCTCCACAAACCTAAATATTCTGTTCTCAGTGAAGTGGAGCAGATTATTAATCTGCAGCAAAAACAGTTGACGAGCGAATTTAACTCTGCGGTATTCCTGCATCATTCACTCGCTACACCATCAACCACCACTTGAATTGATTTAATGAAGAGAAAGCTACTCATTCAACCACATAATTCTTGGTGAAGTGTACAAGTGATTAGTTCATTCATCGAGGCTGCGTGTCAAACTCTGTCGAAGGCCTTTGAGAGAGCAACAGCTTATGATTCGCCATGATTTCCGATGTTTGGTGTCCACAAATTCGTAACTGCAAGGAGGTCACCAGTTGATCGTTGTCTAGCGGAAACCGTAATGTCGATCACTGATGAGCCTACAACTGAAAATATTCTATGAACTCATCTAGTATCAAACTTTCCATGAGTTTCGAAAACATGGGTAATTTTGAGGTTGGCATTTCTTCTTTTTCTTGGGAATCGCTTGTACTCCCGGAACTTTCCATCAGGTACTAACTTTGGAGCACAATTCTTCAAAATAGTTAGTGGTATTCCTTCGAAACCCACAGCCTTTTTAAATTTAGGCTGATGAAGAACGCGCTTACTGTACGCTCTCTCAACTTTACGTCAGACAAATTCTTTTGATCATACGGGATGCTTATGGCACTGCACACGATGTATCTAAGATATAATTTTGAGATAATATTTTTGTGAAAAGATCCGCATTTACTTCATGCAGTGATGATATGGAACCGTCATCTCAAATCCCTGGTGGGAAGGATCACTTGCAAAAGCTGTTACTAACTCCCTTCGCCATAGACCAAAACTGGCTAGTTCTACTGATCTGCTCCAAGAGTCTTATCTCTTTTAGTGAAGAAGTTTTTCGCTTTATCAATTGTTGAATAACAGATGTTCGTGAAACGCACATATTCAACATCAGTCTTTCTTACTCTAGTTACAATATTTTGGAAGCTTCTCAAGGGCTCGTGCCACAGAAATCAACAATTAGTGATAACTCATTATTGATATACTCAAACTATGGACAACATGGATTGTGTTAACAGTAAGCGATGAATAGGATGAACGAGTGGGTCAATCTGTCTGGTTGTATTAGCACCTTTGAAATCGATAAAAGGCTTTGCAAGTACGAATTACCATAAAGTAAATCAGAGCAGAGCAAAGACTGGCAATTGGAAAAGAACACAATTTTTAGAGTAATTTAATCAGCTCAAGATTCAATCATATGATGGACTCAGCTGACTCTTTCCTAACTTTTCATTCCATTGATGATTTTGGTTACGTGAGCTTTTCATCAAAACAGGAACCCAAGAAAAATTCGAGAATCCACATCTCAACCACAATATCACCCACTATGATAACACGAAGGACATTCAAACGGGAAATATCAGTTCGAAACACATGGCAATCTGTTCTATCGAAGGTTGGCAACTACCAATTCTCAATCAAGCATTTCTAAAAGGTTTACAGCGATTCCTCGATGATATTCTCCATATTTTTGCTTCTGAGACCTACATCTGATCATCTTCAAATCTCGGTTTCCATGATTTATGTAGTGCATACCACAAATCATAATAACCAAATATAAACTAAAATGTGTTCAAGATAGTCTTGTACGGTTCGCACATTTTGAGCACCATTTCAACAAATATGATCCAATCTTCACCTTCAGGAATTACCCCCACTTTCAGATAATGCAGCATGCAGAAATTGCAGAAGAACATGGTGTTAGTCAAAATGTGATGGATTGTGATTCTCGTGGATAGATACAATTGTTCAAAGATCTAGAAATGGACATCCACGTTGTTCAACAGTTTGATGCGATTGTTACTTTAACCTAAATTTTTGGGCAAAATTTCTCTTTATGGGCTTCTCAAGTGATAAACATATAGTATACAGTGTCCATCGATATGGGTGAGTTTATCTGCAATCGTCTTTGAGAATGGATGTTGTCAAGCAGTACCACATAACTATGTTTTTGAATACGGACCATGTAGTTCAGTTGCGACGAGTAGAGCAACAACATTAGAACGAAAAGTTTCGTACTTTTTGGATATGAATTCAAATTCTATTTGCTGAGCTATAATCGACATAGTCATACTTGGAGGAAGCGTATTAACAACACTCCATTTAAGAATCGGTTTCTATTCTGGAAGACACACAATTCGCCCACGCTGGTAAGTCTTGGTGGGGATTATCAAAAGAACAGTGAGTAAGTTGTTCACACAGTCACGAGACTCACGATATTATTCAAATTTTTTCTCAAGCTTTCAAGCCGATAGTAGTTAATATTCATATGTATGGACAACAATGCTTGCCTACATCGTACGCTGCAAGATCACGAAGCCGATCATGATCTTCCAGATTTTCTCTTCGTTACCAAGATCTGAGTCTCATCAAATAAGCCTGAAAAGTACTGACTTGAATTATAAGTAACAATCAGCTTTAGCTATAAAACATTTGGCAAAGTTAGTTTCATCATTATGGTATCGACTTCCGCAGAAAAGCGTGGACGTCCCCAGTTATGGTATACCTGCAGTATGAATATGTATAATATAAATTTATTATAAATACACAATTTTTATTTCACTTCAATTTTACAAAGCCTATAATTATTACCTGGTTTTCAGCTACATGTGAAGTATAAAGGGGCACATTCACTTCCTTTATGATCCTCCAAATTGCTTGTGCCGAGTGTATATGTAATTTAATTGGATTAATCCTACCAATTATCTCTTTTGTTTGTAGTATTTGATTTGAACACATAGTAGTACACCAGAAAATGTAGAGGAAAGAATTGGGCACTTCTTTTTGGTAAATTGGTATAAACGGTTGTCTATGACATATACAGGGCAGTCCAACAAAAATTTGACATGGCAATTTTCGATTTGTTGGTGATTAATTTTTATGCCATTTGGGAGCGTGTCGGATCTATCCCCTACCCATAATTGACATACAAAATATTCATAAGGGATATAGGGCGAATGGTAGATCGTTAGAAAGGTCGATAAGATTTCGATACATTCTTTCAACTACAAGGATATCATATAACAATTCAAAAACACTTTGAACTCGATAGATTTTGAAATAATAGTGCAGTCTGATATCATTCTTGAAAAAGAGGTTTCATCATATTAGTTTGACAACATAGAGATGAATCTTCTACCCTTGCCAAGAATTTCAATTGCAAAAAGTTTGATTTCCATGAGTTTCGAAAAGATGGGTAAAATTGAAGATGGCATTTCTTCCTTTTCTTGGGAATCTCTTGTACTCCCGGAACTTTCCAATACCATCAGGTACTAACTTTGAAGCACAATTCTTCAAAACAGTTAGTGGTGTTCCTTCGGAACCTATGCCTTTTCAAATTTAGGCTGATGAAGAACGCGCTTACTGTACGCTCTCTCAACTTTACTTCAGACAAATTCGATTGATCATATGGGATGCTCCATGGCACTGCACTTGATGTATCTAAGATATAATTTTGAGAAAATATTTTTGTGAAGAGATCCGCATTTACTTCATGCAGTGATGATATGGATCCGTCATCTCAGATCCCAGGTGGGAAGGATGACTTGCAAAAGCTGTACTAACTGCCTTCGCCATATACCAGAACTGCATAGTTCTACTTAACTGCTCCAAGAGTCTTAAATCTTTTAGTGAAGAAGTTTTTCGCTTTAGCAATTGTTGAATAACAGATGTTCGTGAAACGCACATACTCAACATCAGTCTTTCTTATTCTAGTTACAATATTTCGGAAACTTCTCAAGGGCTTGTGGCTCAGAAATCAACAATTAGTGTTAACTCATTATTGATACACTCAAACTGTGGACAACATGGATTGTGTTAACAGTAAGCGATGGATATGATGAACGAGTGTGTGAATCTGTCTGGTTGGATTAGCACCTTTAAAATCGATAAAATTCTTTGCAAGTACGAATTACCATAAAGTAAATCAAACCAGAGCAAAGAATGGCAATTGGAAAAGTATCCTTTTCTTAGAATACTTTAATCGGCTCAAGATTTAATCATATGAAGGACTCAGCTGACACTGATCTAACTGTTCATTCCATTGATGGATGTGGTTACGTGAGTTTTCATCAAAGCAGGAACCCGAGAAAATTAGAGAATCTACATCTCAACCATATTATCACCAACTATGATAACACGAAGGACATTCAAACGAGAAATATCAGTTCGAATCACATGGCAATCTGTTCGGTCGAAGCTTGGCAACAACGCATTCTCAATCAAGTAACTCTACATTGATTGCAGGTTTACAGCGATTCTTCGATGATATTCTCCATATTTTCGCTTATAAAACCTACATCTGCATCATCTGCAAATTTCGGTTTCCATGATTCATGTAGTGCATACCACAAATCATAATAACGAAATATAAACTAAACTGTCTTCAAAATACTCTTGTACAGTTAGCATATTTTGAGCTCCAGTTCAGCAGATATGATCCAATCTTCACCTTCAGGAATTACCCTCACTTCCAGATAATGCATCATGCAGATGTTGCAGAAGAACATGGTGATGGTTAAAATGTGATTCATTGTGATTCTTGTGGAGAGGTATAATTGTTCGAAGATCTAGAAGTGGATATCCACGTTGTTCGACAGTTTGATGCAATTGTTACTTGAACCTAAAATTTGGGCCAAATTTCTTTCTATGCGCTTCTTAAGTGATAAACATATAGAATGCGGTGTCTATCGATATGGGTGAGTTTATCTGAAACCGTCTTTGAGAATGGAAGTTGTCTAGCAGTACCACATATCTATGTTTTTGAACACGGACCATTTAGTTCAGGTACGACGAGTAGAGCAACAACATTAGAACGAAAAGTTTCTTACTTTTTGGATATGAATTCAAATTTTATTTGCTGAGCTATAATCAACATAGTAATATTTGGAGGAAGGGTATTAACAACAATCCATATAAGAATCGGTTCCTATTCTGGAAGACACACTATTCGCCCACGCCGGTAAGTCTTGGTGAGGATTATCAAAAGAACAGTGACTAAGTTGTTCATATACTCACGGGACTCACGACATTATTCAAATTTTTTCTCAAGCTTTCAAGCCGATAGTAGTTAATATTCATTTATATGGACAACAATGCTTGCCTATATCGTACGCTGCAAGATCACGAAGCCGATCATGATCTTCCAGATTTTCTCCTCGTTACCAAGATCTGAATCTCATCAAATAAGCCAGAAACGTACTGACTTGAATTATAAGTAACAATCAGCTTTAGCTATAAAGTATTTGGCAAAGTTAGTTTCATCATTATGGTATCGACTTCCGCAGAAAAGCGTGGACGTCCCCAGTTATGGTATACCTGCAGTATGAATATGTATAATATAAATTTATTATAGATACACAATTTTTATTTCACTCCAATTTTACAAAGTCTAAAATTATTACGTGGTTTCCAGCTACATGTGAAGTATGAAGGGTACATTTACTTTCTTTATGCTCCCCAAAATTATTTGTGCCGAGTGTATATGTAATTTTATTTGGATTAATCTTATCAATTATCTCTCTTCTTTGTAGTATTTGATTCGATTACATAGTAGTAGACCAGAAAATGTAGATGAAAGTTTTGGTCACTTTTTTTGGTGAATTGGTATCAACGGTTGTGTATGACATATACAGTTGAGTCCAACAAAATAACAGTAAGCGATGAATAGGATGAACGAAAAGAGTGGGTCAATCTGTCTGGTTGTATTAGCACCTTTGAAATCGATAAAAGGCTTTGCAAGTACGAATTACCATAAAGTAAATCAGAGCAGAGCAAAGACTGGCAATTGGAAAAGAACACAATTTTTAGAGTAATTTAATCAGCTCAAGATTTAATCATATGATGGACTTAGCTGACTCTTACCTAACTTTTCATTCCATTGATGATTTTGGTTACATCAAAGCAGGAACCCAAGAAAAATTAGAGAATCCACATCTCAACCACAATATCACCCACTATGATAACACGAAGGACATTCAAACGGGAAATATCAGTTCGAAACACATGGCAATCTGTTCTATCGAAGGTTGGCAACTACCAATTCTCAATCAAGCATTTCTAAAAGGTTTACAGCGATTCCTCGATGATATTTCCCATATTTCTGCTTCTGAGACCTACATCTGATCATCTTCAAATTTCGGTTTCCATGATTCATGTAGTGCATACCACAAATCATAATAACAAAATATAAACTAAAATGTGTTCAAGATAGTATTGTACGGTTCGCACATTTTGAGCACCAGTTTAACAAATATGATCCTCCAATCTTCACCTTCAGGAATTACCCTCTCTTTCAGATAATGCAGCATGCAGATATTGCAGAAGAACATGGTGTTAGTCAAAATGAGATGGATTGTGATTCTTGTGCATAGATACAATTGTTCAAAGATCTAGAAGTGGACATCCACGTTGTTGAACAGTTTGATGTGATTGTTACTTTAAGCTTAAATTTGGGCAAAATTTCTTTTTATGCGCTTCTCAAGTGATAAACATATAGAATGCAGTGTCCATCGATATGGGTGAGTTTATCTGCAATCGTCTTCGTGAATGGAAGTTGTCAAGCAGTACCATATATCTATGTTTTTGAAAACGGACCATGTAGTTCAATTACGACGAGTAGAGCAACAACATTATCAAGAAAAGTTTTGTACTTTTCGGATATGAATTCAAATTTTTTTTGCAGAGCTTTAACCGACGTAGTCATATTTGGGGAAAAGGTATTAACAACACTCCATATAAAAATCTGTTCCTATTCTGGAAGACACACTATTCGCCCACGCTGGTAAGTCTTGGTGAGGATTATCAAAAAAACAGTGACTAAGTTGTTCATACACTCACGAGACTCACGACATTATTCAAATATTTTCTCAAGCTTTCAAGCCGATAGTCGTTAATATTCATTTGTATGAACAACAATGCTTGCCTACAACGTACGCTGCAAGATCACGAAGCCGATCATGATCTTCCAGATTTTCTCCTCGTTACCAAGATCTGAATCTCATCAAATAAGCCATAAATGTACTAACGTGAATTATAAGTAACGATCAGCTATAGCTATAAAACATTTGGCAAAGTTAGTTTCATTATTATGGTATCGAATTCCGCAGAAAAGCGTGGACGTCCTCAGTTATGGTATACCTGCAGTATGAATATGTTTAGTATAAATTCATTATAGATACACAAATTTTACTTAATTTCAATTTTACAAAGTCTATAATTATTACATGATTTCCAGCTACATGTGAAGTATAAAGGGGTACATTTACTTCCTTTATGATCCTCCAAATTATTTGTGCCGACTGTATATGTAATTTAATTGGATTAATCTTATCAATTATCTCTTTTCTTTGTAGTATTTGATTCGAACACCTAGTAGTAGACCAGAAAATGTAGATGAAAGTTTTGGTCACTTTTTTTTGGTGAATTGGTATCAACGGTTGTCTATGACATATACAGTTTAGTCCAACGAAAATTTGACATGGCAATTTTCGATTTTTTGGTGATTATTTTTTATGCCATTTTCGAGCGTGTCGGATTTATCCCTACCCATCAACTATCTACAAAATATTCATAAGGGATAAAGGTCGAATGGTACATCGTTAGAAAGGTCGATAAGATTTCGATACAGTGTTTCAACTCTTTGAACTTTGAACTCGATAGATTTTCATATTACTTTGGCAAATAAAACCCTTGCCCAGAATTTCAATTGCAGGATTCTGATATCAACTTTTGAAAAAAGCACAAGTGTTTCATCATACTATCTTAGTTTGACAACGTAGAGATGAACCTTTCCTGTCGCTTGCCCAGAATTTCAATTCGTGTGTACAAAAAGAGTACCAAAGATTTTTCTGCTTAGCCGCTTCATTCTATTTCATTACATGATTTCCAAACGAAGTTAGAAAGGTCTCTTGATACTCAACAATGAACTATATTCAATCAACACTTTGGGTAAGGGATCTATAAAATACACGCGATATCAAATTCCATCAGGTATTGGCCAGGCTCAGTGATGCCGATTATGTCGAATGGTAGGTAAAGGTCGATTAAATTTCGATACAGTGTTTCAACTACAAGGATATCATATAACAATTCAAAAACTCTTTGAGCTCGATAGATTTTTAAATAATAGTCGATTAATTCGAATTCAAATATTATTTTTAATGCAAAAGAACTTGAAAAATATGTAATGAACGGAAGACACATTAAGACTTGTTACTATTAAGTTTCGAAATATCAATTCAGCGAGAATAACAGCAACTCGAATCATTCAGAGAAACAAATGGGTCAACAATATGTTGAGATCTGTATGTAGTGGATGTGGAGCAGTTGAGATAAATTTTTCTATAGGAGATGTTAAAATGACCCTCATTGCATACAATGGTATTTCCATTTCTCAAATTTTAAGTTCTCAAATACATAAGGTGGTAATATGCGGTATTCTGTCACTCTTTTCTTTCGCAGCTGGTACAAAGCGTCTGACTGCGCAATGTATACCGGGTAGGGCAACTAAAACAAAAAAGACCCAATTCTGGACCAAAAGCAGAAACATCCCAATTTTTGTCTGAAGGCGGGCATCTTTTAACACACAGTGATTTTATTTTACATCAACCCCTTAAGCAGGGGTGCACAAAACTCAATTTATGTATTGCGAAGATAGTTCCATGGATACCGCATTGGAAAATTCTTTTGATTCTGAACACAAATGTGTAATAATTTTTGAGTTTCGACATATTCCGAAGAAGATACAGGCTGGTTCGTCAAAAGATTTATTTTCAGTGATTCAGTGATTGCTGAATCTGTCGATTTTGAATTTCGGGGAAGAATATCTTTAAGCAGTGGCGCTTCCACTACACCTCATCAGACATCTTTGAATTGATCAGGTCGTCCAAGTTATAGCTCATTGGATAGATATCTAGAATTATCTTACTACAGTAAACGAATTTTTTAATCCGATAACATTTCAATGGGGATACAGGGTGGATGATTGAAAATCTCACACATTATAAGAGCATCTTTAGGAAAGAGCGATGATCGCTCCGTGTCATCGGTTGAATCGCAAAAAATGTTTCCCATCGGTGGACTGATGGAACGCAGACATGTGAAGTTAACCACTAGGGTAATGGCCCGCACGCCTCACGACCGCATACGCAACCGATCGTCGTATGTGAAAAGCCTCTAACAGCATGGTATCCAAGGTTGAAATGAAACGCACTCAAGTAATAATCTCATAACAGAAAGAAATTCATCCGAAATCACACAGGTGTAATGCAGATTTCTCAACAACAAATGCGGTAGTTTTTGTTTTTTTCCAAATTGCTTGTATCTGATGAATGAAATTCGAATTAATTTGTTTGCTCATCTAGCTGCTTTTCCCACTCACGGGTTGCATTCATACCAGTATAATGGTTTATTCAATAGCTGAAAGAGTAGTAATTATTGAAATTTCTTTCAGCAATAATACTTGTGCAAATAGGGCACCTGCTATTTTCAATGAACGCCATGAAAAATAAACATGTAAGTTCCAGGTATAATTTGGATTTGGAAGAATTTAGAGAAACTGTCTTTGTTCAGAATAGGAAAAGAGAGCATGACCAAAGAACTATACGAAATGAGGAAATTGAAACTGCGTTGCTTGGGTAAGTAGTGATTTATTCTACTTTGAGTACAAGAAAATTGGAAAATTGGTATGAGTCGAAGAACTATTGGACAAGTTTTCGAACGATAAAAATTCCATCCGTATAAAATGAAGATGGTCCAGGAATTGAATGAGGATGACTCTGATCGCAGAGTGAAATTCTGTGAAATAATAAGTGAGCGAATCGCAAACAATCCCCACTTTATCTACAATATTTGATCCTTGAATGAATGTACTTTTTTTTGAATGGCACTATCAATGGCCATAACTGCCGGTTCTGGTCGGACTCTCATCCAAGAATATTTCGTGGAGTACATACCCAATATCCTGAAAAATTTTAATGTTTGGGTTGGCATCTATGGGAATCGTCTGGTTGGGCCATTTTTCTTACCAGAGAAATGTATGTCCATCTACTTGAAGAACTAATCAATCCGGCCATAAGTGAAATTTAGGAAAATGATCTTTACTATTTGGAAGAGAATGTTGTGTTTCAGCAGGATGGTGCAGTTTGCACTATCTAGAAGAATTTCCTGATCGATCGAAAGAAGAGGTCCATACAGAATGGCCTCCACCTTTTCTCGACATATCACCATTGTATTTTCTTTAAACGGCCACTAAAATAGTCAAATTCGTAATACACATTGAACCTTTGTTAGATTTATACCGAGTTGATCTATAGAATGTATCAGGTATAATAAATTCAATTTTTCCCTACTCACCAACATTTAGGTAATTTTATGATTTGAAAACCCAACAAATATTTTCTGAATCTCCATCCAAAATCAGAAGACCTCGCAAACTCTGTATCGCTCTCTACTAATTCATCCTGTATCTTCTTCATAATGCAGATGAAGCAATTATTTGAGAAGTTCTAAAACCTTTCTAATGAGTTATTACTCAAACTAGCTGATCTATTCAGAAGTGAAAGCACTACCGCTCAAAGATATTTTTCCCCAAAATACAACAGTATTTCGGTGAATGTTCATTTGAAATCGAGAGATTTTGCAATCACTGAAAATAACTCGTCTTTTGACGAACAAGCCTGTATTTGCTTTCGAATATGTCAAAACTCATAAATTATTAAACATTTGTGTTGAGAATCAAGAGAGCATTTGAATTATCACTCGACCTATCTTGCATATTCAAAAAATTGGGTTTTGTGCACCCCTGCTTAAGGGGTCTATGTAAATAAAATCACCGTCTGTTGAAAGATGTCCCCCTTTAGACAAATATTCTACTGTTTCTGCTTCCTGTCCATAAACGACTAGTTTAGCAGTTATTGAGTATTTTCCATTTTACTTGCCCCACCCTGTATATTCGATTTGAGATGACCCTCTAGCAAAACTGAGTAGTTTCATATCTGGTGACTTAGCTGGACACCCAACTTTTTCACCCCTCGCGATCCGGTTGTCAAGAAAATTATTATCCAAATATTCTTGTACTCGAATACCATCTTATTGAAAAAGCAATTGACCTCCTGAGACATTAGGTCCGTTTTTCAGAAACTCAATAATTGTAGGATATATCCTTGTTGCATAAAACTACCTCTATTGAGATTATTCTCAATTAAGAACGGTCTTACAGGATCGTTCCCGTACAACCCTGCCCCAACATTCAATTTTGTGAGGATTATCTGAATGTAGTTTCCTAAACAAGTGAAGATTCTGCTTGTCCAAATCTCAGCCATTGTGTATGTTCAACTCTTAATTGAGAATGAAGATACTACGTCAGGGAAACAGATATTATAAACAGAATAGGAATTATTATTCACATTTTCTAAATTATTTCTAACTTGCAGGCGACAATCAGAGCCATCTTCATTCATTTTACTTGATACGTCAGTTTGATGGACCAATTCCTTATGAAATGTGTGCTATCATTTGTAGATAACTCAATATATCAACTTCATTCGAATGATTTTTGAGAGAATGTGCTATATCATGCATTCCGGTCGTCAGGGAACCAGTTGCCAGAAATTTTTGTATCAGAGATTTGACATATAGGTGACTCACTACTTTCGCTCGATGATTTGTGGTGAATATTTTTGCTGTTCCTTTTCCGCTGTAATTTTGAAAATTACGTGACACAATTTATACGATTTTCTCAATTGAGTACACCATTTTCAAGTTTCTCCCTATTCATATCGAGAGCATTACCAAACGGAATGAATACCTTGATTGGAATACCTTCTATAGACCGCTGACACGAATTCATAACCATATTCGTTTACAGTGTCAAAAGATCTCTCGACTTAGTCTCTTTGTTGTTAAAATTCTCAAGTTTGAGGATGCTAAGGGTACGGTTGATCGCTACACATTCAAATCAACATGCTTAAACACCTTCTTCAATACTTGTATGAATACTACCATTCATTCAAAATACATCGAATTCGAAGTTTCGTTAAGTATTATATGATAATATATTGTTTTGGTTGGAATACCCTGTACCAAAAATTTAACTTTATATCATACCTTTTCAACAATGTGGCATTCGACCTAAATTCAAAATGATGATTTTGTGGGTAGAAGATGGTGGGGATAGGGGTTTGATCTAGTATATTTGAAGTAATGTGAATAATGGTCCCATTCGAAAAAAACACTTACGTCTAATATTTTCCGCCTCATTCTGCGTTGAAGGGGGGAGCAAATGTTTTTTGGCAAAGCTTTTGGTAGATTTGTTTAAAAAGAAGTTGAGAAATATATGCATTTCCGATCATCATAGCCTTTATCAAGGACATGAAGTCGCGCTTCTCAAACAAGATTGGCCTAATGGAATTATTTGCCATTTTGGTACATGAAAACTGCACTGATTTTGATAATGTTTGAACCAAATGCAGTGATGAGAAAAAATGAAGGAAACAAAATAAAATCACAGTATTATGTTGCTGCATTTTCTCTGCTAATATTGTAGCCATTTGTATTTGAGACCTAGAAGGATATCGTCTGTTGTGACCATTTCTTGAAACAAACTCATTTAATTATGTTACTTATATGCTCAACAATCGCAAAGTTAATTGCTGGAGTATATCGAAATCAAAAGAATATACACTTATTTGTATGTTTTTATATGGAATTTTTGCTCTGCTCTTGTGGAATCATATTAAATCAAGATTAATCAAAACACTTGCCAAAGGTTTCACAAGAATGAATTCAAATACTCGACATACGTTTCGGGTTATCAGCCCGTTATTGGGAGTAATGTAATACTGAAAGTCAAAATGAATGGTTTAACTCGAATATAACGTCATCAACAACAGGATATGGACCAAAATCTGTTAACTCATTACAAATTGGCTAGTTTTTCCTACGAGCAGACGTGATTTTCATCATTTCTAGAATGTTCAAATTCCTTTCTTCATTACCTGGACGTATCGATTGAATTCTCTCGGAATCTATGAAATCGAAATAGTGGTCAGAAAAAACAGTAAAATTTTTCTTTTAAATAATAGAGCTTTCATGTTCTTCAATTCTCTTTTCGGTTCATCTTCCGCTTTGTCCTATATAAAAAGTCTCTCATCCACTGCAGTGTTTTTTATTTACTCGGTTTCACCCAACGATTTCATTTCATCCTTATTATTGATCAAAAATGAACCCAAATTCTTTTTGTTAGTATTGATTGGGTTAAAATTATTTTCATGCAAGCTATAACATATCTTCTTGCTAATATTAGAAATACAACTAACTGGAAATTTTCTAAACGATTCCTGAGTATACGAATAATAAATACTCTGCAGTAAAAGTTTATGTTGTTCTCAATCTGTGAACGAATGAAGAATAGAGAAGAATCTGAGAACAGATCGCTGAAATAGTTGATTCATAACAGAAGTTCTCAACTTTTTTATAGCGTCCTACGCCTTATGATTCCCAATTTCTAGCCTCTTCGGTCTTGCCAATCTCCTGGTCCTAAATTTCTTTCTGACATAGCTTTCTTTATTCCGTCGATCCATGTAGTCTTTGGTCTTCCTCTTTTCGTTCTGGCTGTTGGGGACCAATACATTATTTGTTTGGGTATTCGGTAGTTATCCATTCTTTCGACATGACCATACCAGACTAATTGCCCTCTTTGGATTTCTTCTATAATTGTAGTACCGGTCTGCATAATTTTTCCTATTCGATCGTTTGTGAATCAGTCGAGTATGGATTTGCCAGCAGATCTTCAATTTCTAATGCCTAATTTTTGATTGATTTTCCAAGTCTCACATCTGTACATCACTACACCTCTGAAAACCGAAAACCAAGTTGAAGAGGAGCCGCTTCTTTTCTCAAGATATGCTCCCAGACCACAAAACTGAGTTCTGTTTCTGTTCGTCCGCTTCTTTCCACCTTGGTTGCCAGGTAAGTATAGTCATCGCAAGCTCTTATATTTTCTCCATCTTCTAAATGCAAGTCTCCTCTTTCTCCTCCAATGCACAAGTATTTCGTTTTTGTCTGGTTCAGTCTTCATATTCCTTAAAGAGACACTTTGTCATGAATTCCAGATCTTCCTTGTCTTGGGCTATGACAACCTGGTCATCTGCACCACATGACCTCCTCCATTTTTTTTGTGCTTAGTTCAGATATAGCTTGAACAGACTTCTGTCGAAGTCCTTTGGTAGCATCAAATTTTTCCGACAGGTTTCTCCCCAATTTGATCCTAGAAGTCGATTGGTGTTACATCTGCTTGACTACATTTATGAGGATGTTATTTATTGGAGAATTCTCGAGAACCTTCCACAGATTCTGAACTGGTACTGTATTGTAAGCTTTCGATCCACAAACAACAAGTGACCTTCTCCGTTTGTGGGAACTTCTTTTCGTTGAGTTGAATTATTTGCAAAAATTTGATCTATACAGGATCGACCAATGCGGAAACCAGATTGTTGTTCCATCTCTAGTGGTTCGTATTCTTGTTCTACCAGGTTTCTGATGACTAGGTAATGGGATGCATCTATAGTTCTAAACGTTAATCCTGCTGCCTTTTATGGATAGGTGTTATCCAGGCTTCTTTCCAGATATTCGGAATTGGTTCGCCGTTCAAAAGCCTACTGATAAGTTCTCTTATGTGGGTGATTAATTTGGGAGTGCCATTTTTTATGAGTTCTGCATGTATGCCTTCTGCTCCACTGGCCACTTGTTCTTCATTAAACCAACTTCTTGTGATATCACGGCGGCGTCTGATTCATCGTGTTGACCTTGTACGTGACATTGTCTCGAAGAATTTGTAAGGAATTGCTCTATATCTTCTTTCAGCTCTTTCGTAAAATAATCTTTCCATGTCTCTAGTGGAATGGGTCGTATGTTTACTTTATTAGCGGTGTTAGTTTTGAGTGATCTGATTAGTATTTATGTCTCTGATGATCTTGTTCCTCCTACATAGCAATCTATCTCTTTGCATTTTCTTTCCTATGTATCGTTTTTATTTTCATGTATTATCATTTTAAATTTACCTAGCTCTTCTTTATATGCTTTTCTGTCCTGAATATTCTTCGTATTCAACCATTTTCTGTACGCTCTCTGTTTTTCATCTTGTTGTTCTGTCAGTTTTGTATTCCATGTAACCGTGTCATTCCTTCTTTGTATATTATCTTTATACCCAAACGCTTCTTGTGCAGCTGTGTGCATTGATTCTACTATATGCTCATATAAGGCACTTTTTTTTTATGTAAGATAGTTATCGTTGAGTTTCTGATTGAGCAGAATTTGAGTATAAGAGTTTCGTGCTTTCATTGTTAAGACTGCCTATATTATCTATCTATCTTTTTCGTTCCACTTTCAAATGTTGTGTACTGTCTGATGATTGTTTGTTATTATTATTTATGTAAAAAGAGAGGTCCATCTTAGTTTCAAGAAGGTATTGATATGAACCAAATTCAATTCCTCTGTCGACTCCCGTTTCTTGGATGTCGAATTCGGTATCTTGCCTTGCACTTATGTAGTCGATGATGGTTCTCAACCCTCTTGTGCCTCGGTGCCATGTAAATGTATGGATTTCTGTATGCCGAAAGAATCCATTCAGTATTTTATGCTTCTGACGTTTGCACATCTCAACTAATCTTTCATCGTTGTTTGGGGGCATCGTCATTCGGAGCGTAAACACCAATAATGGATACCTTGTGTCCTTGAAGATTCAAAGTTTGCTGTCATAATCCTCTCATTCAGTAATTTTGTTTTCGTACTTACGATGAACCAAAGTTGAAACTCCTTTACGAGCTATGGTACCCCACTGTACAGAAGTATATACTCCGCTAAGCGGTCCGAACGATTCCTTCTCTTTTTAGTCTCAGAACGGCTATGTCTATTTTCATCTGCTGCAATCCTTGACAAACATTTTCTATTTTTCCTGTTAATCCTTGCACATTCCATGTGCCCGAAATCATCTTCCTTTTTCGTTGCTGTAGTTGTTTCCGTGTTGACAAATTCAGCTTTCGAGGCATTCTATCGGGTTTTTTAGCAGTTTAGTCTTTTTAAATGTAATAGAGAGCTAGTTCATTGCCACAACCCCCAACCTGGAGGGCCAGGATTTTGTTCGTGTGCTTCTTCTCTAGTCTTTGATGAGCCAACATCTTACTGCAAGGTAGCAGGTGTGCCGTATCCAGGCAAGATCCCTAACAGGGTGCTATCATCCGGGCCAGATGAATCTTGGTTTTTAACGAGGTTGGTACTCCTCCTCTCCTCCTTCTCCATCACTAACATGATAACTAGCACGACGGAGAATTTAAATTTGAGTAGTTTTCATTAATTTGTTCACAGATTACTCTCTATTTCTTCATCTGCTGTTGATTTCGAAAAGTAGAGTGAGCTCAAATACAAAAAAGAAAAACGGCTACGAATCGAACTTTATCATCACCTTAGTAAAAAGAAACAACCTGAACGTTAACTGCAGAGCATTAATCCGCTGCATACTGAAAAATCACATTGAAAATTTGAAAATAATTATTTTCTTAATATTAGCAAATTTATTCAACAAAAATAATTCTAAAACCATTAGTACTTTAAAAACAATGAATGTTAATAATAAACATGAAATAATATTCTTGGAAGAAATCAGAATATATAAAATGCACTTCAGTGAATGCATGACTTTCAATTCATGCCAAACCGAAAGATGTATCAAGAAAATAATTACAGATTCATTATTCTAAACAACAATTCCATTGATTTTTCTGACCATTGTATGGATTTCATAGATTTCCATAGAATTGAACTAATAGATCCAGGTAATGAAGGGAAGAAGTTCAACACTTTACAGATGATGGAAATCACGTCCGCTCGTAAGAAGAACTAGCCAATTTAAAATGAGCAAATAGACTTCGGTCTATCTTCTGTTCTAAATTCCGTGCTACTTAGGTAAAATCATTCATTTTACGTTTTAGTATTGTATAACTCTCCATAATGGGCTGATGAACCGGAAAATATATCGAGTAATTTAATATAATTTTGATAAACCTGTGCTAAGTGGTTCACATAATCATCAATATGTAAGTTTCCTCAACAATTTCTAACAAAAACATCAGAGAATTGAATGTGATTTTTAGGATACATTTTGCCTATCTCAGAGTCTCGTCATCAATATTTAATTTTCAAACTCTTCGTAACAACTTCAGTTTGGATCAGACTTAATCCAAATAAAATTAAATTGAATATCGTGAATTATCTCGAGAAATAACCTTAGCGGAAGCTGATTTTCAAGAGTTTCTCGCTTCTTGTGTAGAGTGAATTATTCATCACATTTAACACAGGCACACCCAAGAGTAATTAATCTACCTGAAGTTCAACGCTTTGAACAAAAACCTTTCAAACTTCATATAGAACCACTAGTATTCTCCTAGACTAGAATAAAACTAGAGCTTTCCAAACAAAATTCTAATTACCAAGGTGTATTGTATAACAGAAAAAGCGGAAAAGCTGATTGAGCGTTGTTTGCGGTAGATGTTCATGACAGGGGTTGGTTTATGGGCTATGCCAGGGATCAATTTATAGTTTGCATATCAATGCAGCCGGATCGATTTGGTTGACATTTTAAAAGCTCCCATTTGCATTCGGGATTCGCTTCAGGCAATTAACATTACACCATTTTTGCAGTCAAGGCCGCTATCACCAACACGTGAATGAAAATGAGTTTATTTATATATAAAAAGATTGATTATAAAACTTGCAATATATTGAAATATTATCGAACCGCGATCAATTTGAATGTTAACTAGTTTATGCTTGATTAACTCAATTATATTTCGGCATGACATATCAGAATATAAATTCGGGTATAGATTTTCAATAAGTATTAATGTTTTATTATTTTATACATCGAAATACTCATATGGATTTTCAATAAATGTTTTCATTTATTACTTTTTGAATGCCGAAATTTTATGGAATAGCTTCGACGCGATTTTGGAAGGCTGTTATAAATTTGTAAAATCGATAAAACTTTCTGAATAATATTTTTTCACTCAAAATCGAAATGATTTTATGTCTTTTTCAGTTTTCTTTCACCCCGAATAGACCAGACATCAGTTTTTGCTTGCCGAGGTTACCTCCTCGAGGAAGGTAATCTTTCTTTCCAGATCGTTTTAGCCGTGCCCTGGTAAATTGTAGTTGGAGGAGAGTTCCTTATTCTATACAGGGGTAGTGATGAACAAGAATGACTTTTTCCAAGTGGCTTTTAACACAAGACAACTTCTGTTTTGTTTATTTTGAACAGATCTCACTCGAACATGATTTGCCGAGATAGGGTTAAAGAAAGACAAGATAGTTCTATGACTAAGAATTTCACCATTAGTATAGATACATGAGTCAAAGCCACGAAGCAGTACTTTATGAGTGATTAATTACATCGCGCTTAGAAATGAACGCACCATTTCGATGTTTTGAATATCTTTCTTGGTGAACAACTGTTAACACATAATTTTTCTTCGGATATGTCCGGACCAGGGTTCTTGCGAATGCAAAAATTTAGATATCCGCTTATGCTGATGCGGAGGCGGATTATCAGAAGTCCATATTCGCGGATGCAGATTTGATGCTGATGGGGATGCGGATGCGGATTTTGGGATATTAAAAGGATAATTATTTGAATTAAAGTGTTTAAATAGTTTCAACAGTTCATCAATTTAGTTTTAATTTCTAATTTATTCAATCATAGTTTTCGAAAAAAATAATGCAACTACACAAGTTTTTAGTTTTACCTATGACACAATAGATTTTTAAGCTTCGAATTCCGTAATAAAAAATCTTCGTTTGTAAATTAATCTTATATATTGGTGAATTATGTTTCCCAAATAGCAAAATTGCAGCATTCTCAGCCTGGAACCTGTTTCTTAGTGGATTATATTTGGTGATTTACCAGTGGCGCCGTGCTCTGTAGCTCGTACACTCTTGAAGATTTCATTTTTGTTCGAACGGTATTGTACTTAGAAAGTAAAAATCTACTTGAGCAATTTATTTTGACGTCCCAATATTCTATAAAAAATCTTGGGATGTTCTTTCGGATTGGAAGATAACTTTTTTGTTCAAGATTCAAGAGCGTCCTAAACTCTGCTATAGTGTCTTCAAGTAATAAGTTTTTTTGGTGAGTAGTTTCGTCACAATATTTTTCTCACCATAAAAATTCATGAAAATAGGCTCTCACATCATAGCATGCTCCTTCGGCCAGAGAGGATGAATACTTTTTCCTTTCGATTTCTATTGCCCAAGGATAGTTTATCGATGAATTGAAATATTATCCTCATTTTATATAGGAATGACCTAGAAAAATTATTGATATTGTAATTTCAGAAATATCATATCTTGATTTTTTCAAATGGAACATCCTGTATTCTATGTTTCATGTCAACGCATGAAATATTTTACCATATTTTGCAGAAGTAACCTTATCTTTATCTTCGACCATTTTCTGAATGAAAAATTAACTGAAATAATAAAATCAGAGGTTGCGAAATAAGAAGTTATTAGTACATATCATTATACTTGATCAGAGAAATTGAGATATTTTAAGGTAGTCGTGTATGAAATAAGTAATAGATTAGTTTTCGGTGAGATGATCCACACGATGTTGAACTATTTCAATAAGTGTTCGAAATTTTCGCCCGTTTCTCTGTAGACACAACTCCACCCTTCTGAGGAAGGACCATTGAGATCTCAACTACATTTGCGGAATACCTGACTGAAAGGCATCGCCTATTCTTTGTATCATATTCACCTGTGTTGTAGAAGAAATCTGGTAAACCATGCCCTTAATAAAACCCCACAAGGAAAAATCTAGACTTATGAGGTCCGGAGACCTAGATTGCCATTTAACAGGACCACCACGTCCTATCCATTTGGTTGGAAATACATGATTCAAATGCTCCCTAACATGATGTGAGTAATATGCCGGTGCGCCATCCTGTTGAAACCACAAATCTTGTAATATATGCTCTGGTACATCGGAAAGTAACATTGGTAGATGATTTTGCAGAAAATCCAAATACATTTCACTATTGAGGTGCCCGTCGAAAAAGTGGGGCCCAATTAGATCTCCATCTACTATAGCGGTCCATACATTCAAGAACCAACGATGCTAGTGATCTATTTGTCTGATGAGGTGTGGATTTTCCGCTACTTTGTCACTTGCCCAATTGCAAGTAGTGATTCGATTTTCACAGTCTTGATTGTTCAGTTCCTGGTGCAGCTGTACATGATATGCATGAGATTTATTAACTTTCAAGATTCTCTGGAAGGAAGTTTGACTTATATCTGTTAACTGAGAAATCTCTTTTTGGCTTTTATATGAGTCCTCTGTCAGTGTCAACAAAAGTGATAACTGGTTGTCTTCAGCTGTAACAGTTTTTGGTTTTTTATGTTATTTGTAAGTGATATTACCCGTTTCGATAAATCTTATTCATAGTTTTTCAAAGCATCTTGCATCAGGATGTCTCTTATCAGGTAACTTTTGTGCATAAACTCTACTTGCAAACAAAGAATTTCTATCACACTCACCCAGAATTTTTTTGAGTCACTCCTGTATAAAATGAGGATAATCTATTTCAATTCATCAATAAAACTATCCTTCGGCAATGAGAAAACGAAAGGAAAACGTATTCATCATCTCTGGCCGAAGGAGCATGCGATGATGTGAGAGCCTATTTTCATATACTATTACGGAAGAAAAATATTGTGACGAATCTACACACCAAAAAAACTCAATACTTAAAGACATTATAGCAGATTTAGGCCGCTCCTGAATCTTGAAAAAAAATTCCAATTTGAAAAAACTACTCAAGATTTTTTATAGAAAATTGAGACAGTAGATTCTTACTTTCTAAGTACAATACCGTTCGAATAAAAATGAAATCTTCAAGAGTGTACGAGCTACAGAGCACCGCGCCACTGGTGAATCACCCAGTATATTAACCCAGCTCTACTAAATAATTGTTCGCTGGGAACACTGGCTGGTGGAGGTGATAAATATCTACATGCTAATTTGGAAAGAGTTTGAAATTCACAACGGTTAACTTTCCATGAATTAATAAAAGTCACTATGGAATGGTAGATCTGTGAAAGTCCTTCAGGGATCACTGTTGAATATTTGGTCAATAAATTTGAGTCAATCGACTCGATAGATAATGTGCCAACACAACTGGGTTGTTCAAGTGAAAAAATGGCAGCCGTGAACCACAGTAATGAAAACGATTCCGAATAGGTCAATTTCTAGAGGTTTTCGACAATCAACAACCGCATGGCGAATTTTGCTCAAGAAATTGACCTTGAAGCTTTAGAAGGTGCAACAATAACAGAATAAGAACTGAAGCCGATTGATATTATACTATTAACTTCAAGGCCTTAGCTTGCATAGATTCTAATCGATATACTTTCATTGACTACTTAGCTTTTCAACTTGTAAAGCTGCACATGAGAAATAAGGCAGTAGTTTAGGAATTACGATAATTATTCAGAAAATATTGAATGAACCAGTTAAGTTAATGAGTAAGTTAACTGCAAGACCAGTGGAAATATCCGTCAAAGGGAAACGAAGTACATATTACATCTGCATTTCATGCCATAGACCAATCTATTTGATTGAGATGTGCTAGAAATATATGTGTCGAATGTAGTAATGAATGAAGACTTGCTGTTTTTTTTGTGGCTATCTAAAGGCGTTTTGAAGATTTATGTTCATTTGTAAATTAATAAACATTTACCATATCTTTTAATTTTGAGTATATTTGATTAGTTTTTCGATAGTCATAAAATATGTGTAACCTCTGATTATTCTGTATAGTTATTCATCAGAAGTTTTTATTATTTTCAGTAGAAATTACGTTATAATAATATATTGATGGGTAAGTCTATTCTAAATTAATGAGAAGTATACTATAATATATATATTGTTTTTTGAGTTTATAAAATAACTCATACATTCACATTAAAAAGTTGTGATAGCCAGTGTACTTAAGAAGTCAGAAAAGTGATGTCGAATTCAATGATTTTGATAATAACTTGAATAATAACTGGGGTATTTATCAATTCACTTGTTTGCACTGGCATAATACTGTTCACTTTGATGTCCGTATTCTTTATGACGAAATGAATTTCGCTATTCTATTTTAAGAATATATTTATCCAATCTTGATATCTGTGACAAAAGGCGGAGTTGTGCTTGAAAAGCTCCTCCTAAAAAGTTTTGAAGAACAAATGTTGTCCCGATTTCGAATGATAGAAAAATATTTTTTTTTAAGAAGGTCATATACAAATACCGGCAATGGATTTCCGAAACATTAGTAATTACAGAAAAGAAACTGAAATGAGTATCCAAGAAAAATATGACCGAGACGAAGTACTATTTTGCCAAAAATTTTAGACTCTTTAAATTGACAGGATAAATTTTAGAAACAAAATTGATTTGACTTGAGCGAGTATGTTAATCTAACATCGGATATCCCTTGAATCATAACCGAAGAAGAGGTATTTCTTCCATCACAAGCTTATCCGAATCTAACTTGAGGAAAAAATAAATAATGGTCTAAGAGAACCTGACTAGGTCATAATTGAACATGCTGCATAGTATACTATTTCGTACCAAATTACAATTTTTAATTGGAAATTTTTGAGGATCGATCCATCCTTGACAACTACAAGATGAAGTACCTGAAAACAAATTAAATAGAGCCAAATATTGAACGTCCTCCTTTCTTGAGGTTAATATAATCGCTACTACTCACTCTTTTTAAACAAGATAACACAAATCCTTGGGACAAAAATGTGTCCAAAGGTGATTTTATGAAGCCATGTGTCGAACAGTAAACTTTCGAATACCTACAAATTTTCTATTTTATATATTTTCATTTTCAGAAAAATGTCTTTCATTTATGAATTAATGGAATATGACCTTTGAGCTGTTGGAGAAGAATTTCAATTCTATATATATATATATATATATATATATATATATATATATATATATATATATATATATATATATATATATATATATATATATATATATATATATATATATATATATTTATATTTATTTATTTTTATTTATTTATTCATTTATTGTTACAGAACATAGGAACCCCTACAGGATAGAACCAAATTCAGTTCAAAAAATTATAACAGAAAAATAAAGAGAAGTGAAACTGTCATACCAAATGAAAACTATAACTTTCATATAATTTTAGGAAAAAAGACTCACCTAAGACTACAGAATCAAGTGAAATATCATGAAAACTAAAACTACTACAATGAGCATGATTTATATCTAATGAGATATGAATTAACATTTTTTTAGTGAAGAAAGAGGTTCATGAAATATATCTATACTGGCAATATACCAACTGTACAGACTCATAATTCTCAAGAAAACAGAATGAAAAAATAAACTAGTACGGGCCTTCGGAACATAGAAGAGTGGATTTCGACAACTAGGCTACACGGGAACATTGATAATGAGATAATTAACAACCGGAAAACTCAAAGAATGTTTTAAAATTCGATAAATAAATACAGTGTCGAAAAGGACTCTCCCCTGCTCCAGGCTTGAAATTTCGTGATGACGCTAACTTAATTGGTATTTATGCTTAGAACTGAAAATTCTAATGCTGAAACTTTTGACAAACTTTCTCTGGACTCGTTCAATTCTGTGAATATACTTGTAACAGCGTGGGGACCAAACAGGTACAGCATATTCCAAATTACTCATCACCAACGAGAAATATAGCATTTTTAAAGACCTTGGATCACTGAAACTTTTAGTAATTCTTAGAACGAAACCAAACATTTGGAAAGCCTTAGAAACTATATGATCAATATGATACTCAAAGGACAACTTAGAATCAAGATATATACCAAGATCCTTAATTTCGTTTACCCTCCCAATTACAAGCCCATCAACAGAAGAATATCATCGAAGACATTAACATTCTTTGTAAACCTTATATGCTTGTACTTATCAATATTTAATTGACAATACCTACTTTGACAAAAAGAGAAAAGTCTGTCAAGATCAATCTGAAACCGCAAAATATCATCATAGGACCGAATAGCACTGTACATCCTAAAATTGCGGCATATAAATCATGTTTAGTATGAAGAAAACATTCCGAAATATCATTAATATAAATTGAAAATGAAAGGGGACCCAGATCTGACCCTCGAGGGACACCAGAGGTGACACGAACGAAACCGGAATGAGTGCCATTGAGTGCGGTCTATCCGACAGATACGATTTTATCCATTTCAGTGAGGACCCAACCACACCAAAGTCCTCTAGAACCCACAACAAAGTTGCATGATGTACCTTATCGAAGGCCGTAGCCATGTCTGTGTAGACGGCATTAACTTGAATACCATCATCGAAACTACTATTAATTAAATGAACGTAAGGAGTTAAATTAGTTAACACCGACCTACCTTTGAAAAACCCATGTTAAGATTGAATCAACTTAGAACCGGATGAATAAAAAAATTTATCATGTACTATTACTTCGAAAATTTTACCGGTAATTACTAACCTCATTTTTCTTACCACTTTTGAAAAAAGGTACGATCTTTGACGCCTTCCACTTATGTGAAAAGACACCTTGTACTAGAGATTTGTTGAATATAATTTGAAGTGGAGTCGTCAAAACTAGCGAAACACGATTTTATAAAAATTGGTGGAATGGAGTCCGGACCTGGACCCTTTAAGACATTCAGTCCCTCGATTTTAGCTTTGACATCCTTCAGATCTATCGTGTTAAATGTAATCGATGAAGAAGATTTATATCTATTTTGGTAAAGAACAGGTTCACACGGATCTGCATAAACACCACAAAAGTACTAAGAAAAAGCATAAGATTTAGCCGAACTATTCTATTTCTGAGATTTTTTCATCATGCCTCATGGATTGAGGCATCTTCTGGCTATCTTTCAACTCGACCACATAAGACCAAAAGAGCTTGGGATTTTTCACAATTCCGCCCTCTATAGAAGCAATTTGTTTCTTATGATCTCTTTCAATTAAGATTTTACATTGTTTGCACAAAATACAAAAATTTTCATACAGAAAACGGTCTTTGAATTTTTTAAATCTTTGATGTTAGTTAGTTTAACGCATTTAATAGTGTCTTTACCAAATCTCGAAGGAATTTATCACACAGATCTACGACACTTTTCAATAATTATATTCAAAGCAGAATAAAATGAATCAACACATTCATTCACATCGGTAGAACATAACAAAGTTTTCCAATTCAAACCTGACAGTGCCTAATTTATCGCTACATAGTCCGCGTTGAAAAATTTGTACATCGATCTAGATTTGCTAGGAGTTTTATATATAAATTTATATATATATATATATATATATATATATATATATATATATATATATAACAGAAAAAAAAGAATTATTGTTGTCTAATTTTCTAATTTTGGGAAGCCTAATAATGAGTCTATTATTGTATTCCTTTCCACATTGATTTCAAACAAATTCCAGAGTCGTGATGTCATAGTGCACATGATATACGTTGCGTGAGGTCATTGGCCATCTTAAGCCTAATTCTGAAGAGGTTTGTTAGTTCAAATGACGATCATCCAAAGTGAAGCTTTTCGGAAGAAATATGGGTGAAATATCAGTATGACATATTCAACTAAAATCGTTTTTATTTAATAATTACTTTTTATGTTCAGTGCAATCCATTTATGATCATTTGAACTATAAGCAATTGCTTTTGGCATGTCATTTTGATAACTCAATCAAAACTTGAGCTTTTCCGGTATAATCGTCATGAAAAATACTCGTAAGTATTATATCACCTTCATAAGAAGAAAAATAAAATAAGTGCCACAAATTTGATCGATGCTGATACCCTCGAAATCTTTCGACTCAATGTAGTAATAAATTTGAAATGCCAATGAAATGAAAGATTGATAGTTTCAAAGGTACCGATAGATCATTCAATGAATCATTTTAAAATTAGTTACTCACAAATTGTACTTCTACTCCGATTTCAAAGAGTGTTTACTTCATGAAATTATTTCTTTTCTGGATAATTTTTCATCATAAGATCACGTTTTGTAAAAAATATTGAAATACTTATGAGGTTAAATTCTGAATATTCAAGATGAAATTCAAATTTCGATTTAATATTCTGAAAACAAGGGTGATAAATTATATAGTTCTGAACCCTTAAAACTTCGCGTACATAATCTCGTAAATAGAGTGCTTACACGATATAAAGTACATCCAATCTTTCACTATGAAGTTAACCTATTAGAAATTTGCATAAATCAAAATGATCACAATCTTAACGAGATGACCTACATAAATGATGAAGGTACAGTTTCTACGTTATTAATCAGTCGAAGTCATTGGATAACTTGGGGAATAACAATTTTGTTTTACTTTGAATGATAAATATATAATTTATGAATCATGGCATCACTTCATATAAACTTTCGGATTTTATAGTTTAATATAAATATCAGCTCCATTTCGGTCATTAATTTTAACGGAAACAAGGAATTATTAGATAGATAATGATATTTCTTGAACTTGGGTAGATATAATTGTTATTGTATTGAGATTTTGATATTAAATTTCTTTCCTCAATTTCCAAAGCTAGTAATTCTTTACTCCTTCAAGGTTTTCAGGTATATAATAATTTAATAAGAAGAATAATTCATTCGCTAAACAGTGTGGTAGCAGTATACGAAGAGTATGCAATGAAAACTGTATATTCTTGTGGTAACGTTATTTGAAATAGAGTGGTTCCTTCGTAATCATCTACATAATGTAGAACACTGTAACAGAGAGATTCAAAAAGAATTGATGGCCTCAATTTTCGAGGAAAAGACTTACCATGGTCTAACTGAATACAAATCCGCTGATTGGCATCAGTTGTTGTAAATCTACAGTCATAGACAGCGAGGAATATAAATTATATAAATATATATATATATATATAGATATATATATATATATATATATATATATATATATATATATATATATATATATAAATTACCGTTGATGAGCTCTAGATGTGGATATAGATTTGTTGTCGAAGACCTCCCGGTAATGAATGTACATTTTCTCTAGCGAATCTAGCGAATAATACCATTATTCAATAAATTAATATCTGGACGTTTGGTGTTGTCATTAAGATCAAAGAATACAGTTGACATTCACAAACAATATACTTTTCAAAGCATTTGGTAGGGATGAGGCATTCAGTTGGAAAATTTTTGCCGATATTTGAATAATTTCCAGATAAATAATTGTATTTTCCTTTTTTGTTTAATACCATGTTAATGACAGATTCCTCATTATTGCTATAAAAGTGTGATTACTGATTTATGATGTAGTGATACATTTGAAATTTTATATTTTGGGTTCTCGTAATATTTTGACTGAAGAAAAGTATAATTTAAATTTGGAATGAGAATGGTGGAATTTTTCCAAATTATTTAAGGCACCAAGATAGATAAGTTTCTTCGGCTTTAAGTTATTGAGTGGAAAATGCATCAAAATAAAATAATAATGAATTTCAGAAATCTGTGGAAATCATATTATCCAGAACATTTTGAAAGAAGTTTGAGATATGGAAAAATGGTGATTAGCTATTTTATCTTTTCAGGTATCGATTCAAAATAGCGATCACTTATTTCCTTCATCACACTTTCGGTCATACTCATCGATTATGGACTATTCCGTATTCTTGAAGTTATTTGATAGACTTATATAGAATGATAAAGACATAACAAAATTCAATTATCCAATTATTAATTTCTGGATATGGAAATACAAAACAAAAACATCCTAAAACATTAAACATTAAATAGTAGTACTTAAAGTTAATCACTGCAAATTCCTATTACGTTCTATATCCTATCTTCACTAGAATTTGAATGTAAAATTAACATGTATATTTCAAATTGAAGCTTCCTGAATATAGGAAAGAATTATTTCACATGGTAATGAATATCTCGAATGAGAATGATGGTCCTGTTAGGTTAGTTAGGTACCCAGGTCACCGGACCTTACGAGTCCGAGTCACATCAAAATGAATATCTCGAATAAGAACAAGTCATTTCAAATACCTATTCTATAAAACGAATCCTTACTGTTCAATTCGAAATGTGAATATAGAGCGAGAATTTCAAACATGGTTTAAGATTTTCCAAAATCGTTCTATTGCGGGAGATATTTTCACTTCACTACACTATTGTTTTGGCGAAAGAAATATCCAAGCGATTGTTAACATATATTTCCAGCTGGCTTAGCCTAAATTGAACAAGTTGCCAACAAATATTGTTGTTGGCTTAACTGAATATTAGAAATTGAATTGCAACGGCACGGCAATAGTTCATGATTGAAACACTTACATACATTTTTACTGTTTGTCACCGACGAACATTGAGAAAAATTATCAATAAACCGTTCAACTCTCGTTCATCCATGCAATGGTAATATCATTTAAATTTATACCTGTCTGAAGATGAACGAGAGTTTGAAACATCTAAAACAGCAATGTAATTGTTGGTTCAATCATACCGGATTGAAAATGTCATAATTTTTCGTTAGTAATATAAAGCAAAATTGTTTTAATGAACCTGATTCAGTCGACGTTTCGAATTAATACTTCTACTAGTCTATCGTTACTCAAAATACTGCAAATGTTTCGAAAAATGCAATTTTTGAGCTTACACATTAGGGTCGATCGTAGAGAGCATAGTGTGTTACGAATGTTCAGTCTAGATACTGTACTTGCCGCTGATGGTCTTTAGATTCACATACAAAATTGACATTTTGGAATAATCTATATACTTCTTCATTTCTTTGTAAATCTCTGGTTATTTCAAGTAAATGCATAAATTGTCAATTATTTATATCAATAGATTTCCTTGTAGCCAATTCCCCTGTTATTCATATGTATTATACTGGGTAATTCACCTGTATCGTGGTGCTCTTTATCTCGTACACTCTTGAAGCTTTCATTTTTGTTCGAACGGTATTGTATTTAGAAAGTAAAAATCTACTTCAGCAATTTATTTTGCAGTAAACAGGGTGTATCAATTTTCTATAAAAAAATCTTGGGTGTTTTTTTCAGATTGGAGAACCTCTTTCTTGTTCAAGATTCAGGAGCGGCCTAAACTCTGCTATAATTTCTTTGAGTAATAAGTATTTTGTTGAGGAGTTTTGTCGCAGTAATTTTTTTCCGTCAAAATTCATGAAAATTGGCTCTGACATCATCGCATGAACCTTCGGCCAGAGAGGATGAATACTTTTTCCCTTTCGTTTTCTTGTTTCCCAAGGATAGCTTCATTGATGAATTGAAATATATTATCCTCATTTCATACAGGAGTGACTCAAAAAATATTGAATATTGTAATTTTGATAATATCATATCTTGATTTTTTCAAATAGAACTCCCTGTATTTTATTATTCATGTCAACGCATACAATATTGTCCTATATTGTTGGAGAAGTAACTTTATCCTTATCTTCGATCATTTTCGAAATATTCGTTCATTTCTAGAAATTTCTAACGAAAATTCTATGAACCGTATCAAAATCATCAACATGCATCATTATTCGCACAGAAGTTTTTTTTTCTGTAATGATTCAAGTAGCAAAACATGAAACCTACACAAGATGATTCTTTTAACGAATGATAAAGTCAAGATGCTCTAAACGTAATTCGAGGTATGTGTTAAATTTTTTTTTATTTATGCCTTCTGTCAGGTGACCGGACATACCATATTCTGCATTTTTCATGATGAGCTTATCAGTGTTTTGTTATTAAATATTGTTGAAATGAGGTTTGAACCCAATTTTCTCAATTGACTGCCATGAAGTTCTTCAAAGAAGAAATGGTTGGTATGATTTTTATTCTGGGTGAAAGTGATAGAAATTCTTTGTTGGCAAGTAGAGTTTATGCACAAAGGTTTCCTGATAAGAGGTATCCTGATGCAAGATTCTTTGAACATCTTCTAATTAGATTTATCGAAACGGGTAATATCGCTTACAAAAAACATGAAAATTAAAAAACTGCTACAGCTGAAGACAACCAATTATCAGTTTTGTTGACAGTGACAGAGGACCCATACAAAAGCCAAAGAGAGATTTCTCAATTAACTGATATAAGTCAAACTTCCGTCCAGAGAATCTTGAAAGTGAAAAAATTTCATGCATATAATGTACAGCTGCACCAGGAACTGAACAATCAAGACTACGAAATTCGAATCAATTTTTGCAATTGGGCAAGTGATAAAGTAGCGGATAATCCAAATATGTTTAGCAGAGTTCTTTTCTCGGACGAGGCAACTTTTCACAACAATATGATTGTTAACAGGCAGAATTTTTATTATTTCACCATGGAAAATCCACACCTCATGAGACAAATAATTCACCAGCATCGTTGGTCCTTGAATTTATGGGCGGCTAAAGTAGGTGGATATCTAATTGGGCCACACTTTTTCGACGGGTACCTCAAAAGTAAAATGTATTTAGAGCTTTTGCAAAATCATCTACCAATGTTACTTGTCGATGTACCAGAGCATATAAGACAAGATTTGTGGTTTCAACAAGATGGAGCACCGGTACATTACTCACATCAGGTTAGGGAGCATTTGAATCATGTATTTCCAAACAAATGGATAGAATGTGATGGTCCTATTAGATGGCCAGCTAGGTCGCCGGACCTTACGAGTCTAGATTTTTCCTTGTGGGGTTATATTAAGAGCATAGTTTACCAGATTCCTTCTACGACACAGTTGGATATGAGACAGAGAATAGTCGACGTTCTTCAGTCAGTTGATACGCAAATATTGTCGAGAGTTCATCGGTCTTTCCTCTGACGGATTGAGTTGTGTCTACAAAGAAACGGGCAACATTTCGTGTTGAAATAATTCAACACCTTGTAGATCATCTCACCGTGAACCAATCTTCAACGTATTTCATACACGACTACCTTAAAATATCTTCATTTCTCTGATCATATATAATGATATGTACTAATAAACTCTTCTCTGGCAACCTCTGATTTTATTATTTTAGTTTATTATTTTTTATTCCGAAAATGGTCGAAAATAAAGATAAGGTTACTTCTGCTGAAATATGGCACAATATTTTATGCGTTGACATGAATAATAAAATAATTCCATTTGAAAATATCAAGGTATGCTTTTTTCAAAATCACAATATTCAATAAGTGACTCACGTATAAAATGAGGATAATCTATTTCAATTCATCAATAAAGCCATCGATGTGCAATAATAAACGAAAGGAAAAAGTATTCATCTTCTCTAGCCGAAGGAGCATGCGATGATGTGAGAGCCTATTTTCATGAAGTTTCACGGAAAAAATAATATTGTGATGAAACTACTCACTAAAAACACTTATTACTTAAAGACATAGTAGAGTTTAGGACGCTCTTGAATCTTCAACAAAAAAGTGGTCTTCCAATCATAAAAAACCTCCCAAAATTTTTTTATAGAAGACTAGGACACCCTGTTCACTTCAAAAGGAATTGCTGAAGTAGATCTTAACTTTCAAAAAACAATACCGCTCGAACAAAAATGGAATCAGAGCACCGCGCCACTGGTGAATCACCCAGTTTATCTTAAATGAATGCCCACAAGAAATAATATTATTTTGGAGAGCTCATCAAATTAGAGATACAAATATGAAGTATTTTGCAACTGTCACTGATATCTGGAATATGTTTATTCATGTGGAGGTATCAACTTGCCTATTTATATCAACAAGTTCTTGTGTTAATCATGGATGGGACTCTGTTGTTGATATATAAACGGTTCTTAACATGAAAAATTTATTTACATAAATTTGTATAAATCTTTCCACTTATTACAACATTTTTCAAAATATATTAGTGAGTGAGTAGTTGTCAAAGATATTCTCATAAAAGTTGAGATTTCCTATTTCCGCAACTCAGTTGAAAAGCTTTCCTCAGTTGATTATCGGAATTCAATAAAATTTTATTTTCTACCGAGATTTTGTTCCTTGAATGTTCTGATAAACCTGTTATATACAGTGATTTGAATGGATATTTAATAATTACACTCGTAAATGGTTACAAAATATACTGTAGATTTCTCGAAAGAAACGGTACAATTTTCCAAGAATATTTAAAATATTTTATTGTTCCTAACTAGGTTGGTTCACCCGTTTATTTTTATTTTCCTGAGCTTATATTTTAGGAGCAATCGTTGGAAGCTTTGTGTATTGTGTCCCTCCTTCTACATACAATATAGTCCTCCAATTTTAACGTAATTTTTTTCCTTATTCTCATAGAAAAACGGATTGGTAATTCTGTTATTAGTTTGTTTTCTTATAACTTATCCTCCTTGCATTTATATGTTATATTTTGTGAAAGGAGGTGTCAAATCGTAAAACAACTTTTGAACTTAAACCAAATAAGACAACAATTGAGATAAAAATGACTCAAATATCCACCACGACTACACAAAATAATGTTGATTCTTGCATAAAAGTTTTCCGCAAAATAGCCGGTTCAGTTCATCGCGTCACGGATTTTAGCCCTCCAACATAGCCCTCAAAAAATAATCCATTTGTGAAACATGATCTTGTCAGTTTGTCAGTTAAATTTTCAAATGATTATGTGAATGAGAGATTTTGTTAACAAATAAATCTTTATTTCAGTGACAATATAGTTTGTGGCATCTTCCTGGTGCCATAACTTTTCAGTGATATCAATATCATCAATAATTTATCAAAAGTGTGGCCTCATCATCTCTCGACATCATAATTAATTGACGGTTACAGAATTTTTAAGGAAATTATCGACAAAACAATCCCAATCATGCCGCCTGACCACATAGTGCACATAGTCGTATGTCACCCCTGTATATAAGAGTGGTGATAGGGATGATGTAAGAAATTATAGACTAATCAATAAAATAAATATTCAAGAAATATTAGAATCTATAATAACCAATCAGTTGACACCAGTTTTCAATAAAATTATCTTACGAAAGCAGCACGGGCTTATGACGAGAAGGTCGGTCACCAATAATCTTGTGTCTTACTTGCAAGAAATAGGAGATGCCTAGGAAGAGAAATTACATGTCGCATACTTGAATTTTCTGAATGCCTTTGACAGGTTCTCTCAGTTTGTTCAAACTTTAAAACTTAAAGATGTAGGAATGGACGGTATGGCACTCGGGTGGTTTCGGCACTTCTTGTCAGGGAGAGCTCGAATAGTTAGAATTGGTAATGCTAAATCTGTGCCTATGAATGTCGTGTCTGGACTACCCCAGGGAGGACACATCTCCCCCGTGCTATTCCTTCTGTTTATCAACGATATAAGAAGTTGTATATATCACAGGAGGCTGTTGCTCTTCGCAGATGATATAAAGATATAAAGTTGTATAGGGTCATCAGAAATACTGGAGATTATCATCTTCTGCAGGAAGAATTGAATCGGATTCGGGAACGGTGTTAGAGCAATGGGATGGAGATGAACACAGAGAAGTGTCAAATAAGGAATTTTTCTCGATTGAATTCTAAGACACACTTTCAACATACATTTCCAAAGCGTCATATCCAGTCAGTTTTCTTGATAAAAGATCTAGAGGTGCTTTTTGATTCAAATCTCAGCTTCAATTATCACATACAATACATCGCGAACAGGGGTTTTAAGGTATTTGGTTTCATTAAGAGAAATACTCGAGATTTTAACAATATGGAAGCAATAAAATATATCTATATTTCATATGTAAGGAGTTCACTCGAATATTCCTCGGTAGTATGGTCTCCTTATTATAAAGCCTATAAAGAACTAATAGAGCGTGTTCAAAATAATTTCTATATTATGTTGCTTTTAAAATGAAAATAGGTAAAGTAGAACGCGATCATTCAGAGCTTCGTTCGTTTTTGGAACTAGTAACATTAGAGGCACGACACCAAAATCTGATATAATGTTTATTTATAAAATAATTGATAACTGTACATACTCTAGTCTTCTATTACGAGAAATAAACCTTAATGTTCCCTACAGTAACTTAAGAAACCCTAGAATATTTTATGTTGATTTTCATCGCAAAAATTATGGCTGTAATGACCCATTGAGAGAGGACGCAATGCTATTAATTCATTTTCTGGTGATACTACCATTTTCAATATTTCAAATGAGCAAATTGTTATCCAAATACCTGTGATTATTGTATTGCTTTAGATTTAAGAGGTGTGATTATTGTGATGCCCTGAAGAGATGTGATGTTTGTATTATGTTGAAGTTTTTATTGTTACATACAAATCTGTTGAACTAAAATGGCTAGGCCGTAAATTTTGTGATAAATAAATAAATAGTCATACGTTCAGCATGCATGGGCTTCTCAATGATTGCTCTTGAATTTTCAGAGGACTGAAATGCTTATTCTGCTTTTTGATGTCTCCAGACAATTGTAAATGGTATTCGCCGGAAAAGTGTTTCGTTTTTCAGAAAATCCAGTCGATTCCAACATTATGCTGTTCACTGACGAATTCTGTGAAAACAGAATTATAAATTAAATATCAACTGTGTGCTTATGTGTTTTGATCAATGAATTGTATGAAGTTCTTCACTAAAAGAACTATCGATTAAGAATATGCTATCGGGTTGAAGAATTTTGGGTTTTCGTAGGTGAAAACTGTAGTCCTTTCTGCACCCTCAGCAATGGTCTTCTACAAGGATCTATTCTTATACCACTTTTGTTCAAGTTGTATATGAAAAATATTTCATATGTTGAAATACTGTATTTAGTGGTCCGGATATGTGGATAACATAGTGTGTTATTTGACAGGCACAAATAAACAATACGATTCCACTCAGAAGGTGCCTAGTTTTGATCTAAGTAGAAAGAATTGGCGTTCCTTGAATGGTTTGAGGACGAATCATATAATTGTATCTCGTTCCAGTGGAATTTCTTTCAAATTTAAGTCAGAGAGTAGGTTACGACAATTTGATTAGGTTAGCCAAAAAAAATTATAATATATTTAGGCTTGGATTGTCCGACATTTCGATATTCTGATCATTTTCAACATACACTTATGGGTTCAAATTCCTTTTTGCTTGGGTTGAAACTTTCAAACTCATTCAATAATACTCAAACAAAATTTTTGTATCGTGTTTTTGCAGTTTTTCCTCACATTTTTCCACTTGTCTTCTCACCTCACGCATTTCTTCGCATTAACCAAAGTTTAGGTGCTACTTAGAATGTTTCGAAAATTCATCACATAATGAATTATATTCTTATAAATCTCAAAACTATGATACACTCAATTAGTATGTTGATTTTCAATTTTATGTAACTTTGACGTTTATAGGATTAAACAAATCAATAATTCATATGTAAAAAGCTGTAATTTCATAATTTCAAACCGATGAGACTTACGCTACGTGTTTCGGTTAGCATATTTCCATTTCTTCTTAATTGAATGCTTTCCATAAAACGGTATAACATACCCTTCTGCGTCTAAATTCGATACATCTCACGGAGCGATAGCTCGTAATCCCACCGAAGGGGTTAATTTCAGAATAATAGATCAAGCCAACATGGCACGAGTCGGGACGCACGTCCATGTAGCCAATGCCAATCTATTATTGAATGAGAGAGTAGTTTGTGAATTTGTGGTAGTAGAATACCTACCTGGTGGTATCGATTCCATATCACTTCCGAATTGCAAAAGACCATCTATAAGATATTGGCTGAGTGAATTTTGTATCCGCTAATTAATTTAAAGGTAAATATAAGGAAGTAATTTTCCTTTGTAATAGATAGTGAGCCTAGAATATTGAATATATATTTCCTGGAACGCAGCGTTAGGTTCATTCAATTTCATTACAAAAAAGTGATCGTTACTTTGAAAAGAACATGTAGAGGAAACTAAATGTAATTGATCCGATAATTATCATCACTATGTGGCGTACGTATATGAGATTAATTAATCTTATGTTTAAAATAGAAAATTATCTTTTTGGTATTATTCCCATGGAATAGAATGCATGAACTTCTTGCTCTTGTCGTTACTATTTCAATATTTTGAGTTTCTTACTCTGGCTTTTTTGACAATGAAACAAATGAGTTGCTTCAGTATGCTCACTAGTTTCGGTTTTCATTGTAGGATCTTCTCCAGAGCTAAAATAGATTAGACTATACAAAGATGCGAGATCCTGCAAAATAACAGTTGCACCTACCTAGCGATACACCAAATTAAAAGAAGACATGTACATCATTATAAGCAATACATGTTTCTTAAAACGCTCAGATAAAAATAAAATAGAATATTAAAATCATTTTGTACATTAAATATATAAAATATATGGATTAAGGATATAAATTGTCAAAACAGTCGACTTGGTACAACACTTGTCAGAATTTTGTATCAAAGAGAATTTGGTTAAGACGTTAAAACCACAGAGATTTTCAAGCACAGATTATTCTTATTCTGGTTATGAGCATCATAATCCTGCAACCAGTACAGCAGCCCTCCTATTGAGTCACGGTTTTCAAGAGCACAATCACAGCACAGATATCAAAGAACATCAGTATTCAGTATACACTCAACACTAGGGTATTTTCCTAATTAAATTGAAATAAATATTACTCAACTGGTTGGTATCAGTTTCAAAATTTACGGCACTATTATGTTTCTTGATAAATATCATTTCAGCTACTCGTCCCTTGCTGTGATTCGATCTTCAATATCTCTTCATCTTCAATGTTAAAGTTGGAAGAGTGTCCAGTTGAGATCTAATGTGTTGCTAAGGCTTACTTAATCTAATCTGATGAATATGTTTGCAGTCTGATTTCTGCTGTGATATTCTTCTCTTCAGGAATTGTTTATTTTGACCCACATAAATATCGAAATGGAGGCAGTAAATTTTATATACAGTGTTGGCTGCATCTCCCTTCTTGATTCCATCTTTCAGTCTTGAAAAAAGTTATCTCTCCATCGTTTTTCATTGTAATAAGCAACATCTGTGTTCAATGATTTTAGATTTTTTCACAATTTCTCAGACAGCCCAGGTACATATGGTATAGAAAATCTTCTGTCAACAACTCCACCATCTCCTCTACGTATTTCCCGTCTTGCCGCATCTGAATGTAGGAGTCTAATAATTAGTCGTAAAGGATATCCATTATCCAGGAACTTCTTTTTTAACTCTTTAAAATTATCTTTGTGATAAATTTCACTGCAGAGAAATAGCATCTTTTGATTTTCTTGCTTTATGAGAGTAATTTTCTGATGGAGTGGATGCACAGATTGAAAGTTTATAGTACGGTTAGTGTTGCTTGGTTCCTTATAGATATCTGTAGTAAGTTTTCCATCATCCATTCTACTGAACAAAACATCTTGAGAGGGGTAGGCTTTTCCTATCCTCAACTTCATATGTGAACTTCAATTTTGGATGTACCCTATTGAAGAGTCCCTGAGTGTATTCTACCATATTTTCAGGAATAATAGCCCATATGTCATCCACGTAATTATCAAACATTAATCTAGTAAAATTTGCACGTGCTTGAACTGATTTAAGCACGTGATTCATAACTATATTTGCAAAAATGGGGTATGATGGGTATTTGTTTGAAAAATTTACCTTGTAATAAGAAATAGCCACTCTCAAAGCAAAAATCGATTATAGAGAAAAACGTGTCCTTATCTTTTTGACAATATTCTTCGATTTTTGGCCACAATCCTTCAATAAGTGATGTCAGGAGTTCTTGTGGGATATTAGTGAATAGGGAGCAAACATAAAACAACACCATTATATACCCTGGTGGGACTACAACATCATTAAGTTTTCTCACAAACTCATATAAATTATAGATGACAAAATCAAACTGTGGGGTCAAGTTATTTAGTATCTCCGATACGAAGGATGCCAGATTGTATCCAAGTGAATTTATGTATGACACAATAGGTCTTAATGGCAAGCTTTCTTTATGTATTTTTGTGAGACCATACAATTTAGGAGCAGTACAGTTGTTTTAAATAAGAGATGCCGCCATCATTTCAGCAATAGATTTCTTTTCAAGCAAAGTATTTACTAGTTATTTCACTGTTTTTGATATTTCTCTGTTGAGTCTTTAGGTAAAAATTTATGGGCGGATTCATTTGTTAAATCATTCAACTTTTGCAGATAGTCTTCTTTATATAGAACCACTGTTCCCTTTATCTGCTTTAGATACAATCAGATTATCATTATCCCTGAGAAAATGCTTAGCAACTTTAGTGTCATTTATTAATTTTCTGGTAAGAGTAGAATTTTACTTCTACTAGGAAAAGCGTTCACGAAATTATATCTATAAGATATTGGCTGAGTGAATTTTGTATCCGCAAATTAATTTCGAAGGAAACATAAGGAAGTAATTTTCCTTTGTAATAGATAGTGAGCCTAGAATATTGAATATATATTTCCTGAAAAGCAGCGTTGAGTTCATTCAATTTCATTACAAAAAAATGATCGTTGCTTTGAAAAGAACATGTAAAGGAAACTCAATGTAGTCGATCCGATAATTATCATCATTATGTGGCGTACGCATATGTGATTAATTAATCTTATGTTCGAAATAGAAAATTGTCTTTTGGTATTATATCCATGGAATAGAATGAATTGAAGATCTTTATGAACTTCTCGATCTTGTCGTTACTATTTTGATATTTTGAGTTTCTTACTCTGGCTTTTTCGACAATAAAACAAATGAATTAATTGAATGCCTACTAGTTTTGGTTCTTTATTGTAAGACCTTCTTCAGAGCAAAAATAGATTAGGTTATATTACAAAGATGCGAGATCAAGCAAGATAACGAGTTCACCCACCTAGCGATTCACCAAATTAAAAGAGGACATCTATATCATTATGAACAATACATTTTTCTACAAACGCTCAGTCAACAATAAAATAGAATATTGAAATCATTTCTGTACATTGAAATTATAAAATATATGGATTTAGGATATTAAAATTGTTAAAACAGTCGACTCGGTACAGAACTTTTTCAAGAACAGACTATTCATGTTCTGGTCACGAGCATCATAATCCTGCAACCAGTAAAGCAGTAAAGCAATCAGATGTTTATTTTTCATTCGAAAACACTAATTATCTGGAAACAATGCATACAAAAAGCATAAAAGTGTCTATTTAGTATGGTACTATAAATCCTTCATGTTGTAACGAAAATAACCGATCATTTCTTATCACAAAATAACAGCTCGTCTTAGAATGCAATTTGTGTTAGCGGCATGATGAGAACTAATCTGAAAAATATCTTGATAATTAAAAATTGATAAGTGAGATTTATCTATGTTAGTACTGTTGTTTATCAACCATCAACACATATTGAAAAACATTCAAAAACTGATATTAACAAAATAATGAATTGGAACCCGAACGACAGTTTTCCTCCGTGTGATGATAAAATTATTTTCATTGCTGCTGGAGGGCATAAAGATTAGAAATATTGATCTCTTAGTACGTGTCTTTTGTACTAATAAATATGAATGGGGACTAGACTCTTCTGTTGTTCATTTTATATTTGAAAACTTATGTGTTGTTATTCTATTTCTGTGAATTGTTACAAAATCGTAATAGCTAAAAATTTTAATTGCAAATTTCATGTCGAACTGTTCGAAAATCTCAGTGAATAAAATTATGCACCATTTTAACCATTCCTCAAACAATCTACGCCTAGTGAAGATATTGTGTGTTGATGTTGGTCTTAACCGTGTATCAATCTACCTACGTACGTCTAGTTAGAGCAGGAAGTATCATGATCATGCCACAATCTATTCACTCTTGATCAGGTGGAGAATGACGAACATGTTCGAATCTAGTTGATGGTTCCAAATACTGAAATGGGCGGAAAACATTTTCCGATATGTTCACCAGTAAGCGACATTTTCAAAAAAATTCCTTGTACATTGGCAGTTTTTAATCAGATTAAACAAAAATAAATTAAGCTAATTGAAGAAAATATTACTTTCAAATCATCAAATAAAACTGGACACAACAAAGTATGAAACAAAGGATTAATTATGATTTGAAGTTGAAAACTATCATGAGGCATACGGAATTCTTTTGAATATTCGATCCTCATCCTGTAGACCTTTAGTGGCGGAAAGAAATTCATTCCATCTCCTAATACTACAAAGAAATAATGAATCAAATATATATGAGAAAATGCTAAGCAACTTTAGTGTCATTTATTAATTTTCTGGTAAGAGTAGAATTTTTACTTCTACTAGGAAAAGCATTCACGAAATTTGTGATCATGTTTGTGCATGTGGCCCTCTTCTCTATTTTCTGCTCTTCTTCTTCCCTGGACAAAATAATATTCTCAACATCAGTTATGATATCGACCAGTGGAATCTTCCTTCCTTCCAACGGTATAGAGAACTTGGGTCCCAGTGCCAAAGTGTCACGAACCTGTGATGGTAGAGCAACATCCGTTTCATTGAATACCCATTCTCTGCCGATTTCCTCCCGGTAATTCGACTGAGACTCTATGAGAAATTGTGATTTTCTCTCATGATTTTCAGAGGATTTTTTTTCCAATGACTCAAAATAGTGGTCCTGATAATTACTAAAATTTTGTACAACTATGGCTGGCATCAAAGAGATAGCATGCTGTTTTGCGTTTGAAATTTCTCTTTTCATCTTGAAGATCTGCCAAAAAGTTGTATCGATCTCTATATTCAGACACTTGCCTTGAAAATCCCTAATCAACTATCAGCTGAGAATGAGCTTGGTACATACTTATTGCAGAAAGAGATTCCTCATTGTTTGCAGGCGTAGTTTTGTTGTACGTCGCCATATTAAACAAAACTTCAACAGTCTAGACTCTATGCTGGTGACTGATAGTTCATATAGTTACAAAGCTGATAGGTTGATTAAGGATTTTCAAGGCAAGTATCTGAATATAGAGATAGATACAACCTTTTGCCAGATCTCCAACATAAGTAGAGATATTTCAAACGCAAAACAGCATGCTATCTCTCTGATGCCAGCCATAGTTGTACAAAATTTTAGTAATTATCCGGACCAATATTTTGAGTCATTGGAAAGAAAAATCTCAGAAATTCATGAGAGAAAATTACAATTTCTTATAGAGTCTCAGTCTAATTACAGGGTGGAAGTTGACAGAGAATGGGTATTCAATGGTACGGATGTTGCTCTACCATCACAGGTTCGTGACACTTTGGCACTGGGACTCAAGTTCTCCATACCGTTGAAAGGAAGGAAGGTTCCACGGATCGATATCATAACTGAAGTTGAAAATATTATTCTTTCCAGGGAAGAGTATGATGGGAAAACAGAAAAGAGGGCCATATGCACAAACATAATCACAAATTCCGTTAATGCTTTTCCTAGTGGAAGTAAAAATTTTAAAATTTGATTGAGGGGGTAGCTGTTATTGACTGCTATTTGTTTAATTATATTTAGCTCTTTTATGAAATTATTTTGTCACATTGGGATATCAATGAGTCTATGTACCATATTATTTTAAGCTGTAAGCATTCACAAAAAGTATAAAATTCAGTTGCGAAAATTAGATAAATTATTGGGTCATAAACCTGGAACTTTAAAGGTCAAGTCTATATTTTCCGATCACCAAGTTTATGACAGGTTCAGTAACCTTTCAGATGCTAATTTTTCCGAAGATGAAGTTTCACTTCTAGAAAAGGGTTTTAAACACAATTTAGAGTCAAATAACCCTAGTCTCTATTTCAATCTGCTAGGAATTGAAACCGAAATAGCCCTAAATTGTTCACAACAAGCCAAACACCTAAAACACTCTTCAGCGTTACTACTTCAAAAAGAGCTCATTAGTTTTGAACATAAGAAATTCAAAAATACAACTTTGAAGTCCATTAAATCTAAGTCCGCATCTGAAGATATCATATTCACCAAAGCAGACGAAGGTCATACATTCATAGCCTCAAATAAAGCAGATTATTTATTGAAAACCCTAAATTTCATTGAATCAGGTTGTTATGAAGAAATTGATAAATATCCAATCAATAAATTTCAATCCATAATAAAAACGCTTTAGAGTATACCAAGTTTATAATACCTACCAACCGAAAAAAAAACTTACCTACACAAAACTCCATTAATTTTCTGGATTTAACTATTACTAAAATTAACGGCAAACATGATTTTTCCATTTTTCATAAGCCATCGCATACAGATATTACTATTCACAGCTTATCTACACATCCTTATCCACATAAATTAGCAGCTTACAATAGTATGGCACAAAGACTCATTAATATCCCAATGTTACAAAATAATTTCATAAAAGAGCTAAATATAAAAAACAAATAGCAGTCAATAACGGTTACAGTCCAACTATGATTGAGAACATGATTTCATGCAAAAACTTTCAAAAAGCAATCCAGGAAGTATTTCCAAGGATAAAAAGTTCTAACACAAAATACAACAGCTTAACTTATATTGGTAATCCTAGTCTAAAATTAAAATCATTCTTCTAACATTATAATTTCAATAAAGCATTCCGAACTGATAATTCTTCAGGCCGACAAATCAAAAACCTGCAAATCTAAAATTGATGAGAGTAATAAATCCGGTGTTCATAAACTGTTTTGCGGGTATTGTAAAAAAATTTATATTGGTAGAACTTTCAGCATTTCAATGTTAGATTATCCGAGCACAAACGTAGTTTTAATTATCATAAATCAGGCTCCCATTATTCTAATTACTTGCTCGAAGAAAACCATAACTTCAATGATAATTTCAAAATTTTACACAATGAAAATAACAGACAAAAACTGAATCTATTGGAAATTTTAGAGATCAACAAAGGAAAGAATTCAGGTTGGTTACTTAATAGTCAATCAGATCTAAATCCTTCACCTTTCCTCAATCTTTCCAATTCATAAAGTATGCAACTCCCATGGGTTTTCCAACATACTTCTTGTACCTATTGTAATATTAAGTAGGAAATAAGACTAATATATAAGGAATAACTTTGTTTATTAGTTTGTATCTATCTGATGAAGCCACAGTGTGGTGAAACCGGTCATAGTTTTGTTAATATAGTGAAAATCTAAATACTTTAGTTTTATTTCATTGAAAATATAAAATTTCTACTCTTATCAGAAAATTAATAAATGACACTAAAGTTGCTAAACATTTTCTCAGGGATAATAATTATCTGACTGTATCCAAAGCAGATAAAGGAAAGGAGACAGTGGTTCTGTATAAAGTAGACTATCTGCAAAACTTGAATAATTTAACAAATGATGAATCCTCCCATATAATTTTACCTAAAGACCCAACAGAAAAATATCCAAAACAGAGAAATAACATAGTAAATATTTTGCTTGAAAAGAAATATATTGATAAAATGATTGTGACATCCCTTATTGAAAACAACTGTACTGCTCCTAAATTGTATGTTCTCACAAAAGTACATAAAGAAGGCTTGCCATCAAGACCAATTGTGTCATATATAAATTCAACTGGATACAATTTGGCATCCTTTGTATCGAAGATTCTGAATAACTTGACCCCACAGTTTGATTTTGTCATCAAGAATTCATATGAGTTTGTTAGAAAGTTGTAGTCCCACCAGTGAATATAATGGTGTCGTTTTATGTTTGCTCCCTATTCACTAATATCCCACAAGAACTCCTGACATCACTTATTGAAAAATTGTGGCCAAAAATCGAAGAATTTTGTCAAAAAGATAAAGATACCCTTCTCCCCATAATCAATATTTGATTTGAGGGTGGCTATTTTACATCACAAGGTCAATTTTATAAACAAATAGAGGGTTGTCCAATGGGAAGCCCATCATCCCCCATATTTGCAAATATAGTTATGAATCACGTGCTTAAATCAGTTCAGGCACGTGCAAATTTTATGTTTGATATTTACGTGGATGACATATAGGCAATTATTCCTGAAAATATGGGACTGTTCAATAGGGTACATCCAAAATTGAAGTTCACATATGAAGTTGAGGATAGGAAAAGCCTACCCTTTCTAAGTGTTTTGGTCAGGAGAATGGATGATGGAAAACTTACTACAGATATCTATAAGAAACCAAGCAACACTAACCGTGCCATAAACTTTCAATCTGTGCATCCACTCCATCAGAAAATTAATCTCATAAAGCAAGAAAAACAAAGGATTCTATCTCTCAGCAGTTAAATTTATCACAAAGATAATTTTCAAAAGGTATAAAAGAAGTTCCTGGATAATGGATATCCTTTACGACTAATTAATAGAGTCCTACATTCAGATGCGAAAAGACGGGAAATACGTAGAGGAGATGGTGAGTTGTTGACAGAAGATTTTCTATCCCATACGTACCTGGGCTGTCTGAGAAATGAAGAAAAAGTCTACAATCATTGAACACAGATGTTGCGTTTCACAGTGAAAAATTATGGAGAGTCAACTTTTTTCAAGACTAAAAATTGAATCAAGAAGGAGATGTAGCCAACACTGTATATAAAATTAACTGCCTCCATTGCGATGTTTATGTGGGTCAAAATAAACAGTACCTGAAGATACGAATATCACAGCACAAAACAGACTGCAAACATATTCATCAGGAGAAAACAGCCTTGGCAACACATCAGATCTCAATTGGACACTCAATAGAATCTAAACTGAATAGTGCCGTAAATTTTAAAATTGATACCGACCAGTTGAGTGATATTTATTTCAATTTAATAAGGAAAATACCCCAGTGTTGAGTGTATACTGAATACTGATATTCTCAGATATCTATGCTGTGATTTTGCTCTTGAAAACCGTGACTCAATAGTAGGACTGCTGTACTGGTTGCATCTCTGTGGTTTTAACGTCTCAACCAAAAAACTTTTTAATACATAATTCTGACAAGTGATGTACCAAGTCGACTGATTTAACAATTTTAATATTATAAATCCATATATTTTATAATTTTAATCTACAAAAAGGATTTTAATATTCCATTTTAATGCTGACTAAGCGTTTCTAGAAAAATGTGTTGTGTTAATGTTCTCTTTCAATTTGGTGTATCACTAGGTAGGTGCACTCGTTATCTCGCATGATCTCGCATCTTTGTAATATAACCTAATTTATTTTAGCTCTGAAGAAGGTCCTTGTGAGCATACTGAAGGAATTCATTTATTTTATTGTCGAAAAAGCCAGAGTAAGAAATTCAAAATATCATGTATGAAAGTTGAGAGTAACGAAAATATTTTGAAAATTAAATCAAGAGTATTTGATTCACAATTTCTTCGTAGTATTAGGAGATGGGATGAATTTCTTTACGCCACTAAAAGTCTACAGGATGAGGATTGAATAATTGAAAGAATTCTGAATGCGTTATGATAGTTTTCAACTTCGAATCATGATCAACTCTCTGTTTTATATTTTTATTTTGTGTATATTTGTTTTATAATATTTTTTTAATTAACTCATTTTATTTCTGTTTCATCTGATTAAAACTGCCAATGTACAAGGAATTTATTCGAATATGTCGCTTACTGGTGAACATATCGGAAAAAGTTCTTCACCCATTTCAGTATTTAGAATCAAATAGATTCGAACTTGTTTGTAATTCTTTAGCTGATCAAGAGTGAATAAGTTGTGACATGATCATGATACTCCATGCTCTAACTAAACGTAAATAGATTGATACACGGTTAAAGCCAACATCAACACACAATATCTTCACTAGGACTAGGTTGTTTGAGAAATGGTTAAAGTAGTGCATAATTTTATTCATTTAGATTTTTGGAGAGTAGGACATGAAATATACAACTGAAATTTTTTAGCTATTACGATTTTGTAACAGTTCACAGAAATAGAAATTGGGCTTTACACATAAATTTTCAAATAAATAAATGAACAACAGAAGAGTCTAGTCCCCATTCATATTTATTAGTACAAAAGACACGTACTAAGAGATCAATATTTCTAACCTTTATGCCCTCCAGTCCCGGCAGTGTAAGTATCACTACTCTTCTAGTTATAGATGAGGGAACAGTGGGAACTATGCAGCAATGAAAATAATTTTATCATTACACGGAGGAAACTGTCGTTCAGGGTCCAATTCATTATTTTGTTAATATCGGTTTTTGAATGTTTTTCACTAGGTGTTCATGGTTGATAAACAACAACTATAACATAGATAAATTTCACTAATTAATTTTTATTTATCAAGATATTTTTCAGATTAGTTCTCATCATTCCGCTAACACAAATTGCATCCTAAGACGAGCTCTTATTGTGTGATGAGAAATGATTGGTTATTTTCCTCACTACATCATGGATTTTAGTACCATACTAAATAGACAATTTCATGCTTTTTTGTATACATTGTTTCCAGATAATCAGTGTTTTCGAATAGAAGATAAACATTTGATTGGAATTGCATTTGATTATTTACTATTTTGCATATTACCTCAGCTATAAAACTTACTATAAGTTATTCTTATGGTCTCACTGCTCTTATATATCAGCGATGATGCGATCTAATCAAGGGGGATTGTAATGCAAATGAGTTCTCCAAAAAGGTAGGAACGAACATAGGAAAGATGAGGCTTCACCACTTCAGCTTTCTTCGGTGCGGTAGATATTGAGAAATTGGAAGAATTCAGGTCTCACCCTCATTGGTTGATTTGGACAATCCAGTAACTGAACACTTGATTGTCTTGATCCCAAAAGGGCTAATTCTCGTTTCTCACAGTCTCCCAATCTCTACCGTGAAAAATAGGCATTTATGCAATAAATTGGAAAGTCTGAATTAGATATATATATATATATATATATATATATATATATATATATATATATATATATATATATATATATATATATATATATATATATATATATATATATATATATATATATATACTTTCATAACAAAAAGATCCGACATCAGTTCAACCAAGCAGAGTGAAAGATAATATCATTCGTACTCAAAATGACTCAAAAGTGTTTGAATCAAATTTTCATCCAATCTTAGATACCTCTCCATATATTGTTCAATAGTTATTGAACATATTTTCAGCTATGCAATTTCGAAGCGAGATTTACGTTTGACACTAACTCATAAGAGAGATGTAAACTTCTTTCAATAATGAAGAAATAATGAGAAACTTACCTTGAGCTCCAACAAAATGAGCCTTCTTAACTGAAATAGAAAAACAGATATTAGTTTCACAAGCGATATCAAGTTTTATAAATATAACATAAAGAAGATTGCTGAAATTGTGTTCAGAGTAGCTTAACTCTTAGAGTTACTAGTCTTAGGTTCGTATAATGGAATTCACCTAAGTATGTATCTAGCCGTGCACTTAGGTGAATTGATATTATTGGTTCTTCATGATACAAGGTCACAAGTAAAGCCCACTTCCCACATCAGAATGTAAGAACAATTAACTATATGGGGTGTTTCGTCTTCAATCTTATGTTTAGGATTTTTAATTTTTTTTCACATTTAACTTTGATATTGCGTACAAACCAACTCATTTTTATTGTACATTTTTCGTAGTGTTTGCTTTCATGAGACTGGAAGTTAAGCGAGAACTTTTTCTTACGATTTCGCGGCATTCAAAATTCGTTACATTAAATTGAAATTCGAATACATATTGTCTTGGCGCTCTTTATCGGTTTTCAATTTCCGCACATCTGTGAATGAAAATCGTGCCTCAGGGTAGCGCGCCAACCAGTCTGCTACAGAGAGTACTATCGACCGTATAGTTCCACTCGAAATATAAGACTCGCTTATATGAATTGCAGTTGCGCCAAAAATCTCGTTTTCACTTCCATGTGGAATCAAGTTTGTCTATTGTGACATAAAAGATTATTGAATTACATTTACCTTATAAATCATTAAAACCCAAACTAAGAAATTTTGCAGGCCTGGACTACAGTGAAACTACAGTGCATAAAACGTAGTGCCCTATAGTGATTGTGAACTGAGTTTGAATGCATAGCTGTTCGCATCCTGGGTCTCTCTATAAGTAAGTCAAGACAATAATTGAACAATCTCGTTACATTCGTTTCTTTCAATCTTTCGTAAATTTTATATATATTTTTCGTTCAGCACTCATAACTGAATGATACAATTTGGCCTATCAGTTTCTCCTATGAGTTTTTATATACAGTCCACAGAAATCATCAATATTTTCGCTTATAATACTCCATGGGGATACGACTATAAATACGCATAAAAGAGGATTTGATCGAGATAATAACGGGATTAAGTTAATTAATTAAACCCGAGACTCAATGAAAATTTAGAAATTTCGAGAAAATATGGATGAACAAAATTTACCTACGTTTCACCCGCTATTTTGTCAGCCAGCTCGTTCTATCAGATGATCAATGAAGTTTATGTTTGCGCCATTATATTGCGGAAAAATATAATATATATAAATTCGCACTCTGTTGTTAATTAGTGGAAGTAATTAGTTTGGAATTATTATAAAGTAATATTATGTTTGTAAATTATAATGATAATGAGAAATTAAACCACGTATTATGCAGTCACAAAATTCTTGTGATAGTATAACAAATAGTCCAATTTCTTATTATCATTATGATTATCTATCACGTGGTAACGACAATTAACTACTTGTGAATTATAAGATAGTAGTACTCTTATGCTATGTTGATGCGTAAGATTTACAGGGTGTCCATCTCAATGCAGCCACCTTGTATATTTTTTATCCCGTAATGATCGGAAAAGAATTGCCGAAATCACGTCGAATGATTTTGTTTGGGGGACATCTTTCGAAGTATATTTAAGCATCAACATGCAAATCCTCAAGAAGGACGCTTCATCCCCTTCTAATAGAATGGACCAAAGAGACCGAGAAAATAAATCATGGAAAAGCTCTTTGAAGCCTCTTTACAATGGTGTTTCTAACCCTTCCAGGATATTTAGAGGTTTCAGACGATAAGGAAGGTAAAATCTCTGAAACTTAGTTCTTGCAAGATTATCGCAATGTGTAGACGACACATTGAAGAATTTTTATTCAAGAAACAATATTTAACCTTTTGTTAAATGTTAAATACCCCACCTTGAAGGAGCTTGTTTTCCGATCCATCCTCCATAATCACCGTCAACTGGGGCCGCACAACATCGTCAGATGTCATGAATATATCATGGACTGCAGTTCCAGTCTCATTCGACGTGGTCAGCATTGCAGACCCGTTCACAACATCAGGATACACTGCCACCTACTTATCTCAATTCCTTGGAGCACTAGTAAACATCTAAATAGTACTGCGGCCTAAAACGAACTGAGACAGAAGCCACTCCACCATTGCACCGGAAAACCGTGATAACATGACATCTGATCGTGCTTTACCACTGCTGTGTGGCCCCGGTTGACGGTGATAATGAAGGGTGGATCGGAAAGAAAAACCAGCTCCTTCAAAGATGGGTATTGGACATTCTACGGAAGATTGAATATTGTTCCTTGAATAAAAATTCTTCAATGAGGAAAGTTGGCTTTGTTCGAATATCTTTAGTAAACCCTCTCACAACTTCAAATATCTTAAGAAGTTCGTATTGTTTCTTTCAATTTCAATTTATACTCATTTAATTTCAAACAATCTCCCAAACGATGTAAAATAAAAAAACAAACGATATGTTTTTTCCTTTTAAGCAAGCTGTTCATCTGATAATACGATTGTTCAATCGTCAACCATTGAGCTACTACTCGGCTGAAATTGTTGAAATTTCGAGGGTAATTATGGTATACATATTGCAAGAAGGTGTTAAGCTAGTAATATTCCATCACGAAAACTGAAAATTGCTCGAGTAACTACAAGGATAGTTAACGAACCCCATTTCAAAGGAAACATGCGCTGAAGTAAGTAATGAAACTGAAATTAAAATTGAATTGAGGATTCAGTAATAGATAAAAAATGGCTCCCACTGAAATTATGAATGATAAGACAGCAGATGTGGCGGTATATATCCAACTTATATCAAACACGCAATCAGAACGACCAGCCAAGGCTGTTTTCAGTGGGCCAGATAAAATTGCTGCAATACTAAAAAATGAAAAGAAAATAGTTGAATCGTCCTATTCGTTTCTATTGGTCCTCATCAAACTCCCCTTCCAAGGAATATACTCAGTGGGCTGCGTCAGCAGATTGAAGACGGAGATCCAATGGTGAAAGAGATTTAACCCTCAGATATGTCAATGTGGTGCCTTCAATAACTAAAGTAAATACAAAAACTAGAGTTACCCCCATCACATGCTCTCTCAATTTACTACCAGAATGTTGGTGGTATGAAGTCCAAACTAATGCATCTCTTTGACACCATTTCCCAACACACCTATGACATTATCGTAATAACTGAGAGTTGGCTCAGTGACTCGATATTGGATGCAGAGATCGTTCCCTCGCCATATTCAGTCTTTCGATGTGACAGAAGTTCGGCTACAAAGTCAAAAGCGAGCGGCGCAGTTCTTATTCTGGTTCGTTCATCTATAGAAGCTCATATTGTCAAGCAATCGGTAGACACTGGGGAGCAATTATATGTACTGTTAAGTTCGGAAAAGTTCAGATTCATCGTGGGCGGAACTTATATTCCTCCTAGATCAAGTGAAAATATCTACTTTGCACGCAGTCAGACAATATAAGAGATTTCTATGGCCTATCTGGATACTAAGTTTTGCTTGTGTGGTGATTTTAATGTTCATTAAGCTTGCTGAAGCGGAAATGAATTCGTTCTTTTTGCAGAATTCATTATCTGACTGCTCCAGTTTTCTCAATTTGAGTCAGGTACATAAAATTAAGAATAGTCGTTATGTACTGTTGGATCTTGTATTTACTGATATCGAGTGTGCGAGTATCTGCCCAGAAAATGACTTAATTTTTGAGAATTCTATCAATCATACGGCTTTGGAAATAACTATACCATTTTTCCTGAGTGGAGCGCACTTGAATTGTGATCTTCAACAGTTTGAATTCAAGAAAGGAGATTATATCGGACTAAATTCATATCTGGCGTCTTGTGACTGGTCTTTTCAAGATCGAAAAGTGAATGAATGTATCTCCAAATTTTATAATAACCTATATGAAGGATTGTATCGATATATCTCCTTGAAAAGAGTTACTTCTGGTGAGTTTCCCGTTTGGTATGCCAGAAGACTTATTACAATCGTGCAGAAAAAGAAGGGGATACATAAACGCTATAAGCAGTATGGATCGAGATCAGACTATGCAAAGTTTCGCTCATTACGCTTCGAGTGCCATAAGTGAAATGAGAAATTGTATCTTACTTACATAAAAGATATCGGAAATGAAATTTTATCTGCTCCACAGTATTTTTGGAAATATTTGATTTCGAAACACAAAACTCTAGGTCTTCCTGCAATAATGGAGTATGATGGAGCATTTAGCTCAGATGGGGTGATATTGTCAGTATGTTCGCGTTTTTTCTGGTGTCTTCAGTAGTGATGTGGTGGTTCCACCTCAGTACATTTTCAAAAGTACCGTTAATGCATCATCTTGTGAATTTTCTACGTCTGAGGTTCGTGAACTGTTGATGGGACTGAAGGTGAATAGTTCTGCGGTCGAACACAGAAAATTGTTCTACAACTTTGGCGAAACTAACTGAAATGTTTAATAACTCTTTGAAAGCAGGTTACTTTCCAGACAACTAGAAACAAAGCTTTGTGATACCTATCTTTGAATCAGGTGACAGATCTGTGGTTTCACATTATAGAGAAATTGCCGTACAATCTACTATTCCTAAGTTGTTGGACTCTTCAGTTTGTAAATACTTATCGTGAATTTTATATCTGTGATTGTACCTCAACAGCATGGTTTTCTGAAGGCCAAGTCCACTGTTTCTAATACACTTTTATATGTTGATGCAGTGATTTAATGTTTTGAGTCGGGACACCAAATGGATGCTGTGTATACAGACTTTAGTAAGGCGTTCGATCGCGTGAATCATAACTAACTGTTGGCTAAACTTTCGGCTTTGCGAGTATCTGGTCCACTGCTGGCGTGGTTGCGCAGTTTTCTCTGTGGTCGAATATACATTTCAAAATATAAGAACTATTTCTCAAGTCCTATACCAGTAACATCTGGTGTACCTCAAGGGTCCCACTTGGGTCCCATTCTATTCAATATTTTCGTTAACGACATAGCATATTTATTGTTTGCTGATGATATAAAGATTTTTTCACGAAATGAATCATAGGACGATTGTAAACGATTACAACAGCAGATTTCACAGTTTCAGGCATGGGCCGAAAAAAATTTTTGTATCTTAAGCTCCGGAAATGCAGTGCAATCACATTTTCTAGAAAAAAAAGACGATATTCTTTTTGACTATCGTATGGGCACTGAATTGCTTGGTAGGGTAGAGAATGTTAGAGACCTTGGTGTTCTCTTGGACAAAAAACTAACTTTTAAGGAGCATGTTGTAGATTTATCCAAAAAAGCTTACAGAAGCCTCGGATTTCTTATTAGAAACTGCGCATCTCTTTTAGAGTCTACCTTGAAGAAGATTTAGTGTGCGTTAGTTCGTTCTGTAATGGAATATGCCTTCCTGGTCTCGTCACTATTTCACAATGTCGACTCTTATATATTGGAGAAGATACAACTCAAGTTTCTCAAATACTTGTTATATAGGCGAAGTTTACCTTCGCCAATTACTGGGCAGTTAATAAGTGCGATAGATGCAGAGCTTTGTATTGGATCATTGCAGTCGTATAGTAGGATTGCGGATTTATATTTCTTTTTTAAACTAATAAACGGCCTTGTTGACTACCCTGATCTCCTGCAGTGCATTCCCTTTAACCTGCCTGGTAGACCAACAAGAAGAACTCTCTCATTCAGAGTCACTATTAGTAAAACAAATTATGCTTGTGGATCATTCTTGCATCGCACATTGTCAGTCGCAAATTCAGTCTCTAATAGCGTCAATTTTTTTCCAAGTCATTGGCTAATTTTAGGTTATCTGTTGCACTACTTCTCAATTATCTGTTTTAAAATATTATGTCCTCATTTGTTGTGTCTTTTCTGTTTTACGCTCGGAATCTATTGTACTATTATTATTTAAGTGTATGATAATATTGCAAGGTGTCTCGTATAAATTATCTACTATACAAATATTCTTCACAAAGAAATGTATGAAGTAGTTAAATGAATAAATGAAATTTCAATAGCTTGCAGTGTTGGCTGATCTAATGTTTTCAGAATTTGACAGAGATACAAGTTCCATCCATGCAAAATTATTTTAACTCTTGATTTGGATCAAAAGCAACAATTTCGCGAAATTTTGGATCAGAGTACCAACAATATCTCGCATTTCTTGTACAACGTTTGTCATTCTGATGAATTCTCTTATTCATTATGAAGAGGTTAATCCGCATAACTGTAGATTTCAATCTCATATTTTTCAAGAAACACACTCCATATCCGAGAAAGCTGAAATATTTGGGTGGTGATTTCGAGCGACTGCCTAATTTTCCCTCTGTTCATTCTTGCTATTTAAACTGCAAAATTTATCTCGGTTTTCTGTGAATTGCGATAAATCCATTGAAAACAGAAAAATTCTCAAACGACCCCTACTATTTGAACAATTGCAAGGTAGAATTCCTGCTGAATATGCCGCACGTTTACCAATACCTCAATTTGCACTATCATGGTTATTGGATTGGTAGAAGGGGTCCTATAAAGTAGCCTAACGGATCTCCTGATCTGAAATCTCTATACTCTCTCTTGTCGGCCATTATAAGTGCAGAATTTTCGACACTCAGCCTAGGAGTTTGGAAGATCTATGTCAGTGGATTATAGATTAGTATCGCCCAATAAATCCAAATATACAGAACCATATTACAGAAAATTTCCATGGTATTCTTTTTTACTGTGTAAATGTAAATGGGAGATTCGTAATCGTTGAATTTCAATAAAATTACTAGTAATATGATAAAACAACAAAATATTTTTTTTAGATTGTTGATGTTTGGACATTTTTGACATTTGAACAAATCCTACCTTCCTTATCCAAAACTTTTAGGTAGGTGAATTGATAATTAATGCCTTGGGTTTCCTTTAAAAGAAGAATTTATTCCAATTGAATTTTTCTCTTGAATAATAAAATAAAACAAGTTACTATGTTTTAACTATCACTGATTTATTGATGTGAAGAATGACAAAATTTTACATTGTTTGGACCGGTTTCGGACATACGTCCATTATCAACAACAAGCTAATGAAAACTGAATACTCATATACAATACAGGAATTACCGTCAATAAAATGCTAGTAGAGATCACAGTAACTTGAATAATGATGATTGATAGGTAATTAAGTCTACCTGGTCGTTAAGGAGCTCAACCCTTCTTACCCTAGATGCCTTGAAAATTTCCATCGATTCAAAGAAGTTGAGTTTATAAGATTTATCAGAGGAATGGAGAATTTTTAGCTGTTGAAATTCTGGAAAATGATGACATTCATTCAGACAATGAGCAGCTAAAGCTGAATCATATTTCTGATGTAGGAATTACCGGAAATTTTCTTTATATCTAGCCTTGAAAGAGCGTCCTGTTTGACCTATATAAAAGGAATTGCACTCAGAACATGCTAATTGGTATACTCCTGATTTTTCGAATTTATCGGTTTTATATTTTGTGTTGAGAAGCAGGCCTGACAATTTACTAACTGGTTTGAATGCAATATGAACTCTTTTACTATAAGACAAAACTCTAGCAACCTGTTCTGACGTCTTCCGAAAATATGTTAGACACATACTTTTTCGGGTTTTTCTCTCTTGGATTGGGGATATATCATGTTGAATGTGTTGCATATTTTTCGATTAATTAAACTCTCTATAGCTTTTATATCGAAGCCGTTGTTCTCTGCTATTAACATAATGGTGTTAAATTCTGATTTTCGGTCCATGTCCGATAACTACTATCGACTTCTGTTTCTACTTTGAACTTAATTTCAGGATGAATGTTATTAATGAACTTCAGGAAGATATATTCACAAAATAATGGTTTACCTATGGGTTCACTCCTCAGTCCCCTTCTTTCTGAAATTTTCATGTCTAATTCGGAAAACACTAAAATTATGACGTCACCTTGACGAAAAGGCATATTATATTTTGGTACCGATATTTTGATGACATTTTAGCCTGTTTCATTGGAATGAATAGACAACTTGAAATTTTCCTGAATTTCATTAATGACATTCATCCTAAAATTAAGTTCAAAGTAGAAACAGGAGTCGATAGTAAAATCAATTTCTTAGATCTAACAATTACCCAGGAGAATAATTACCGTTTATCAATTAATATCTTCAGAAAACCATCGTACACGGATAATGTCATACCCATAGATTCATTTCTTCCATATTCTCAAAAAATAGCAGGCTTCAAATTCATGATTCGCAAAGCGATTTCTTTGCCTTTATCGGACATGCACCGAAAATCAGAATTTAACACCATTATGTTAATAGCAGAGAACAACGGCTTCGATATAAAAGCAATAGAGAGTTTAATTAATCGAAAAATACGCAACAACACATTCAACATGATATATCCCCAATCCAAGAGAGAAAAGCCCGAAAAATTTATGTCTCTAACATACTTTAGGAAGACGCGAGAACAGGTTGCTAGAGTTTTGTCTTATAGTAAAAGAGTTCATATTGCATTCAAACCAGTTAGCAAATTATCAGGCCTGCTTTTCAACACAAAAGATAAAACCGATAAATTCGAAAAACAAGGATTATACCAATCAACATGTTCTGATTGCAATTCCTTTCATATAGGTCAAACAGGACGCTCTTTCAAGGCTAGATACAAAGAACATTTCCGGTCATTCCTACATCAGGAATATGATTCAGCTTAAGCTGCACATTGTCTGAATGAATGGCATCATTTTCCAGAACTTCAACAGCTAAATATTCTTCATTCCTGTGATAAATCTTATAAACTCAATTTCTTTGAATCCATGGAAATTTTCAAGGCATCTAGGGTAGAAAGGGTTAAGCTCCTTAACGACCAGGTAGACTTAATTACCTATCATTAATGCGATCTCTACTAGCATTTTATTGACGGTAATTCCTGTATTATACATGAGTATTCAGTTTTCATTAGCTTGTTGTTGATAATGGACGTATGTCCGAAACCGGTCTAACCAATGTAAAATTTTGTCATTCTTTACATCAATAAATTAGTGATAGTTAAAACATAGTAACTTGTTTTATTTCATTATTCATTATGAATATCAACTATCACGTAGTTCAGGCTTCATCAATCAATTATTTGAATTTTTCTTTCTGAATTTCTCCTTCATATAAACATTCTTTCCAACGGGACATAATTTCTTCAAGAATTCAAAATATACCATATTTTTCCAAAATGAATAATTGTATAATGCTTTAAATGTATTATTATAGATGCTGAGGAGACTATGCGTTCGTGTCGTGAAGGTCAAGTGGATATCTATTATTAACGTCAAACTAAGATTATGTATAGGAGAGGTGTTTTCTCTGAGAATATTCAAGGTTAGTTTCTAAATTATTAATATTATCTGAAATTTTTGCAAGAATTGAGTATCTTATGAACTAGACTATATAGTAGTAATCATATAGCAGAAATTATTGTATCATTATGAAATCGTACCAAACTTGGTAGCATGAACTATAATTTCAATATTATATACTGAAGTGTCAAAGGATTTCTACTTGGAGCTTCCTGTTCAAATAATTCTAAATATAATATTACTATCATTGATTTTGTAATCAATTATATTTTAATTGATGCAACCAGGAATATAAGTTTTCTTATTCATAGCTTCTGTAGCGAAAATTTTGAAATACGCTATTCTCAATGACAAACATAGCTTACTATCCACAAATATTTACATAAAAGAGGCAACTGAAAAAAGTTTCGTGTTGTTTGTGTTATGAATCAGTTGCAGAAAAAATATTTGTTTGCCAAACGTTTGAGACCCAAATGGCAGTTTTGCATTCTCGTTTTCAATCTGGCAGTTGAAAAACTTCAATGATAGTATATTTTGAATCAACTTTGAAGTTTATGATTAATGGAGAATTCACGTTTCTGTGAGCTGGATACTTTCACATTCCCGGCATAAATATAATTGCTTCATCAAAATTGACATAAAACTTTGATTAAAAATTCGAAAAGTGAGTAAATGGCAAGAACCAATTAAAATTCCATTAGGTTGATCAGGAAAATCTGGAATTAGTAAACCAACTGGGAACTTGCTAATATTTTGTAGAATATTTAAATTCATTTCACCGAAGCATTCTAGCAATGTAGCTTTCGTTCGTATCAACTTTCATTTCAAAGAAGAAAAATGGTAGAAACCAAGTATAGAGGAACACAAAGAAGATGAACAGCCCTTATAAAACAGTAAATTCCATCATTTTTAGCAGTACATTAATGTCTACAAGGTCAGAAAAATCCTCGAAAAAAGGAAGAATACTTAAAATGCCTTCTGATAATGATCTGATTCAATATGTTCAATTCGTTCCAGTTTTCTTTTTTTAGAATATCCCAGCATCAACGTGTGCTCATATTTTTCTCTGAGAAGGGACGAATAAAGCTCTACTAAATTGATAATTTAAAGATCTCTTCTCCCATTCTCAAATTCGTCCACTTGGTAATTCATTATAGGAAAATGAACTCGAGTGTTGCTTCGCTGAACAGGTGTTTAGACTTACTACTCAAATAAATTTTCGAGAACGTACAGATCAGTTGTGTTGGAAAGACTTGTCATTATGTACTTTGGTGATAGGAAGGAAGAAAAAAGAGGTAAGGTAGCTTCTTGTCCTAAGCTAACCTAAGTAAACTTTGTCGAACTTTCAGTCGTTCCATATTAAGAGGAAAAGAAAGGACACCCAATAATATTCATATATCAAATAATCATAACCACTTCTTGAAATAACATTCATCCATCTGCATAAAATGATACAAACGGTCCTCAAATTGTCTTAAAACATTTGCAAAACTCTCAAGTGTCAGAATCGTGGTCTCGGTGATTGTTTTCAGCACAGCTACTGCAAGTCTTGCGGTTGTGTAAGAAAAAATGGTTCGATTCGAGGTAGCCTCATGATAATGAATCTCACAGATTCCAGTTTGTTCTGGAAATTGTGAGAGGTGGGATCAACTTTGATAATCTTCTTCTTCTTACTGTGCCTTATCGTCACTGGACGTTGGCGATCATTTTGGCCCATATTACTCTATTGACTGCAACTGGAAATAATTCCTGAGATGTTTTCCCGGTCCATTGCCTAAGAATGGGTTGCCGTCTGTATGACCAGATGGACGATTTCATACTTATCATTCCGCATTATTCGCCCAAAGTATGCGAGTTTTCTCTGTTTAATAGTTTCATAACCTCTCTATCCTTGTTTATGCGTTCGAGAACTATTTCATTCATTACATGGTGTACCCAAGATATTCTCAACATGCGACGGTAGCACCACATTTTGAAGGCCTCTATCCCCTTACAAACAGCATCATTAAACGTTCAAGACTCCTTACAGCAATATAGAGAACACATATCTTATTTGTAAATTCAACATAATATTACATGAAACAGCTCTCTTGTTGTTGAAGCAGGCTCTGGCTTTCTAAATACGCATTTTGATCCCTCTAATCTGTTCCCAGTTATTACTCAGATGCGCACCCAGATACTTTATGGTATTAACTGTTTCAATGGGAGAATTTCCGACATAAAATTGTACAGGAGGTTGGTTAGGTTTGCTTATCATCATAACTTTCGTTTTGTTCGTATTAAGCCGCATGTTGTATTTTTCCAAACTTGTACCACGCTTTCAATGATTCTTTGCAATCCGTCACTTGTGCTAGCCAAAAGAACCGTATCGTCCGAGTGTCTAAGATTGTTGGTCTAAACACCATTCAAGGAAATGCCGTCCTCAATCTCTCCAAGAGCTTCCCGAAACAATTTTTCAGAATAAACATTGAAAAGCAGTGGGAACAACACAGATCCCTGTCTGACGCCTCGACGAATCTGGAATCTCTGCGGTTCCACTTCTTCCACTCGAACAAACGCCTCCTGCTCCCAATAAAGGTTAGAAATGATACGAAGATTCTTATCGTCTATTCGATATTCCTGCAATATTTCTATTTCCCTATGATGGTTTACCCTGTCGAATGCATTTTCGAAGTCAATAAAGCAACCATCTACATCATAGTTTACATCAGGATTTCTTTGAATTAAAACATTCAAACTGAACAATGCTTCTCTAGTACCTAGACCAGTCCTGAAGCCAAACTGCGAATCACTAATGTCTTGTTCTAGTTTTGGGTAAATTCGTCCATGTATGATTTTGAGGAATACTTACAGAACATGGCTCATGAGACTGATAGATCTATATTCCTATTTCAGAAGATGATTTCTTTGGTATTGGAATAAATGATGAAATCAGCCAATCATCAGGAATATTTCTTGTATCGTAGACGTAGTTAAAAAGTCAGTCAAAATGTCCAAATGATCTTCCTGAATTAGTTTGAGCAAATCTCCACAAATTGCGTCAGTGCTAGTATAGCCTTGTTCCTTTTCAAATTATTTATTGCATATGCTACTTCGCGTTTTGTTATAGAAGGTCCCCTAAAAAGTGATTACATATACTCTTTCCATCTCTTGACCTTCTAAGATAGCTAAACCGTTATCATCTACTTAAGTCCCATTGTTCCTTTTTTTTCCAATTCCTGCCGTTTCCTTCACTTTTTTATAGAGATTAAATAGATTATTCCGATGACTAAGCTGCTCAATTTCTTCACACTACCCATTCAGCTAGTCTTCTTTTGCCAACTTGATTTTTCTTCTGTTATTATTGTATATGTCCCATGTATTTTATCGAGTCTTTATGTCTGTATTGCTTGCATTCTTCTAGTTCTAGGTTTATCGTTGACTGTTTCTTTCATTATGTTTTTGATGGCATTCCAAATTAATTCTACATCAGTTATGTTACTTTTACATCCTGAATTTTAATATTAAGGTGTTCAAATATTTCGTTCTTAATGTTCTCATTCTTCAGTTTGTGTGAATCAGCTTTTTTCTAGTCAATTTTTTCAGTTAAATTCTTAGTGTTCCCAACAGTAAATTGTGGTCGGACGAAACGTCTGCTCCTGGGTATGTTTCAACAGACAACAAAGAGATTCGGAATCTTCTATTAACTAATAAGAAATCAATTCGATTTCTAACGATATTTCCTTCGCTATCCATTGGGGACTTTCAAGTTTACCAGCGTCGAGGAGGCAGCTTGAAGTGGATGTTAGAAAAACGAATTCCATCTCTCTACAGAACTCAATGAGTGCCTCTCCCCTTTCGTTCCTTGTATCAAGGCCGTAGTTACCCACCACGTCCTCAACCTTACCCTGGCCGACCTTCGCATTGAAGTCTCTCATTAATATAGTTGTTTCCTCTTTATGTGTATATTTCAGTGCTCTTGTCATGTCAGAAATGTTGTTGAATTTACATGGTCTTGAATTGATCTTGAGAAGAGACACTCTATCAAAGATTGGTATGAAACCGAGAACTGCCTGACCTACCTCCTTGGTGACTATTATGCCAACTCTATTCCGGTGGTGTGAGCTGTCTTCTCCAGAGTAAAAAACTTGATGGTCATCAACTTCGCATTGAACTGTTCTGGGCCATTTCGTTTCACTTATGCCTAGGATGTCAATTTTCAGGCGTTTCATTTCTTCAATCGTATTTGCGGCCTTATCAGCCTGAAGAATACTTTGCATATTCCACATGCCTATTTTCTTCATGGTGTTTGATTTTATCATACCGGCTGTCCGGGAGACTGTTTGCACTGAAGGGGTGCCCGGGACTGAGGGACTTTGATGATGGTTCTCATTATTTCCGGCCCAACGTTTCAATTTCTGTAGCGTTTGTGTTGCAGTGTTTTCTAACCAATGAGGAATTTGGTATCCCAAAACCAACAAATTCTAGTCGCTTCACCATTGAGCATGAAAGTGTTGTAGTGAAGGCAACAAAAAAAGTTATACAAGAAATGTGTATGTGAGGAGTTGTTTCTTCTTTTCAGAACCAATTTTCACAACATACTGGAACAAATAAATATTCTTAATCATCAAAACTTATTACTCTATCGATATAGTCACTAGCATTATTCAAAGTTGATAATATACGTAACCTTATTGAAACTATTATTCAACGGAATGTAGCCTGTCTTAAGATAATTTGAAAAGTAACAATTATGTAGTTTCATTTCTTCAATGTATTTACCTACACTTCTTTATACATGAATAGACAATAAAAATCAGACAATCGGATTCTTTAAATTCCTTTAAGTCGATTCACATAAACCTTTTCATACGTATACATCAATTTATAATTCTTTGTTGGTTTAATCTTGAATAGCTGATCATCACAGAATGATACAAAGATAGACAATGATAGCAATGTAAGAAAATAATTCCTTGAAAGGGCTCAGTGTTCAATAAAACAAATAGCTGTAAATAATTACTATAATTCTATGTTTGATAGCATGCGGTCTCGTAATCAATTTCATCATTCAATCCACGAGGTTTTTCCTAGCACCGAAAAGGCCTATCAAAAATGGAATGTATCAACTCATATTGGTAAACTCAATCTGCATTTAAAGTCTTTCCTCTCATCTCATAATTTGAATATGAATTCCATAATGGATAACTGCGTTTATAAGCTCTCCTGTGAAAGTTATAATAAAATCAATATCGGTGGAACTTTTGAAACTTCAATATTAATGCATAAATGCAAACGTTTCATTTTGAATTCGTCACTACGACTAAATCTTCACACTTATTCCAAAAAGAAGATTACGTGAAGTTGTGTTATATATTTATGTATACCAGCAGGAGGAATCGAAAATATTGTATATTTCAAAGCACTTGATTACGAATAAAACTACCTGTTCTCTTCATATGACATAGCTTTGTTTGGCAGATTTTAGATTGGGGAATTGTAAATGATGCAGAAGTTTATGCGTCTACATAACTTATCGTATTTAATTCAACTTTCTTAATGGCGATATATTAACCTTGGTTGAAAATCAGGAAACAGAATTGAATCAGTATAATATTCAAAATTTAATATGAACATAAATGAAATGTGATCATATATACTCGTATGATATATACACATAAATTTGCAACGTTATTCAACTACATAAATAGCAATTATGACATTCAATTCGAGCAATAATTTATCAATTTCTGTAGCTTTAGCAAATGTATTTCATATCTTGACATGTCATCTAATTTATGTATTTAGATATAATAATGAAATGGCAGTCCATCCTATTACGATTACGAAGTAATTCAGCAACGAAGACCGTCACGGGAAGTGGAATACGTGAGCAATAACAATTCAACGGAGCAGATGGCACAATATGCAATTTGAATCAATTCCGAATGCTATCCGATATATACATAACCAAATTTATATGGAATCACCCTATATTTTGAATATTTCCACAGCGATTTTTTGAAATTCCGAGAATTATTAGAATTGATCCTTTCTGAGATATTTCAGTTGAAAAAGAAATAAATTGAGGTTAATTTTAGGAAAGAAACAAATAAGAGAAAATGAGATACTCATTCCGCATACAGTAGAAAAACTGAAAATAGTTTCCTCATGGAGTTGCTCTGAAAATTTTCTGTTTCAAGTTTCGCGAGGTTGCTCACGGAGTTGCTCTTTTTTCTCGAATCTGGCGGTCATCTGATCGAACACCAAATCTTGTCTCATCCGAAAAAAGAACATGCCGCCATTTTTCAATATTCCAACTTTGGTGCTCGATGCACCAATTAAGTCTGTTAATTTTAAGTTGTCTAGTTAGCTCTGGAACTCCTGCTGTATAAACCCCTTGAACGAAGTCTTCGACGTATCGTTTCGACTGATACACTGATGCCTGTAGCTTCCAGAAATTGCCTTTGGAGTATGGGGTGCGACGCACCAGGGTCTTTTCTTGCAATATGGCACAAAAGGTGCCTGACTTCTTTTAGGTCTATTTTGCAGACATCGCCCCCTGTGATACCCCCAGTATGGCCGTCATATCCTCTGTGTCACCTCTTCTTAAAAGAGAGCAATTATTCAACCCCTTTGCACATCGGACAATCCAACGTAAGGAATTATCAATTTTGATTATAGGCCTTTTTAAATTTTGAAATTTACAGTTTGTTGTTTGTTATTTCTTAAACGTGCTCTTCTTCCTCCTTTGGGCCAATGACACGCCGGGGAATTCTGTCACCTAACTAACCTGGAAATTTTGCCGAACCCCTCTCGTGTCGAGGGAAGGGATCTTCAATGTCCAACATCTCTGTTACACAGGACCGACGGCTTTACATCTCCTCCGGAAGATGGATACTCAAGCGATTTCCAGAATCCGAAAAATCGCACCAACTTTGTGGGGATTGATCCCAGGTAACTGCGCAGGAGACGACCATCATAACCTCTACGAAACCGAGCCGGAAAAAATTTACAGTTTGAAATATCAGTGAAGACTGCGTACTTTATCCCGAACATGTGGTGATAATTCAACATTCCTTATCATACTATCCAGTTTTTCACATCAAAAGCTTCATTCTGAACAAGTCGTCAAAGGCCCATATTTAAAAACAGTCAATAATGTGAAATACCGAGTGATTCCATATAAATTTGGTTGAGTGTATTGTCTCACATTTGTGATCCAATTTCAACTGCAAATTATATTACAAAATGATCGTCAAAATTTTTTTCATGCATTTGTGTCTATAGAGAGAAGGTAAGATATACTTATAATGGAATAATCGACAATTAAAAAATATTTGGAAAACGCTCAGTCTCTTTGTACTCTCAGTTCATGTTATATGTTTAATTCATCATTTCATCTTCCTCCATCTACAAATTAATGGAATATGTGTATTATTCACCATAAGTCTATGGGATAAGAATGAGGTATCGGTTACTTATCCAGGTTACAGGAACTTTGGGATATAGGCTAGTTCAGACTACATAATGGGCGTTTAACAATTCCATGTTCTTTCCAGTATTTTTCATGAAGGATTAAGAAGTATGTAATACAAAGATTAGAATACAGATAGGATACACGTTTGTTTGGATCTGAAAGAATTAGTGCTTGAGTATTTCGATTCCATCAGGAACGATTTCCAGATGTTAATCCAGAATGCCACAACTTTTTCAGACTCGAAAAACAACTCATGAAAATACAGTTCATTCAAAAAGCGAAAACTTTCTGAAGGAATATCAATTACAAAATGGTATAAAATTTTTTATTGAGTATAGAAGAGAACCCAGAATTATCTGTACGACGAATTTCTGCAGAAACCGGAACTTGAACGAGGACTGTTCAATTTATTTCACGAAAACGTGAATACAAACCTAAACTTCATCAAGCTCTTGAAGAACACGACATTGTTAGACCCTTCAAATTTTCAGTTTTCTGTAAAATAATCGTCATTTCAGCTGAAATAAGTTTAAACAGTGGAGCCAGTTGATTGCTCATAATAAAATGAACTATAATTTGCAGTGTAGATTTATTGTGAACGTCTGACTCGCCATTTATTCGAATCGCTTGCAAGCGCCAGTTCTTATTGAAGGAAACTTGAAGCAGAAGAATTGAAAAGAAGTTCTCACTGGAACAGTATAATCTTTTCTCGATGATCTTCCACCAGAAAAACGGAGAGTAATCTGTTAAAAATGGTGCTGCTACTCGATACGCAGCTTTGAATGTGAACGGATTGAACAATAATTTTGGTGATCAATGAATAGGGATCAATGATGCTGTCAGGTAACCGGCCCTTTCCCCAGCATTGACCCCTCTAATAGTTGGATCTAAAATTACCTGCAGTAGCGAGTTCATTGCACATCACCACCAGAAAATTTGTGGAGTTGATGTCGGTTGTATATTCAACAGCATGTTGAGCATTTGCATCAATTCCTTTCAAAAATTTGTTGACACAAAAAGATTTCTTTTATTTCGATGTTTTCGGTTTATTCAAACAGATGTCTCAACTTTCTTGTTTTTTCGAGAATGGTAAACTGCATCGCTCTGGTCTTCACGATCAGGGAATCGTTCACGACAAAGTGGAAATGCTCGAACTCTATTTCTGTTAGATTGAAAATAAACTTTCATCATGTCTGTATTCACTCGACTATCATCTTTGGTTGTAACGTTTTGAGACTTTACGCCCAGCATACAAAAGGAAGTGAGTTATCCGCAAAAAAAATGGCCGAAGCATTTCCAAGGAAAGAAAATTTTATCTCATACTCAAACAGTCGCCCTTTCTTCGAATTTCGATTATTGCTATTTTCTTGAAGACTACAGCATTTTAAGCTATTTTTTGCTGGAGGTACTCAACATTGAATGAGTACTCAAAGAATGAATTTGAATAAGGGCTACCATTCAAAAACTTCAAATGAGGGTCACGTTCCTACATTTTCGGAAGTGACAAACTGATTAAAATGTTTCAGACTGTAAGAATATCATTCAAGATGTCATTCGGTTTGTGTTTAATTGAAATCGTTCAACAATTCAAGGAGTTATATGGAATTAGCGGCATATTTTGTATACTTGCAAGGGAATAACAACATTTAGTGTTCGTCGCGTTGATGAAGGAGCTACAAATCTTTCAAGAACAATGACAGATATCTGTTGGAAAAATTCGATACCAATAAATTTTTGGTAACGAATATTTGTTTTGTGATAATGAAATTATTGGATCTCTTCTCGTAATGTGTGAAGATAATAAGTTGGGATTAGTAGCAAATACTCAGATCTGCAATTTCTTGGAATAATGAAATAGGCTCTTTATGTTGCATTCTGCTGCATGACAATTAGAACCAATCAAAAGATTGAGAGTTTACCTCTAATCATAAAATTTGAACAGAAGCAGTGTCTTGTATCTCAAGTAAAGGAAAAATGCTTGGACAGTAGATTTGAGTTATCATAATTGAATGTTTAGTATGTACAGGGTGGCAAATTTTCATGTTTTCTGCGGCAGCTAGTTTAGCTCCCACCTGAATAGCAATATTTAGGTGGGAAAAAATAAACCCGCCTTCTCTATGCTCCATTCGAGTCAAATTCCCTGTTGAAAAGAAACTTCGACTATCTCCGTCAGTTTCTGAGTTATTTCGAAATTATAGGAATTTTTTCGATTGTTATACTTACCGACAAAAAAATTACCATGGATGTAACCTAAAGCTGAATGGCAAACTATGGTAGAGTGGACGTATCCAAATACAAATGGGAATAAATATTATAACGCGTACTGTTTTCCTGTAACATTTATAGATCCACATTTAATGATACCATATGTAATGTGTTCAGAAAAAATATTATTCATGTTTTTCTTGAATAGTATATATTGACTTTATTTAGTTCTACACGCACTACAAGTCCGTTACATTTAAAATATTAATCACCCATCATACCTGAATCCCATCGTCCTTGGTAGTGAATGAACATAGGACATGAATTTTTAATAATATGCGGGCACTAAGCGATTTGTGTATATTCGAATGTTCATTAACTAACTATTGGTGGTTCGCATCCATATTGTTGCCCAAAAATCTTCTTACAATACTAACAAAGTTTCATGCCCTAAGTTCCTGACTGGTATGCTTTTCTGTAAAATCAATGTCTTTCAGAATTTTTCTGATTTGTGGTCCAATAAAATTGCCTTGCTTCAATTTGACATCACCTTACTTGTGAACGACTTCTTTCAAGTATTTGAATCTATCACATCTATTGTCATGGCCTTCACAAAGTTTTTCATTACCACAAGTTTAATTTTTGAAGCCAAACTTTACATTTTGAGATCCGGGTTGTAAATCATTTCTTTTCGTCCAAATTTATTTTAAATACTCCTGATTTACTTGACGACTGTACAGGCTGGGCAAATTTCGATGTAGACATGGGAAAGAATTTTACTCAAGGAACAATATTCAATTTTCCGTGGAAAGTTGAACATCTTCCCTGAAAGACTTGGTTTTCCAATCTACCCTTCATAATCATCGTCAACATCAAGAATGACTGCCACCTACTCATCTCAGGTTTTCGTAACTCAGCAAAACATGTAAATGTTATTGCGCCCTCCTACAAACTGACACAGAGGCCACTAACCATCACCATCGAGAAACCATAAAAACAAGGAGTAGGTAAATAGAAAATTTCAAGAAGTCACTCTAGTTCGACTATTTGTCTCAACGGTTGACACACGCTTCCTAGCAGACACTGTGTGTAGCGTTGCGGTAAATATTCGAAATAAGTGTGATTTGAACAGGTTTTCTGTTTATCTACTATTTGTTCCTATAGTTTCCCGGTGGCAATGTTTAGTGGCCTCGGTGTCAGTTCTTGCAAGGCGTAATAACATTTACATGTTCTGTAGATGGCAGTCTGGCCTTATGTTGTGAATGGGTATGCAATACTGATGAGGTCAAAAGCCATTTTATATATTTTTATGTTCAAAGTAGGTTGTTGCAACACGTAGATTCCTTTCAGTAGCAAGCTCTATTAGTTTTTTCCATTATATTTATCTGTTCATGCTTACTATCTTCTCCAATTGTAGGCGTGTATACTCCTTCCTTACCAAGTTTTACATTGAAATCTTCCAGTAAAAATTCAATGTCATAGCGAGGGGTCTCGTCATATGCATCCTCTATCTCTTCATAAAATTCCTCCTTTATTCAATATTCTTTTTTCTCTGTAGAACAGTGCACTTTTATATGTGTTATTTTTCTGTACTTGCTCCTCACTATAATTTTACATAGTCTGCTTGTTATAGAAGTGAAATCTATAACCTCTTCTTTCAAGATTTTATTTAGTGAAAATCCTGTTTTCTATCTTCTACTTTTTATTTAAAATATTATTTATTAGTTTGGGATTGTAACCAATATTTTTAGCTATTTATAATGGCTACAATCCCAAACTAATAAATAATATTTTAAATAAAAACAAAGTATAATCGCATTGAATGAAGTTTACCCTGTCGATAAATTGAAACAAAAATTCAACACCTTAACCTACGTTGGCATTACAAGTGAGAAACTGAAATCATTCTTGAGTAGCAATAATTTCATCATAGCTTTCCAAACTAATAACAATTTAGGCAAATATATAAAAATAATATAACCAAATCAGGTAAAAACGATAAATCAGGTGTTTATTGATTGAATTGCAATGACTGTGATAATTTCTACATTGGTAGAACACATAGAAATTTTAATATTAGAATATCGGAACACAAACGCAGTTTTTCAAATGAAAAATCAGATTCAAATTACGCGAATCATCTCTTAGAAAATAATCACTCTTTCGGCTCACAGTTTGAAATTTCGCATACAGATAATAAATATTGGAATGTAGATCTTTGGGAAACTTTAGAAATAAATAAATACAAACACTCAGGTAAACTCAACAATGAACAAGTCGATTTAAGCCCTTCACCTCTATTGAATCTCTTCGGGGAGCAATCTATTCCTTAATTTTATTGGATATACCTGTCATAAATAACTACTTAAGAGGAAGCAACCCAATAAGTAATTACTCGAGAACATTTATATTTATATTCTCATTTATTGTCTGTACATTCATTCGTCTGAAGAAGCTACAGTGTAGTGAAACGCGTTACGAATCGCAATTATTAAGTAAAACTCCTCAAAACAAAGTACTTGTTTGTTTTTTATTATTGATAATGGAATTTTACCAAGTAAAAGCCTCCCAAATTCAAATGAAATCCTGTGGGTTATTTTCTTTTTTTTCATACCTAAAGTCGTTATCGTTATTCTTTGCAGTTAGTATCTTCTTTGAGGATAGAATATTCCCTTCTTATTTTTTCTTTTTCTTCATTCAGAGTTCTATTTTTTCCAATTATTCTCTTGATGAAATCACTGTTCTCGTTCTGCTTCTCTTCAATTTGGTGAACTTCTGTTTTCAATTCCTTCATCATTTCAATTCATGTATGCAACTTCCCTCCATCTTCCCGATTCCGTTTATGGTGCGTTCTCGGTACCTTTTGGTTGTAACCCGCCAGCTCATCTTCCAAATTCCTCTTTCTTTTCCACTCATCTGTTGAATACACGTCGCATGGCATCCTGCCTTCTTTCCGACTTTTAAACTCTCACTTACACTGGACAGCTCTCCGTTTCTTATCAGCACTTACTTATTCCTCCTTGCAGGCTTATTCTCTCCTCAGTGTAGATATATTTTATTGTCTATAAAAATTTTTCTGAATGATGGCATAATCTAGATCCTACCTTAAATTATTGAACAGATCACTCAATTCACTTACTCAACTTTCACTTAACTCCTCTTTCGCATTGGCATTTGCCCGAATATGAACCAACATTTGTAAAACTTTTAAGCATTCATTTTTTTTCTCTAAATTAAACAAGAACCACGAAGAAATAATATATGGGAGATGTAAACCCAAATTATTGAATTCATAATGATTCTAGAACATTTATAAATCATAATCGGCATCACTTAGAAGACTGAACCAGCCCATCGGGGCTCTCTCGGTCAAACAGAGAGCGAATTGTTTTGTTGAGTTTGAATATTGAAGGGATTTTGCGATTTTAATTCAAATTTGGCAAGAACAAGGAAGTGATTATGTTTCAGGAGACTCACACTGCGACGGAAGAACATCTCCGCGAAAGAGGAAATATCGCAGGTTATGTACTTTTTGATTATCTCTTTAGTCCTTCTTATAGTCTTGCTTGCTATGCAAAATCTTTATTTAAATTCGAGTTTGTTTAGACATATAAGAGTCAAGTATGATTGTTGAAATATTTTCTGCTGTTTTTCTTTCTCCATTGTTCAGGATTCCTGTCCCAAACCCCCTTCCTTTCACTCTTGTCTTCGTCTAGAAATCATGGAGTGCAAGATGAGAATTGAAGCTGCCAAGCAGAAAAATCTTTGATACTCTTTTTGTTCACACGACACTAACACAACATAAACAGACAAGCTATTGCTAGTGCAATAGAGACAGGGAAACGAGTTTTTTCCACAGGTTTTTTCACTTGTTTATTGAATCATACGCAAGATAGTATGGTTCCTCCATTACATTTTCCTGAGCTCACACTTGTGTTTTTTTGACACACACCGAAACTATAGACATAAGCATTTATTTTAAATACAATTATTCCAATTATTCGAATTTTTGTAAATCCTCTCTTTTTCAAAGATATATATATATATATATATATATATATATATATATATATATATATATATATATATATATATATATATATATATATATATATATATATATATATATATATATATATATATATATATATATATATATATATATATATATATATATATATATATATATATATATATATATATATATATATATATATATATATATATATGTACACATATGAACCAGTATCCCAGCAGAGGTTAAAATATTCAAGGCTCCACACTGCGATATAAAGTCTTCAATTTAGCGACTTGAAATTGATGGATACACTATGACGACCATTTTTGAGTCGAGACTTGTTTCTTTTCAATTTTTCCATCATATTTTTTACTTCTTTTTCCACTGAAAGATCAGCTATTGATGAGATTGTCCTTAAGTCTACGAAGAATACTCTTATTGGCCTCATTTATATCTGGAAAACCAATCTGAATGATATATTGTATCGTATCATTCTTCACGTAGTTTTCGTGTGTATTCTGATAAATAAGTCAAAGATTACAAACGAAAAATTGAAAAAAGAAATGACACTTACTTTTTGAGCAAATGATAAGAACTATAAGTGCTCTACCCGACATAAGCCTTCTAGAAAATATTTGGAAAGTTTTCAATATTTCCCAAATACGGCATTCAATCCAGAAATGAGATTGCAGTGCAATATATTTTGAAATAAAACAAACATTCTCCGTTTCATTAGATCAAATCTGTCTATAGTTCATATTTGAAAAATGCAAGTTTGTATTATAGCTCTAAATCCGCGAAACGGAAAAAAAGATAAAGATAGATAGATGATACTGGTATCTGTAAATTGTAGGATAATGATAGATCAAAGATGGTAAAATGAAATATTGATCTACCGATTAGTATCTCATTCGAATGGTTTCAATATGTAAATACAAAAATCAAAAACTCAATACCTAAAAGATACTAGAGGAGTATCAGAAACTACTTTAAAATCAGTCGTTAGTCAAAAATAACATTATGTATAAAGAGAAAATCGTAAAGAAGATGAAACAATTCGAATTTAGGTAATTCATCAATAGATGGCCCATGATTTCGTTAATTTCTCTGCAGACAATACCACGTAATGCACTGTACAGTGGGAATGAAAATCTTTTTAACCCTCCAATTGTGGCAATAACGGGTCTAACAATGAACATTAAACAAACAGACGAAAAGCTCACTTCATTTGATGTTGATGAAACTACATTGTAGCTGGTGGTTTTCAATCTACGTTCGCTCGGATAATCCTGCTATTCTGCGACCAAATGTGACCATTCAAAACTTAGTGAACATTCCGAACGTTCAATCTGTTAATTCAACATTACTATTTTCATGTCAGCGATAACTCTTCATTGGAAATATACATCTAGATTTACATATTAAAATACTTTGCAGGTAAATCAACTGTTGTTGCTTTTTTAACGTCAAAGTAAAATTTGAGAAATCGGTGTAAATTGAATGCAAAAAAATCCGGATAAACCTGGAGTACATTTGTTTCCAAAGTTCCTGAGAGTAGAGGTAGATCTACAAAATTAGATATAAATCTCCTCTATTTATGTTCCTCATTAGAATCTCCGAAAATATCATTCGAAGAGAAGGACTTATGTCCAAAATTAGAGCTAAAAAATTTTTGTCTGCACTATTGTACTAAAGTGTACGGTTTCTGAATTGTAAACATCAGGAGTCCGAATGTGTCTTCAAGCTGTATCCTACTTACATTAATTTCAATCACTCGTGATGGGAAACTATATAGAAATACGGTTAGTCTTACATCTGAGTCAAATTAAACATCTTCTATATATATACATCTTTAGTATTGTGTAGTAAAAGTTACCCTAATTGATAAGGCAACTATTATAGATGGGACTAAACTTTGGATTGAACTAAATGAACAAAAAGAAGAGAAAAACGTTTTATTAAGAGCAAAAGCGATTCGAGACAGACGATATTAATCAGGATGAAGGAAATTCCAAATAAGTAACGAAGCACTTGTAGGTGAAGAAGAGGTATATATATATATATATATATATATATATATATATATATATATATATATATATATATATATATATATATATATATATATATATATATATATATATATATTCCGCGATAAACTTCATATGGAGTCTATGTATGTAAATCTGAGACAAGACGAATTATTCAAAAATCCGTAGATCAATGAATAATCCCTCCTGACAAGAGCTAGTTTCCAAATCTGCCCGCCATGCACGCAGCCCCCAAACATCAACGTTTTCTACCGTTGATGTGATTCACGGAACGGCGGAAGATGTCTCCCAAATGTTTGGAATTTTTAACGTTTCCACATCTGTTTGTTACTGTTCGTATCTTTCTCGAAGTCCGGTAGCGGGTTCGCCGTGTCGGTCCATGGAGGGCGACTCTCGTACGTATGTACGAGGTGCGTCCTTTCTGGAATTGATAGGGTACCCCGATATAGCTTGGTAGGATGCTGAGAAGCGATATGCGACACTGATGAGCTCCTAACAAGGGCGAAACTGCAGTCTGCCGCTTCGTTTCTCGGCATCCTGCTTGGTTGCAATATTGTGGCGCTTGGGGGCTGCGTGCATGGCGGGCAGATTTGGAAACTAGCTCTTGTGTCAGGAGGATTATTCATTGATCTACGGATTTTGAATAACTCGTCTTGTCTCAGATTTACATATATATATATATATATATATATATATATATATATATATATATATATATATATATATATATATATATATATATATATATATATATATATATATATATATATATATATATATATATATATATATATATATATATATATATATATATATATATATATATATATATATATATATATATATATATATATATATATATATATATATATATATATATATATATATATATATATATATATATATATATATATATATATATATATATATATATATATATATATATATGTTGGCATTCAAGTCCTTTTTGTTTTTTTAGTAGAGCTATAGAACCCTTCAAGGGTTATTAAGCTAAACTTTAATAAGTACAACAATAAACTACATTTTATCCTATGGTAAGAGTGACAATTTTAAAATACATTTATTGACAAGTGTATATTATACTTATCTAAGAAATTAATGACAATTCTCATAGATACGATATTAAGTTCAAACAATAAACACTTGATGTCCAAAGGTAAAAACAGCCCTGTCTAACAATTATTTGATAACATTATTCCTTTCATTATCGTGAAGTGAACATTGGAACACTTTATGATTCAACGTTTGAAACTCGTGTCCACAATTACACATGACATTTTTCGAAAATAAATATTTATTCAAATTAATGTGTCTCGAATGGCATCGGTCTATCACGACAATTAAACTCCTCTCTAGTTTCTTCCTGAAAAAGCATGGATTTTTTCAACTTTAAATTTTTTTTCACTCCTGAATTCGCTGTGTTTTTCATGGATGTTCCAAGAAGACAAAGAACCATATTTTACTGAAATCAACCTAAATATTTTATTTCCGTTCGAATTCAAAATAGCAGACTTCCTCAAATATTAACAATTCTCGCCGGGCACTAAAGAATGTGATTCAATTACTAGATTGAACCTTTCACATCATTCTGAGGGATCGAACTCGAATAATGATTCAGAATTACTCCAGAAATACTCAAAATCAATGATGGCAACATCGACATTCTACTCCAGTTCCTTCAGGCAATAAACTACAATTCACTCATTTAAGTATCTATTAGTATTGAAATATTCTGAATACTGTAATCGAAAAGTTAAATGTACTAGCGGATATAAATGACCTTGCAGCTGAAACATTCTTACTGTTTATTAAAAAATATATAAATGAGATTTTTAGTATGTTTTTACTAGCAACAAAAAATTTAAAATTGGTATATTAATTAGTTACCGCTATTCCGAATTCTTGTTCATCATCGGACAGTGCGAAACCAATTACAAATTGACATAATATATATATATAGGTGGTCATTATTTGGATGTGCAAGGCAGTTATTATTTAAATACATGGAAAAATTCGGATTTATATAAATCAGTACAGTCGTTATTAATTAGACGTTGGCATTCAAAAGTGATATGAAAACTTCCACTGATTATAGGTAATTGAGTTTTATCCCTTTAAGGCATTATTTAGATCTTTCAAATTTATAATATTTGGAAATAAGTAGCCATTTTATGTACATTGGTTAGCTATTGTTGACAAAATAGTGGAACGAAACGAATTAATGTAGCTATTAACTAAATATATACAATTATTAGAACCAACCAACCCGATAAAAATCATTCGCTAACAATTTTGGACAGATAAGTGAAAAAGTCGCCAATAACCTTTTCAAATTGACACCAAAATTACATTCAGTCTTCAAAATAATAATTCAAGCTTGAAATTTCACTAGAGGATCCAATTAATTAAGAAGTTTATAATTTATCTTGCCTATACTGTAATAACTTTTTCATGGTTAAACTACTTGGACGTAGCTATGCATAAACATACCAACCCACAAACTTACCAAAACTGGGTTGGTAACGGAAACAAACCTTCTGTAACCTATTCTTCAAATTGCAGAAACTTACCAACCAATGTGATGACACAATATGAGTCGAGGATAATATCTACCAAGCCATTTATTGACGCATGTTCTGTTTACATTAGTGCAGAATACTCCCAACCCACTTGGTTGCAATATGAATTGAAATATGTCGTTTTCCCGCATCGCCCAGATGAGTTGGTTGGTTCTTGCAAAATAAGAATTTCCACATAACCTCGAAGTATTACCGTGAACTAAGTGGTTTCCTCAGTGTTTTTCTGAAGGTTTTTTCAAGATGTATCAACATAGGACCAGCAAATGTTTGAAACTTGAGGAAAGCTGAGGAGCAAAAAAACCGAAAAGGTAATTATATTCTGGAGTATTATACTTATGTTTTCTGGAAAATCTAGTTCCTGTGATGTATTGATACTTTACCAGAATTATCGATAACAAAGTTCAACATTTAAGTATTTTTCAGTATATCCGTTGCTCTTCTTTATCGATTTTTAACTTCCTGCTTGAGTACCTACGTGTTCGATATTGTATATTTGCTGCGAATCTTTTCTTTGATAAAGTTCACTATTGGATGCAGTTTCGAGCACAAATTTGAAACAGTAAACTTTGTTCAAATTAACAGAAACTTTTACCTATTGTTTCAGAATGTGAGGAGGAACAAGAAAGATTCGTGACAAATATTGTACAACATCCCTAGAGTATCACCACCAACGAAAATTCACACGATGGAAATGTGCCAGAATGTTTAATTCTCAGTTTAATTGAACCTGATAATTCAAGTAATGTAAACATTGAAAAAATTTTGCGTGGATAATGCAGAGCCTCCCATAAATGAAAGCAGTTTGAATAGATCTGCAGTTTCCTACCCTACTACTAGTTAGCCACTTCCTGCAGAGGAAAACTTGAGCCAAGAAAACGGTACTTTAGAGTCGGAAGATGATGACGACTCTGTCAATGATCCTTACTATGAAAGCGAAGATGAAAGCTCGACCTCTGATGAGAATGATCTGACTGTACCTCAACATATTGTTGCTGAAAATGATAACGATATAATTCCTGATGAAAATGAACAGACCAAAATGAGTCCAAAAGAAGACAGAAAAAGAAAGTATGCAGAATAAAAGATGAGCGAGAAAAAGCTTGAAAGAAACGGTAATGAAGCATATTTTAACTAAAGGAAAAAAAATTGAACCCAAAATATTTCTTGACTTTGAATGCAATTTGAAATGTACTGAGAATGTTTCTTGGGAGATTCGCAAGAATGAGTTCGAGAGGTTTTGGTCTCTGGAATCCTATGACTGCCAGATCAATTTTATTGCAGCTGGAGTGCAACAAACCGAAAAAAAATAACGTATGAAAGGAATCCGGAAAAGTGGAAGTATTCGAGAGTTTATAAACTCCAAGAGAAAGTTGTGCGTCGAGAAATGTATATCAAGACTCTAGGAATAACAACTTCCAGAGTGCATACTGCTCTAAAGAAGTTCAATTGTGACGCACCTATGACAGACTAAAAAGGTCGAAACCATGGGGGAAAAAAACAAGCTGAACGAAAATAAGATTAAAGAAGTTGTTGAACATATTGATAGAGTTCCTAAATGAAAGTCACATTATAAACGAGACCAAACAAAGTTCGCATTCCTGCCCCTGAAATGACTTTGCAGAAAATTTATGATATGTATTGCCAGGAAACTGAACAATCTGTCAGTATGTCATCTTATGAACAAATATTTAATACGCGTTTCAACCTAAAATTCAAGTCAATGAAAAAAGATACCTTCAACATATGTGATAGTCTAAAGATACAAACAGAGAATTAGGCGGATACAGCTAAAGAAAAACTTTTAGAGGAACATGCAACACATTTATGAAATGCAGAAAATGCCCAGAAGTTAAGAAGGCGAGATTTCCATCAAATGAGGGTGAAGGTCATGAATGCCTCACGTTTAGCTTGGAGAACACCTATCTCAAGGAACACAATGAACATCGTTTCTTACAAGCCCCATCTTTGGATGTACAATGCCGGTGACCACAGCGGAAAGGAAGACATAGGGTCCTGTTATGTCTGGGCTGAGTTAGGTTAGATTGCAGGAAGAGGAGCCCAGGAAGTAGGGTCCTGCCTTCTCAAACACATACAAACCAAACTTTCAACAAATGTTCGCCACCTTATTTTGTGGAGTGATTCTTGCGGGGGACAAAACAGGAACATAAAGCTGACCCTCATGTTAAAATCTATACTGGAGAGTTCTGTCAACTTAAGCGATATTACTCCAAATCTTCTGTATTCAGGACATAGTTTCTTACCTAACGATGCAGATTTTGGTGACATAGAGTCAGCCCTGCAACACCAGCAAAGACTGTACCTACCTTCGGAGTATATACAAATTATGATACATTTTCGAAGAAAAATGAAATGGCATTTGATGATTATTTTAGTGTCTAGAATATCGAAAAGAAGATAGCAATATCTCAAAACAAAAAATTACTAAATGCGAGATTTAGCAATGTGTAGACATATCGAAGAAAATTATTGTTCAAGGAACAATATTCAACCTTCCGTAGAATGTTAAATATCCTCCCTTGAAGGAGCTACTTCCGATCAACTTCCTGGTGGCCCTGGTTAACGGTGATTATGAAGAGTAGATCGGAAAACTAGCTCCTTCAAGGGATGATATTTAACATTCTTCGGAAGGTTGAATAATGTCCCTTGAAAAATAATTTTCTTCGAAGATAGCAATGGAAAATCATCAGTGGATAACAAAAAAATCAATTGGAATAAAATAAGATCCATACGAATCGAAAAAGACAAACCATATCTTCTAATGGTGCAACAAAATTCATTCGACTCATCTGAAGATATAATTGATCTTCGGGACAAACGAGACAGAAGTCTTCCAAGTCACCCCAAGAAGATATTTATATATATTTTCGGATCATCAAGAACCTTAACAAAATGATGCACGTAATTCCATCAGATTGTCAAATGTTTTACAAAAATTTGAAAAGTGATGCTCATATTAAATAAGATTGGTTTCAATGCCTGTTCACTTGACTTCGAAGTTCAATAAATATTGTAGATTTTTGAACAACTTTCTGAAAAAATAATACCTTTTTTGAAATGCATTTCACGGCCATGTTTATTTTGAATACTTTTCAATTTGGTATAAAACCAACAACCCACAAATTTTTTGCTTGTTTTCAATGAAATTTGAATTGAAAACAATAATATTGAAATATACATAAATTAATACACATCAAAACACATCTTTTTCGCATGATTATTTCGGTGAATATCACTATCTGAAGTTCATAGAAACTTTTACTACGATTATCTCGGTTACTTATCTTTGTGCTTTGGTAGCTTTCTGTAGTTGTGCCTTCAAAATTAGATCTGAAGAACATCGAACCTGATTCGTTGAAAATGAGTAGTCACCTTCTACAACCAAGATGGCCATTCTTTTCCTTGAATTCATAATTTATTTCAAAGATCTACTGTAGAGTGTATAAAATCAACTAACTATAATCTGTTGAAACTTTTCAGTATCTTTTTCATGACTTTCAGATACTGAACGACCAATCTCATCTATGTAAATTCCAAATTTTCGATGTATTCCATATCATTTTGTACTTGGTTTTCATACTTTCCAATGAATAACGAGAGGTCATGTTTTGAATCTATTCATTCGTTATCATCAATAAAAAACTCTTTGGTGTTTTTATCATGCTTAACTACCGAATTTTAATGGCTAGATACAAACAGTATCTGAATATGAAGAGTTTTCTATTCTTCTCATTCGGTTTATATTCATGTCATTTTTCTCGACGACGACGTAAACGAGCACGTCTGCGTTTTCTTAACGGAAGAAGAATTTTGTCACCGTTAAACGGGAGGGATATTTGTCTCAGCATGGTTGTAATGATCCCATAAGTTAACGTAATACTCTTCATTAATCCTTCTGCATTTTCAAGGCTTGATTTATGCCGTTTACATTTCAGAACACTATTCTTCAGGAATTTTCTGTTGAAAATATCAACTAATACTTCTCAAGCGCAAACTCAAATTCGTCTCTGATAAGCGACTATTATAATTCTACTAATGAGTGGAAGTGAATCTCTGGAATATGCGTTTCTGTCAATTTATTGTAAAAAACTGCAGGAGTAATATTGTATTCTCTCAGTCTCACAAATATTGTTTGGTACATCATGATTGATATCCATTTATTTTAGATTATACTCTATTCAACAGAAGTAAATACTGTTAATCAAAAATGCATTACCAATATTTTCTGACACGAACCTACAAAGTGCAGTGTTCCTGAACTCTATACAAATGAATATAAGCCAACCACTCAGTCCAGAGAACAGAAAGACATGAGAAACGCATACAACTGAGAGTATTATAACCGGTGGTCTGAAAAATTTGTAGCCTTGCACTTTGTTTTTGATGAAATTCAATTTTTTCTATTCAATATAGTCACCTTAGAGGGGATACAGTGAATGAATAATTTTTTCGATGCCATTTTTATATTAAAATTTCTCTTTAATTTTGAGATAGGCTTCAGTTACGGGGATTACATGTTCATTAGTCTTGAATTCTTTCCAGCGAGCATTCTTTTCAAGTTTGAGAACAGAAAAAAGTCGCTAGTGCAAGATCTGGCCAAAAAGTTGGACCTGGAAGTAATTCGGAGCCTAATTCGTACATTTTTGCCATTTTATCGATTGATTTGTGGCAGGAATCATCGACTTGATGAAACAGCATTTTCTTTTTTATCGAATAGAACCGTTTTTACATAATTTGAACCTTAAATCGATCCGATAATTCAATATGCTAGTCGCTGTTCATGCCAGAAAACAGATGCGCATTCCAGAAAACAGATGTCAAAACCTTGCTAGCTGACTGCTGCGTTTCCGCAAGCTTAAGATGTAGTTCACCTCGTTCAGTCCACTCGTCTGACTGTCCATTGCTTTCTCGAGTAGAGTAATGAGTCCATGTTTCATCCTCTGTTATGTATCGATGAAAAACTCGGTGTTATTACAAGTATTTATCTTCAAGCAGTGGTCGTAATCATCGACTCGTTTTTTTTTTGATCAAGAGTCAATACGCGCAGCACCAATTTTGCATACACAGCTTTCACATATCTAAAAATTCTCCTTAAATGAAACCAACACGTTCCTAGGATATTATTAGAGTCTCAGCTACCTCGATCAATTCCATTGTCCGATTATTCGAAACAATTTTGTGAACTTTTTTGATGTTTTCATCGATGACGGCCTCTTTCGGATGTAAACTGCGTTTATCGTCTTGGATGCTCTCATCACCTCGTTTGAACTTAGCAAAACAGTCCACATAATGTTTAGTAAGCCATGCTTTGGCTAGAACTGTGTTTTCTTCATTAAAAAGCAATCTTCAATCAACACACGGAACTTTCTTTTATTAATTTTTCCAACAATAACAAAAGTTGATTTACTTGCAATACTATATCTCGCGAGCCAACGGTAGGACAGCTGAAATCTTTCCATTCGTGTCTAGTTATCGTTAGTACTAACTGAAAATCGTGTGGATTTGTCCCTAGTAGCGCCGTTTGTATATCAGCCTGCAAACTTTTCAGCCTTCTTGTTAGCGTCTATTGCAATGAAAATGAACCATCCCGAATAACTATGATGATTTGATTCTCCTGTGAATTTCCAGCAAAAGGTAGATTTTTGATTGGAAGGTGAGACTATTTGTCATATATTACGTTTTGCACCTATCAATCTCCTGCCGTTGGTAGCTTCCACCGCAAATTTTTGAATGTTCGTTTGCATGTTAGCGAGTTCAAATCGAGAATTATTTCAAGTTTTTATGTGTCTATTCAATCTCTGTTTGAATACAACACTTGATCACAATCGATTCTGTAGATACAGAAAAAAGATTTCCCTAATTTGAACTCTTGCACATTATCCCCTAGTCCTGTCAACTACCATCCCGAAAATTTCCGATTGGGAAAGGTGAGACTTCTGTTTGAAAGTTTGGTCGATTTACTACATTTTTTGAAAGTTATGGAGGATTCAGCAATCCGTTATGGAAGTGGTATAACATCCTCTTACGATGAAGCAATATTTCTTCCGTTTGAATCAATTAATAAATACGATGTTGAATTTCGAAGGCATGTGTCTGTTTGATTTCAATATTCACATGTTTGTAAATTTTTATAGATCTACTAGATTCAGGTACTATTGGTACTTAGTTAAGACCCCGGTGACTTGATTTGGTAGTGTGTCCTATTGTTTCGTTAACCTATAATAACGGTGATTTTGGGAAAAAACTTTAGAATTAGAGACTTTCTTTCAAATTGCCCAACTTTTTTCAACAAATTGCCTGAGAATATTGAAATCTTGATATGTTTTGCAGACTACTCCAAGAATAAAACGACAAAGATAGGTCAAAACAAACGGTGCCATTTCAAAAATGAACTTCGGTAGAAAAAGCCTTTTTCAGATTTTTTCCTTTTCTACTTCTCACATGTACTAAAAATCTTAAAGTAATAATATTAATCTTAGGAATGTATGAAATCATATAGTCTATAACATTTTATAATGCCACGAACAAGTTATTGCTCGTTTGTCGATCTTAAATGTTTAAAATATTCGCACAAAGGTAATAGAATGAACTCGTTGTGAATGAGCACAAAAACTGTGTTATGGTTAAGATTAGAAACTAAAATTTTCTGTATTCGAAACGATATACTACTACAAGTATCTTACAAATCAATTGGGTTTCTATGAGTCACATTCCGATCGTTGATATTCGAAGGCACTTCTAGCAGTCATGACGAATTCTGACATGGAATTCAGTTCATGCAGTGTTGCTTATAGCATGATTGAAATTTCTGGATATTTCAGGTATCGTCTAAAGTTGATTCGTGTATTTTTTCCTCTTCAACTCTAATGTGAATAATTTACTTTTGTTATATATTTCATCATGTAATTATATATTATAAGCTATTCTCTTTGCATCGGAGGGAGTGTTTAAATTGAATATATTTCAAGAATGACAACAGGCCGAACATCCGAAATTAATCGTTATATGTGAGAACAGATTGAAGACTCTTGTTCAGAGAACAATTTTCTACTTTCCGACGAATGTCAAATATATTTTCCTGAATGAGCTAGTTTTACGATCCACCCTGCATAATCATCGTAAACCAGGGTCACACAGCAGTGGTACAGTCCGGTCGGATATCATGAATAGGATCAATATTTTGTAGTTTCGGTCTCATTCAACCTTGTCAGTTGTGCACCCCCAATTACAACACCAGGAAATACTGTCACCTACTCATCTACATTTGTTGAAGCGTATGTGTATGTAATGTAAATGTATTGATACCCTGTAAACGAACTCATACGGAGTCCACCATCGTCACCAACTATGTTTCATGGTCACAACAAGTTCAATTTGAAATTTTATTTATGAGCTGCTTATAAGTATTTTTTCTTGAAATCAATCATAGCGAGGCTGATGGAATATTTTCGTTCATTTGAGGTGTAATTTTTCTAGATATTTGAAGATCGAGATCTTCTTTTTGAATATGAAAGACCAATTTTCTCGATTCAGAGGCATCCTGATATTTAACAATACTTATTTCGATTTTAGTACTCTAAATGTGAGAAGCAAGAGAACCTACGAAATCTTTTTCACTCCAAACATGAGAGGAACTCCATAAATATTACAACTAATGTAATCAGTTAGCCATAGGACCTTGGTTGAATCATTGAAAACAACTGTATTTCATATTATTATACTACCATTAACCCGAACAGTTTTTGTCTGAGGATTTTTTTTAGGGTAGCTTAACTCAGAGCAGGGGTGCTCGAACTTGAACTGCTGGTGATCTACCTCAATATTTTTAGACTACTTACGATCGACTCAGAGAAGTTGCAAGTATGTGTGATGCAGGGTTGTCATCCCGATAAATTTAGGTAGCTAGGTAGGGTGTACCGTAGCATATATAGATATTAGCTTTCTGAATATTCACTATTTTATTCAAGTTTCGAGATTTAGTTATGTTCATCTCTATAATATCAATAAAAAACTCAAAATTATTACAAATTGCGAGTTAATTGGTTGTTACAAAACAAAAGTGTTACATATGGTGTTAAACTTGACTTAGGAGTGACTTGAAGGATGTTGAAGCGTGGCACTGCATGTCCTCAGCATACTTTTCATAATATGGTACGTAACCCTGAGTGCTAACCGCAAGAATGATGACATATGATCGTCAGTTACTCGATTGCGATATTTGACTCAATTATCTTCATTTCAGAAAATGCAGACTCGCCCAAACATTGCCGTCAGGTAAAGGGCGATAAGTCTCACCCGCTGCAATAAATACTTCCTTTACAACCGATCCATCTTCGAATGGTTTCTTGTGTTCAGCCAATATATGAGTTATTTTAAATGACGCGATCGCAGCAGTTTTGATATTTTGTCTGGTCTTGTGAGAAAGGTTTGTTTCCTTTTTTTGAACAAGATATCAAATCACGTACTTTTCGTTCCTTAATTCACTCTATGGCGGAAAATCCTTTTCATAGTTTTCATGAATTGTTTTTGATGCCACGACAAATGAGACAAATGCAGTTATACTCCACCCTACAAACGAAAAATTATTCCTCCCAATCATTATTAGAATGATACGTTTCAGATTCCTTCGCTGCACTCGTTTTGTAATATTTAATAATAAACTTTGTTTTCACGTAGTATTGCCTTCAAGTTACAATTCAGAATGACTCCAATTCCTGCAGGCGCAACATTTATATCAGCATAAACGAAAGCCTTGGATGATCCCGTCGAACGCGCCGCCCGAAATTTCTAGAAAAGCGGCAAGAATAAAAACGCGACAAGTACCGCGCGTTGCTTAGATAAAGCCGCATTTTGCCGCTAGCAGAGTGTTATTTTATAACGTTATAAATTTTTGTAGATTAGTTACCTACTTTTTAAGATGTTTTATTCTTCTCGAGATCTACTAAAAAAGCACTCGCGATCGACCGTTTGAGCACCCCTGCCTTAGAGGGTACTTGAAGTCATCAAATTAGCCCAACCGTATAAGCATATAAAAGAGGCATCTATTGGATCTGTATTCCAACTCATTATTGCAAAACATTCTATCAGAAACCCAAAACTTGAGCTCTATGGAAACACTAAAGAAACTATGATTAAAGGTGTTAGTCTTTGGGAAAGGTATTCTGTGCATAGAAAAAACATGAAAGTTCTTAACGATGCGAGTGAAAAAATTATCAAAATTAATGATAATCCCCAAAAAAGGTTTTTTTCCAACAGTAATCGATTCTTGAAACATGTAATAATAAAAGTTTGCAGTTATGGAACATATTATAGAATGTTTGACTGAAATTTCGAAGCAAAAAGCTGCCTCGTCAGAGATGATGTGGGATAAAAATTGCATCATCTTATTTCGAAATATTTTACGCTAGCGCAGATGTTAATTCTTAAACAATCGATAATATACGTAAAAGATATGCTGTTTTTCAAGGTCGCTATGGTGTACTGTTCTGAGTAAAATGGATTTTAAAATTATAGTAAATGTCCACATGATATAAACCAAATATTTCATAAGGCCATCAACTAAAAACAACCTCAATTGGACTAAATCCGACCTGTTCCAACCTGCCTACCCCAAGTCCGTGCAGATTGCGATAGAATAAGAGCTTCGAAGCAAGAAAATATTCTAAATGACGCGATGAATGACATTACTATAAGTGTGAGAGCTATAACTGAAGTCATGAACGATTTTGGAACGACAGTAATAAATGAAAAATTCAATGAGTATTGAGAAAATTCGAAACTTCGAATGCTAAGTCGTACGAATTTCTAGAATCATTCCTCGAACATATTTCAAGCGAATATAATGGGGAATCAATTCATTTTATAGTGATTTCGTTAGTTTGTTAGTTCTACCGCTATAGACCATTTGAATTTCTCGAAAATAAAATTCGTAGAAAATTAATTCATAAATATTGTATAGGATATGTTCGTACAACTTGCCGGTACGCCCGCACTTTTCGGCATCAATCAATGAAATTGAAAGAATGCTCAATTTTTTTTAGCAGTACTATGACAAAGAAAATCGGGAAATTATCATTCAAATTTCCGGCGTTGGGTATTTGTAAATTTCTTTATGTTAGTAGGACTGTCCTTTATTACTATGCCAAACATGAGCGCGATCTGTCAACTTGTTTGTTTACGATAGGTGTTGAAACCAGTCGACCTCAGTGGTACTCTGCGAATTCTACAATAGCAGAAAAAATTTACACAGAGAGTTTGTCTCAGAATTTATGTTTTAAACGAAATTCCGTGTGATGAATCATTGCGAATGATGGAAATCGCTTATGGAGACTCTGTTCTATTGAAAACCCAAGTTTACAAGTGGTGTAGAGCCTTTAAAGACAATCAGGAGATCGTCAAATATTCGCCTCGTTCCGGACGACCTTCGACCTCTTCAATCGACGATAACGTCCAAAAAACCAAAGAAACGGTGATTGAAAATCATTCAAAATCATTCCAGTATTGGAGAGATAGCTCGTGATCTCAACATCTCTCGTGGAACCACTCGTTTGATTTCGGTGAATGAATTGGGCATGCGGTACGCCGCCGCTCGGCTCATTCCGACAGAGATGAATTTTCTTCAAAAATAGTACCAGATTCAGGTAGCTCTAGACATGCTGTATCGTGCGAATTCTGATTCAAAGTCCATGGGACGGATTATAACTGGTGACGAGACATGGGTCAATGAATGGAAAACACTAACGAGCCGACAATAATCGAAATTTGTGGGACAAAAAAGAGCCGAAACCGAGAAAACCTCGCCAAAGTCGTTCGAAAATCAAGACTATGCTGATTGTTCCCTTCGATATTGGTGGTGTGGTTCATCATGAACTCGTTACGAAGGTCAAACGGTCAATAAGGACTTCTGTTTAGCCGTTTTGAGAAGCAAAAATATTTGCCGTGAACGGCCGGATTTGTGGCAAAAAAATTGTGGAATATGCATGACGATAATGCACCATCTCATCGAGCAACTGTTATTAACGGCTTTAAGACCAAACACTCGATAATACCATCGAGCAGCCGTCTTATTCGACTGATCTAGCTCCGTGTGACACTTTTCTTTTCTTCAAACTGAAAAAGCCGCCCCAGGAACCATATTTGATTCCACAGACGTCGTGAAAGAAAATTTGCAGAAAGAACTGATGGACATCCCTGAATGCGCCTATAAAATGTTTCGATGATTGAAACAAACATTTTCACATGTGTATCATTACAAATGGAGCATATTTTGAAGGAGAGTCAATAAATATTGAAGTCGATAAAGATTATCTGTGTTTTACTTCAAATTTTCGGGTACTTCCTTGTCACAGTGGTGTGTACAGTAGCGTGCCTTCCGAGATCTCCTCAAATCCTACTTTAGAGGCAGCATTCTTCTTCTCGTTGAGTTAATTATGTATGTCATTCATAAGGAAAGTCTGTCCGTTCAAGTACGATTATTTACGTCCTGTAGATATTTGACTGATAATTAGCAGGACACAATGAGGAGTGTTGTTGCGAAAACCTTTAATCGAAAGAAAAAGTATGCTACAACTTTAAGGGATGCAATTGTTACCTCTTAATGAACTCAAAAAATTAAAAGAAATCAACCAATACTAGTTTACAATCAAACAATTATATCCCATCGATTCAGAGCAAAAGTAATCTTATCATGTTCTCCACACCTACCGAAATCTGGAAAAATCAACCGTTCCCTTGAGTAGACAGCAAGTGCTAATTACAGTTCAAACATCCATTAACTCACTGATGAATAATTCTGTTCAATTGCAGTTTTTATCATGTTATTGAAAGGGCCCGATATTCCACAGAAAAATTTCTGTTTCTCAATTTGAGTGGAAATTCGGAAAATTGATAGAAGCCATTTCACACGAAAATACTACACCCTAGCGACTTCGAACAAGAGTACCTTTCATCGTGAGAAATATTTGATTTTTTGCAAATTTCTACTCATCACTATACGGCCCATTGCTTTCGACACTTGTGTTCGAAATTTCAATTATTCTACAAATGAGAATACTAAAATAACTGAATATCAAATGTGATTGTCTTATGTTTCAATATTCCATATACATTCTGTCACACAAGGAACTGATCAATGAAAACAAAATAATTATTTTTCATCCAAATTCATTGTACTCAAAGAAGGCCCCTTCCGAAATAATACATCTACACCAACCAATAATCCAATCATCAAAACATTTTACGAAGGCTTTTTCTGGAATCGATCTCAGTTGTCGTCACGAATTCTCTATTATATCTTCTATCGATTCGAAACGGGTACCTCGAAGTGGTAATTTGAGTTTTGGGAAAAGAAGAAAGTCGAAAGGAGCCATATTAGTTGAATACGGTTGTTGTTCGATGGCATTTGTTGAGTTTCTGATCAGAAATTCATTCACAATAATGACCTTGTGAGATGGTGCATTATGATGGTACAAAATCCATGAGTTTTCTTTCCTCAAGTCATTTTCGATTAATTACCATCTCAAACGCCACGCACTCCTCAGGTAATATTCCTTATTTATCGTCTGACCTTTTAGTAAAAAATCCCGAATGCACAACACCGCGATAATCAAAGAAACCAGCCAACATTTTCTTGGCTTTTGATCGACTTTGAGGTGGTTTTTCCGGTTTTAGTTTAGTTGAAAGGCACCATTCAGAAGCTTGTTGATTGATATGCATGTGAAACTCATGAACCTATGTCTCATCACCAGTTACAACGCGTTTTATAAATTTAGGGTAGGAATTGACTCGCTCTAGCATGTATTCAGCGTCCTTCACGCGATTCAATTATGGAAGAAAATGAAGGTCATTTGGAAGCGTTTCACGACCAAGCAATCGTTTAAAATTGTACAAATTGATTCGTGAGACACAGAAAATTCATTACCTATCTGTCTCAAACTTAAATGATGATTTTCAATACTATTCCCTTTACTTTATTGATGTTAAATTCAGTTTCAACACATCTCGGCCGCTGTTTAATGCACTGTTCCACTCACATAGACGTGATTTTGATGGAATCGATTCACCGTAAGCCTTTTGTAACATTTTCGGCGATTCGGCACACCAAATTCCATTTGAAATATACAAAATTTGGGACAAATTCTCTGTTAGATATTTTAATCTATTGTAAAAATCGTGAATTAACTCGTGAAAACTGACAAAATCGAGCACTTCAAACGAACTAACAGACAGATCGCGTTCAAACTCCACGTCACGAAAATAGTTGCGCCAACTCAACAACGGAAAAAATTAATGACAATCGTTCTAAGCAGATTTTTTGAATAACTAATTTCCGGTACCTTTTCGATAGAATGCGGATGAGATCTTTTATGTTATTTCTATGAGTAGCGCATCCTGATAACACGACGATATCTATTTGTTGGATACTCTGTATATATTAAATTTAAAATTCCACGAATACTGAAAGTTTGCCCTATTAAATAATTCCTTGAAATATTGCTCCTATGAGGGAAATGGGAAATTAAGCTGGAAACTTTTGTGATAAAAGTTTTCAACCTGTAACCTGAAACTTTATGAGTCTTCCAGTGCATACATAGTTAAATATGCATTGAGATTCATTCAGCTCTTTATTTACTTCCGAACATAGCTCCTTTAAGTTCTAAACAGAGAACCAACTAGTTAATTAGATACAGAATACTTCAAATCTTCAAACTCTAGAATTCGATTGCACATTCATTTATAAGATATTCATTGTGGGAACGTGAAGTCGCCAAAAAACAACTATAAGTCCTTATGATTTGGTATTAGTTATTTTTTAATGAAAGAACCATTGATTATGTTATGTGACCAAATTTTGATTTTAGTGAAAACACGATAGAAGAAATCACCCATGTAGAATTGATAAACATTCAAAATACGCTCGCCCCTAAAAAGTAAGCTCAGAATAATGGGATGAAACTGCTAAACCATTCTCATCTATTGAATGAACCAATAGAAAAAGAAGAAATAACCTTTCACGAATTCGTACCGTGTCCGACACTGATAAATCATTAGGAGCTAATCTGTGAGTATATATTGAACAAGATTTGGCATGATGAGAATTCATTGCAACTTAATATCCAAGTAATATTTTGTAAGTAGAGTCTAATGAAGCACTTGTGATTCAAATGTATGGAATTTCCAGAGCATATCCTCAACTTTTAATTCTGTTCTAAGTAAAGTTGAGGATTCAATTGTAAAATCATCAAAGGAAATAAGATTAGAATCAAGAAGCCATTTATTTTTTCAGATTTAATAGAGCACTCCGTACAGGGTAATGTATCTCAGACGAGCCAGTCTCATCTGATTGGAAAAATTTTCCGTCGAATAGCTTTAGTTGGCGAACATTTTCGGCATCTATCCCCTATGAATGGTAGCTCGAATCTCTAAAATTTAAAATGCTATTTGAAGCCTCTTTACGAAGGTATAGAAGACAAGTGTTTACTCAGTGCCTGCGTAAATTAACTAGTGAATTTACTCACTCACTCACACATATTTGAGATAAGGAAAGCAAATTTTGAGTGATGTCCCTCTTAAAATCGCTTTAACAAACAACGACAGTCTTAAAAATACTTAATTCATGTTCACTATAGAACAAACAAACCCAATGATTTCAAATGAAATAATCGAATTTTACTCCAATTCATAGACAATAACGAAATCTAACCTAACCGTCTCTAACATAGTTCAGCATATCGTCGGCTCCAATTCAAAACGGCATACGTCTAAAAATTTGGATTTTAAGATTTCCCGCTCAATAAATTTTGTTTCATATTGCGCATCGATTGCTGAACTCTAATTCGATGAGATTTTAACGGTTTTTCTGTGACAATTGAAATTCAAAAGCATCTACGTCGCCCAAGTTAACAGAACCCGTCCATTTAGTCAATTAAAAAAATTAAAGAAGTAAGGTGCTGGGCGCAATAGTCTCCATCATTGTAGGTATTTGCAGTTTTTGTATATTATTTTATACATCAGAGCATTACTGTACCACGAAATAACTTTTCTTAGTTTATTTTGAAGCATTTCATATTTTTAAGTGTCAATTTATTCTTATGGAATTCACGCTTAATATTGAGAAGAGAATTGAAGAACATGAAAGATCTATTCTCCAAAATAAAACTTCTACGGGTTTTTCGGACCACTGCATCAACAATAATCATTTTATAGATTTCGAGAATATCGAACTCATTCATCCAAGTAATAAGGCTAAAAGTATCTTGGAGATTATTGAAATTACGTTTGCTCATAAAAACCAGCCAATTTGCAACGACCAACTAGACTTCAAGTTACCTCCTGTTGTGAATGTCGTTATATATAAGTGAAATCACTCATATAGAATTCAGTACTTTATTACTCTTGATAATGGGCTAAGAACCCGAAACATATGTCGAGTATTTTCATAAATATTTGTGAAACCTTTGCCATGTGATAGACCAATCATTTAGTCAATTTATTTCACAAAACTTTCGAAGTGTAGTCTTGACTCTCTCGTTTTTGACCATTCATCAATTATCTGATTTGCACGTTTTTGTGTATTTGATTAATTACATTTTGGATCAATCTTTCATTTTCAAAAAAAGAGCAAGAGGTTCTCAACTGATGATCTGGAAAAACTTAGTGTTTATTTTGGGAGGACATACATCAAACCTGTGTGTCAGATTTCCGTATTTTATGAGAATTAAGTGAAAGAAATGAAACAGTTCTTTTGTAGGGGATATTAGGAATTTAGAATCGAAATAGATTGTTCTCCAGAATATTCAAGATTAAGTAAATAACATTAATAACGTCATTGAACTCGGCATTGAAAATTTTGCTAATGGTACACGTCTGGGAAACGAGGAAGGGTCCATGGAATATAAGCATGTATCTGAAGGAAAAGGATCCATTAAAGTGTAGACAGGAATGGAAACTGAGAGAACAGATGATGTAAAATCATCCGATGAGGTAGATCAATTAAAGGAAAATGCTGAGAAGGATGATTATGACAACAACGAGAAGAAACTTATTGTACAAAACAATACACGAGTATATGACAATGAAAATACTGAAGAACTTGATGATGAACAATGAAATATATGGAGCAACTAGTATAAAGCAAAAAAAACAAATGAACTTTAGAACGCATGGGGAAAATACGAGGGTCTAAAAAAAAGATACGAATAACCAACATTGGATGTTTTCAGTAACTAGAGGGGAAAAGTTATGTCTGACTCTTGTAGCTAACTTTTTGCTGGAAAGCAAGAACAAAAACTGTTAATTATTTGATGAAAACTTGGGGATAATTATCTTCAAAAACTTCTGAAAAATGACTTGGTATATAAAAAAGTTTACGCTTCATCTCTAGTCGGTAGAAAAATCCCTATGTATGGAGAGGGTATAGTTATTTTGAGCGATTCTTGATATTATTCAGTATTCGAATATTTCAAGAAAGAAGATCGTGAACGTTTGTTTTTCTTCCGAGTTTCTAGAATCGGACAAACTGTTTCCTAAATTTTCTTAGATCCCCATATTATTACGAGAGAAACGCAAGTTGTTCCGAATCAATTGATTTGATCTTTCTGAGGAAACAACTTGCAAGAGACACTCTGCGATGAAGAGCCAGCCTGAAACTTGTTAGTGAATTGGATTACCTATGCGATAAGGTGCCACTTGATATATTTTTGCCCATATGATGATACACTGAGGAAGCGGGCTAATCCCTGAAATTCCAAATTCATATGCGTTTCCTTGTTGGTTCCTTGATGGTTTTTCGATAGAAATTCCTCCTAGAAGTATTTCAAAATCAATAAATGATAAATTTTGAGTGATGGAACATCCTCTAAATCATTCTACCTATCAAAAGTTCAATAGTGAGTGAAGAGTATTGATTTCACATTCTCCAAGTGAACCCCAAAAAAGATCCGTCTCGATTCAGAAATTGATCTATTTAGTGTTTTGCCTAAGTAACATACTTTCTACAGCTGAAGTGAAAATCAAATAATCGTTGAAACAGAGTGTAATTTATATATACTAGCATAGACCTGCTTGGTGAACGTGGAAATTGCAGCAGAAATTGTATTGCTCGCGTACTATTTTTTCTCAGCATTTTTCACATCTGCATACTTCATAGTTTTAACAGATCGGAAAAATCATGATGCAACCTAATTCATGCTAACCTAACCTAACTCGGCTGAATTTCGGCAAGCAATTCTAATACTGAAACCATATACGGTTAATCAGCTTACGCCAAAGATGAATGGCTGATAGCTCAGCAAATCACTTATTTGTTGGTAGTTTCGTTCAGCCCTTCTGAGGCGCTCTAATACAAGTTACCATCTTTTCTAAACCTACTTTTTGGATTACATGTCCCATTTTCCGGAGAAAAACGCAAAGAACAAGATCGAAAAATAATAGGAACGAACGATGAGACACATAAAACACATGTAGGATCGATGAATAAAAGTATATTCCCGTAAAATGTGTCGTCTGATTTATTATAATTATACCCAAAACCAACTAGGGAGAACAGTAATCTACGCTTAAGATTGCAGTGCAATGACCCTGCCAAACCCTTCCTTCTATTTGCCGTAACTATATATAGAACGACATGAAATACTATCCTGTGACATCAAAACCAAATTCGCCTTAAATATACAGAGATATCCACCGGGACCGTCCGTTAAAAACTTTTTAAGTTCCAATTACAATATCAAGCTGAAATTTTATACGCGGCAATAACTAGCGATTTCCAATTGTAGTAAAATATTTTCGAAGTGATACCATTTCCGGTTATACCGGAAGTGGGTCATCACTTTGTCATTTCAAATGGAAATCTACCTTTATTATTAAACATCTAGAACCGACATTTGAGCAAGGCATAAAATACCCAAGTTGTTGGCACTTATCTGTCAAAACTTTTGACAGATTCAATTATTTTTGTTATAAACTCGATTTTTGAGAAACATTCAAAAAAAAATTGTAGCTCGTTGATATTTTGCACCACATACACAATTTTTGCTACACATGATTAATGATTATTACGTTGTTTTGTATAATTTTTTCAATTGATCGCCATCAGATGAAGCGTCAAATGTCAGATGGAATTGTATAAGTATGTACTTTACCCATCTCTTATAGTTCCGAAATAATTTGGGAATATATTGAATTTTGATAATTTTGCAAAAACTAACAGAGAATTTCTGAAATATTCGAATCAAGTAGCTGAACTGGCTACGCTCACCTGACAGGTGACTAAAATTAATGTACTTGTCACTTTCTTCATTCGAATTTGATATTTCAACAAGAATTATCGTTATTTCAGATTGAAAATATCCAAAAATACAACACATTTGGAATAAAACCACTGGTTATTCAAACGAAAATATATTTAATCTTTTTCATTTCATTTTAGAATGTCAAAAAGTAGTGGGTAGAAATAACAGGAAATTCAATAACCAATTTCCAAATTCGGATGAGTAAAAATTGTAAGAACTCAGCGAAAACCAATCATCGCAGATAATTACATTAATACGAATAAATGATAGCAAACATCATAGGAGAAAACTAGATTACTATCTGAATAAATGTTCAATATGGGCCCCATTTTGCTCGATACACTTGACAGCTCGTAAACGAACATGATGAGTTGCCCTCCTAGTTTCCTCAGGATCAATATTACGAAAAGCATTAGGAATACCCTTTAGTAACACTTCTTCACTTCTTACAGAAATAAGAAACACTTCACTCTTGATGTTGCCCCATAAATAGAAATCAAGGGGCGCTAGGTCTGGAGAACGTGGAGGCCATAAATTTGGTCCTTGATTACCCCACCTCGAACATATCTGTTAGCTGCCGAACTACAGCTCGTGTTTTATGTTCTGGTGCACCATCCATTTGGTGATAGCAATCCCTGAGAATGTTAAGAGGTAATCCATCTAAGAAATTTGCTAATATTCCTCTCAAAATTTCCAGGTATCTTAGTCCATTGAGATTTTCCTCATGAATGTGATAAGCCAACAAATCATTCATTAAAATTGCAAAACGTTCACACTGAATTTATTCTGAAATCAATAACCCCATTGAAATGTGGATTCTCTGTGGCCCAAATATAACGATTTCTCCTGTTGGTTATTCCACTTTCATTGAACTTGGCTTCATCAGACAATATAATTTTTTGCAGAATTGTCTCATCTCCTTGAAACCGAATTAATAAATTATCACAGAAATTTAGCCGCTTGGGAAAGTCAGTTGGATTCAATTTTTGTAGTCTGATAAAAGAATACGGGTGCATGTTATGTTTCTTAAGGATCCTTTGAATGGAAGTATAACTCAATCCAATATCCATTGATGCTGACTTAATGGACGCATGTGGATTGGCACGAAAATACGCCAGCGTATTAATTTGATTGTCGTCGTCCTCGAGAATTGGTTTTCTTCTGGTTTCTATGTATTCTGTTCCTCCAAATTGCAGAAAATTGCTTCTAATCCTTCGAAATTTTGTTTTCCTCATAGGCGCCAAATTTGGAAATTTGTTATTGAAATGCCCACAAGTTCTATCCACCACTTTTCGACATTCGCCATGAATTAAAAGACGTTAAATATGTCCTCGTTTGAATAATCAGCAATTTTATTATCAATCTGGTGTTTCTCAAAAATTTTCTCCTCAAATTACCAACAATTCTTGTAGAAATATCAAATTCGAATGAACGAAGTGACACGTACATTAATTTCAGGCACCTGTCAGGTAAGCGTAGTCAGTTCAGCTGAGTGTTCAATTTAGGAGTACAAGGCCGTGAAACAATTATATTCACCATGCAGTACATAGTTGAGTTAACTCTAAAATAAATATCCCTCTGAACATCTTGATCGACAAGTATAAATATGACCAGTTTCCTAACCTCAAACTCTATTTGGAAACAACTTGTTTGCCACTTGCCACGAAATCCGTCGGCGGTATTACAAAGTTACTTCTAAGAAATATCACCACAATGGAATTGGGTAAACCACCCTTCGCATCTCTGATCAAAAGAAATTTGTTACCGTGCCCACTACGGTATCTAACCATAGATCGCTCTAGGCCCCTCCGAATATCCGTGTTACCTTGTTAACCACGCTTCCTCAATCACAAATCGCCTAGTAGGCCCTCAGACAGGGCTAGGCACAGAACGTACTCTGGTCCTACCAGGAACGAGGGTTTAAATATTCGTGCATATCGAAGACTCCCGGCTTTTTCTCTTCAACGACCTCTTCGAATTCACACTGTCTTAGAAAACCGGCTGTAGCACGCGTTGCCACGAGCCAGCTTTCCCTACCCACGCCATATTGCCAAACCGCCGTTGTTCACCAACGAACCACGTGTTTTATTTCATTTTAATTCTACGTTTACAAAAAGTGTTTGTGTTAACCATCAGTGTTTCCATCGTGTGTGTGACCCCATCCCGGTAGCAAGTGGAGCCCAACGTGTGCATTAGGGCATTGTTTTCTCTGTTGAGAAAAAGAACCCATCCCGACTGAGTTAGCCGATAAATATTGATATGAAAATCCAAGTGAAGAACTCCGCTACTTCCGCACACGAGGAGAATCCGAGGCACGTGATAGGACCAACTCGAACAATAGCAACGACGCTCGTGGATAGTATTCGTCAAAACATCTTCCACAGAATCAATCCACCACCTCAGCAATCGTGAATGAAGCATCCGGTTCTTGGACCGAAGACAACACCAAGTGGCGCCCAAAGACGAGTGTGTGAGTGTAGTGTTGTAAAACGACCAGTGTGCTAGTGAATCTAGAACCTACTCACAGACGCAGTTGTTCAACGTATGATAAACTCATCATGTGTCATATGTGTCTTAGGTTAGTAAATTGTTTTTTTTTCAGTACTATTTTTCTCTTCTTCAGGTACTTTCAATATCTAATTTCTATGTGTGATTGACTAATAATGATACGAAGTAGATGCGGTTCAACGCCCCCCCTGATTTGTTATTGTACATATCTTAGATTTAAATAATTTAAATAGAGTCTTGCACTACGCTCTCATTACGTAAGTAGCTAAACCATACGACTCGCTCACGTGAGACAAGGTTTTCTGTGGTTTCCCTTGTCATCATCGCGTTGATGCCAAATGGCGCGTAAGATACTAAGATGGCCACAGACGCACTGCACACAGGGTCGTATCAGATTTAAATTAAGATAACTGGATAAAACTCTTTTTTTTTCAATAGTATGGTTTTATTACCCGGTATGGCAATATAGAGGCGCCTAACCGCGATCTGAAGATCGCGGTTAGGCACTACGGTATCTAACCATAGATCGCTCTAGGCCCTCCGAATAATCGTGTTACCGTGTTAACCACGCTTCCTTAATCACAGATCGCCTAGTAGGCCCTTCAACATGGCTAGGCACAGAACGTGCTCTAGGTCTACCTGGACCGAGGATTTAAATGTCGGTGCATTTCGGAGACTTCCGGCTTTTTTTCTTCAACGACCTCTTCGAATTCACACTTTCTTAGAAAACTGGCTGCAGCACGCGTTGCCACGAGCCGGCTCTCCCTACCCACGCCATAGTGCCAAACCGCCGTTTTGTACCAACGAACCACGTGATTTTATTTCATTTTTATTCTACCTTTACAAAAAGTGTTTGTGTTAACCATCACAGTTTCCATCGTGTGTGTGACCCTATCCCGGTAGCAAATTAATATACATATACTACAACACACTCAAGAATTGTATTGCAGAGCAATCACTGGGTGACTTTTGGTCTAATTTGAAGGATAGTTATTATATCTGCGAAGTAGCAATAAAATATTTACTGCCATTTTTCACGAACTCCCTATGCAAAAGCGGACTTTCGGCAATGCCGAACCTAGAAACTAAGCATCGTCTCAGACTTCAACTTAAAGACGATTTGAGACCGAAGCTGACAAAAGGAGAACCAGATTTTTAGGAGCTGTGCAAAGAAAAACGCGCAGATTTGTCAGATTAGCGTCAATATTATTCTGATTTTCACTATTGTTATTCAATTTAAAAACTGACTAATTTTCTCATTCATCGTTGCTACAATAAGAGGTACGCAGATGTTCGAGGTCTTTTCTGAAGTGATATGCAGGAAAAACCATTTGGGAACTAGCGATCTATTTCCATTAAATAATTATTTGATTGTATTCAAACTTCTTCGAAGCATCACAACTGCACTTTCTTTCAAGGTGAATTCGTAAGATGGTAAACTAGTCATCTCAAGGCTTTTCAGGAATTCAGAGGGGAATTGTAGAAGTTCCCCTCATCTTCAGTTATACGTGTATTCACATTTGTAGATATTTTTGGTAAGCTGTGAAACAGGTTTAAGACCCTCCTATTAATTTCAACGCAATGCTCCTTTCTGTTTGCTAAAATTGTTTATTTAGAGCAGTATAAATTTCAATGAAAATATGAAGGATTTTTGCCGCATAGTTTACTAAGAATATCAGATTGTGAAATTATAGACGAAAGTAGTAACACCAAAACATCTTCATTATTAACCTTTACCAATTTCGAGCAGGAAATATTCAAAGTCTCATTCATAAACAGTAATTCTCATACTTTGCTGAGATCTCCATCTGAGAAGATGACCTTTTCACAAAATGGTATACCGTTACCCGTTATATCTTTCATTAATCGATAAAACGTATTGAAGAATGTTTATTGGCCAGTTGTGCTTGATCCCAGATGAGTAACTTAGCAGATTTAAATGTGGCAGCTATTTCACTATTAACTTTAAGAATGAAATAGTCTGTATAGGAGAAACAGTCTAGCAGAAGGTATATTATTGTTTGGCAAACCGAAATTAAGGAGCTGAAGCTGTATGTGAATCACTTCTGATTCGTAACCAATATGGAAAAAAATTCAATGAATAGAGATATAAATATATAAAATATTTAATGGTTTTTTCCATTACTACTTGGTTATTAAGCATGATTCAGAAAAACATGAGGTTAGGTTTACTATGCTTAACTACCAATAAATTATAAAATATACACTGTTACTGCAGTTTCAAATGAATTAATTTTCAGGCAGAATAAGAAAACTGAATACAAAGTACGATTACTAACTATATTTGTGATTTAAAGGGTAGATGGAAAGACCCCAGTAGGTAGTAGGGGGTGGTACTATTTAAAAATATCATAGATCTGGGATTTACATAGACGAAGCTGGTCGTTAATTATTTGTGGGTTACTATCATAAAGTGATTTGAAGGTTTTGGGTTGAAGCTTCAGCATTGAATAACAGAAAAGTCAACTTATTGTGAGACCGAAACGCAATTTTATATGTTGACTTAGAAAGAATGTTAGCAACATTTCCACTTAAATGCCCGTAGTATGAAATTGGAACATATGTGTTGGTTATCTACTTTTACGATTGGATATATTTGACCGAAAGCAATGTTTCATCTTTTTCGTTTCACTATCTTGCCTATGACTAATGAGTATATTATATATATATATATATATATATATATATATATATATATATATATATATATATATATATATATATATATATATATATATATATATATATATATATATATATATATATATATATATTATCACCGCATTCGCAGATAGGTGCAACTAGGTTTTCTGTGTATATATATATATATATATATATATATATATATATATATATATGTTTTTTTATCACCGCGTTCGCAGGTAGGCATTGAGCATTGAGTGTTCACCGGGCGATTACTCGCCAAGATGAGCACCAAATAATTGAATCTTGAATCACCCCATATTGAGGAATCTCCGAACAATATGGGTTGTGCCGAGTATGACGTCCCTCAGAGCTGCGGAAATAATGGAAGTGTCCAACCCCAATTTCTTGGTGTTCTCTGCAAGATGGATTTCGACCAGGCCGTTGACAGATATTATAAGTGGCATAACTATGACAGATTGCAATTCGTATATTTCCTTTATCTCGAAGGCCAAGTCACAGTACTTTTCGACTTTTTCGGTGTATGCTCTACTCAAATTATCGTCTGCTGGGATTGTCACGTCGAGAAGGATGACTTTCTTTTCTGTTTTGAAGAAAACAGCAATATCTGACCTATTATGTGGCACTGGACGGACAGCGATAATAGGGTTGTCCCAGTACAATTTATAATGTTGATCTTCCACTATCGTTTCCGGCATGTACAAGTGGTTTTTCATCTTCACCTTTCCGAGTCCGAGGTTCAATGCGTTATGTTGATGATAGATCATAGCCATCGCGTTATGGCGGTTGAGATACTCTTTGGGCGCAAGAATCGAGCAAGGTGAAGTGACATGCTGTATTAACTCTGGATGACTTGATCAACGACGACAGAGATCCGAGGGAACAGCAAGGCCTGCAATGTGCTTCTGGTATGATCTGGTTGTCACGACTTTATCTTGAATGGCTAGTAGTCTTCCTTCAGTCTCCGCAGTCAGGTAAGTAAGTGATTTCTTTTATTCACATTGTCACCTTTCAGACAATTATATAATATATATATATATATATATATATATATATATATATATATATATATATATATATATATATATATATATATATATATATATATATATATATATATATATATATATATATATATATATATATATATATATATATATAAGCTATCTACTCTTACGATTGGATATATTTGACTGAAAGCAATGTTTGATCTTGTCTAATACTTTAATATTGAAACCGTTGTTAAGTGCTATAGTTTTGATGGTTTCAATTTAAAACTGTTGTATATATGTATTTTATTTGTATTATTATATATATATATATATATATATATATATATATATATATATATATATATATATATATATATATATATATATATATATATATATATATATATATATATATATATATATATATATATATAATATTATAATTGTCTGAAAGGTGACAATGTGAATAAAAGAAATCACTTACTTACCTGATTATAGACTATATATATATATATATATATATATATATATATATATATATATATATATATATATATATATATATATATAAAAATACAAATAAAATACATATACACAACAGTTTTAAATTGAAACCATCAAAACTATAGCACTTAACAACGGTTTCAATATCAAAGTATTAGACAAGATCAAACATTGCTTTCAGTCAAATATATCCAATCGTAAGAGTAGATAACCCTTACACATATATTGCAATTTATACTACGGGCATGTAAGCGAGAATTTTGCCAACATTCTTCCAAAGTCAACATCTAAATTTACATTTCGGCCTCAAAATAAATTGTCTTTTCTGTTATTCAATGCAGAAGATTCAACCAAAACCTAGAGTCAGGAGTTTATAAGTTGACGTGTCTAGATTGTAATAATTTTTACATAGGTCAAACTGGTTGATCATTCAAGATTAAATGTAAAGAACACCTAACCTCTTTCTTAAAGAATTAACAAGATTCAACAATCGCCAATCATTGTATCGAAAATAGACACTCATTTCTTAGTATAGACTGTTTGGAAATTTTACACGTTGCATCTAAAAGCAAGAAATTGAACCTCCTGGAATCAGTTGAAATCTTCAATTCACTTCATAATAGTAACCCACAAATAATAAGTAACGACCAGCTTGATCTATAAAAATCCCACATCTATGACATTTTTAAATAGTACCACCACCTACTACCTGCTGGGGTCTTTCCATCTACCCTTTGAATCACAAATATAGTTAGTAATCGTATTTTGTATTCAGTTTTCTTATTCTGTCTGAAGATGAATGTTAAACATTCGAAACTGCAGTAACAGTGTATATTTCATAACTTATTGGTAGTAATGCATAGTAAACCTAACCTCGTGTTTTCTGGATTAGAGATATATATCTACAATTGAATGTGTCAACACTTAGTTTCTCCTACTTCTTGCTGAAACTGTTGTACTAGCATAAGAATTCAGAGAATTGAGATAAATGTATCTACCTACCTTTCCTCTTATTAAGTATGCGATAGCTCAAATGATACAGCCGATCACGCTAATGTTCTTAGACTAAAACGAAACGCTTAACTCGATAACAAAAATCTAAAGAGAGGGAGGTAAATACGAAAAGCCCAAATCAAAAAGACTAAAAAGCGAATGTTAGGCGATTTCCAAGACGTGATAACCAATCTACGCATGCCGCAGCTTTCATATAAAAAAGGGTTAATAGAATCCGTCGAATGGAACATCCTGACGAACTTGACAAAGCAAACACAGTTCGAACACCCAACGATTGGTTGGGAGATACTAGAAGTAAGTGGTAAGTTTTTATTCATTTATAAATTGTGTCAAAAAGATACATTTTTAAACAGGTTGCTCCATTTCGAGTGTTTAAAAATTGTTGAGCTTTAGGACAGAATGATGAAAAGATATTCTTAAGTTCTCACTGACTTTCTTTAGTGGAACACACCGGTGCCAATGCTTCAATATTGAAAATTCATGACATTCAAAAGAATGAAAATATAATTAGTGTTCCAAATGAAAGTATTCAAACAAGAGGAACAAGAGTCCAAAGCAATCAAAACGGCTAATTCGTTTGTGTCACGAAGCCAAGATTCTATATCCATTGATTAATGATTTCTTAGATACTTCAATTACAACTTTAGGACGGCAAGTTTCTGGGTTCCTCCTCTGCTTGTGCAATTAGGATTTCGCCACAGTTTTCTCTTCTCTAATCTAAATTGCTCGGTTAGTCACGAGAAAACTTGGGACGTTTTGTACTTATTCTGACAAATTTGTTCTTGAATAATTTTAATTATCGTAGCTCTATCTAGAGGTCATTGAAAGCCAATATGAACCTCGTCAAATGGGATTCAATTAACGTGGCGCGTCTACGAAAATTATTAAGAAATAAGTATAAGATGTTTCATTGAATAGTCTGGATGATACCCATGAAAGGCAACTGCTGTAGGTGGATTTTGAGCATATGAGACATGCATGATGTTCCAGAATAAGCTAGCAATTTCAAGAATTTTGATATTGTCTTTAATATGCTACAATTTAAAAGAGGAAATAATTCTCAACTGATCAAGTCTGTTTCTTTCACCATATTCTGATCAATTTAGGAATTTTTAATGGGCAAAAAAATTCTGCATATCAGCATATTTCGTTCTAACATAACAGTTATAACTCTAGAATTTCGGATCGAATGTAGTTTTGGCAAATCTGCTGTAATTTTCAAACAATTTTCTGAACACAAAAAGTGTATTCTAGATGGAACTGTACTGAATGAACCAGTAAAAAGCAAATGTCGACTCAGTCAGTGTAAATGCCGACAAATAGAGAAATGAAATTTTGGTTGATCAATCTCAAATACCGATCAAACGATTGAAAACACGCAACAATAGGAATTTAATCACTGGGATTCATTGCAGGTTTTAATGAAATTGGAATTTTTCATTTACATTAACCGTTCAAAGTTGGAACCTCTTTTGGGCTCATGCAAAACAGATCTTTGTATTCTAAAATGAGTTTGGTGGCTATGCACTATTCGTACATCAATTCAGTGAAATATTGGAGTAATGCATTATTACTGCGAGTAATATACCAATATTTGAAATGAGAACCACATAAACTGGGCTCATCAAATGACGTCCTTATGTTCATTAGAAAAATTCAGACCATGTCATCTAGGTAACCCTGCAATATATTCTCAACTGTCTATCCTTTGGGGTATGTTAACCATTTAGCTGAAATGCGGTGGAGCACCATCGAGCATGTTCTATAGAGTTAACAGTGGAATTAATAATATCCTGATGCTGGGTCGAGCATCAAATGCTTATCTGCAAATTCTTCGAAATTTTATTACATTTTTTAATTATCTCGTAACATCACTGAAGAAATGAATAAAAGTACGAAGTTTTTTCATTTAGACAACAGATTTTGTTGTTGTCCAGGTAGACTGCTTATGGTATCTTACGCTTTCTGAATCTGTTTTTCTCGGTACTAATTATTTTTCGACATTCAGAAATATATTTTACTTGTTTAGGAAAGTACTTTAAAAATGTATATTCAATCAAATTTGGAAAGTAAGTATGAGTAAAAACTAACATTTTTGTTTTGTGAGAATTCCTGATTTCCTCAAATTTCAAAATTTTCATCCAAATCTCTTGAGCGATACAAATTTCATCGTGTTCAGCCATTTGTTATTCAGTCTTTTAGCAGGGGTAGACCTAAAAGAGATTGGTTGAGGTAACATTTTGAGTCTCATTCCAGGAGACTACTTAGTCTCCTAAATCTGTATACGACGTATTCGGAATAAAAATCAATTACACGAAGATCTGCGATTCTGAATTAACTTTGATAACTTTCCAAGGTAAACTAGAAAGATAACACATAAATTTTTTTATCAATTCTGTCGAACGGTAAGTATCTATTTTCCCCACACAGAAGATGTAAATTGAATTCATCGAAAACAAAAAATTCGAAATCTGTATACTTAGATCAATATTTGTGTACACCATCATATCATTTAGTCAGAGTTATTTTCTTCTGCTTCTTATCTAATCACAAAGATCTTGATATACCTGTATGTACGAGTATAACTTCATTCAATAACCATCTTCGAAAACATCCAAGTCCTGAAGTTTTTGAGCATTGAGAATTCATTCTTTCTTTACAGAGAAGTCATAATTTATGTGAATTTTACTAGATTATCTTCCCAATCAAGTTCAATTCATAGAGGGGCTTTATGAAAGATATTCGAAAACTAAATAAGAACTGCTTTGAAAGAAAGAGACCAGATAAAGAATCGGCTTTGAAGTGAAATTCAAAACATTTTCTAACATCTGACAACTCAGCCTGAACACTGCTATGAATCATCACTTCATAAGACCTAAAAATATGGAAATAATCTTCTGAAGAAAATAGAGCCTGTCCCTATTTCCCTCTTCTGATTATTCTTCGAGAAAACTAAGAAAATCAAATTAAGATTCAAGCTAAATTTTTTTTTAGGCTCGCTTCCAAGGAATAGGCGAACCTGTTACACCACACGAATGGGCGCCTGGAAAGGATTGAGATGTCAGTTTACTCGCTTCTTGAAGAGAGCCAAATTGTAGGATGTTGAGATTATGTTGGACGGAACTGAGTTCCACAGCTCACCGGCCCTGTTAACTAAAGAATTCTTATAGCTACGGTTCGAGGGGTCGCTAAATGTACCACCATATGATGAAAACTCCTTGCCAGCCTAGTGTTACGGCAAAACATGAGTTTCTCCGAAACAAGATCTCTCAGCTACTTGAAGCATTTTCCGTGATAGTGTCTGTGAAACAGAGAAAGGTCAGCAACTTGTCTTCTGAGAGCCAGCGGTTGGAGATTGCAAGTGATCTCCGGCTAGTCGATGGGGTGCACAGCCCGTTTTTGCACAATATCCAACATCCGCAAAGAATGTTGGGGCACAGATCCCAATACATGGGAACAATATTCCCATGTTGAATCTGCGCCTTATATAGAAGCAACAGCTGAGATGACGTGAAGTATGGCTTAGCTCTATGAAGGAAACTAATTTTAGCTGATGCAGATTAAGCTATTGCTGATACATATTGATACATATTAATGCCAGCAGATTGCAGAGTTGACCGTTCATCGAATCTTTGGATTCAGTTGTTGGCCTTGCATCATTAGAGGATGTTCTCAAGCTGAGATTCCGTAGCTGTTATCAGCCGCAGAATACTGAAAGACGAAACCACGGTGCAGTCGTCGTTTCGTCAATTAATTGAGGTAATTAATATCAATAAATACAAATGTTTCAATTCATAATTTGTTTCATTGTTTTTCTGATTTAATATATGTGTTTTGATTTCGTGTTTGCCGTCGTGGAGAAAATACAGTCAGTTACTCGGAAAGAATGAAAAATGTCTACCGGATGAACCTGAAACTAGGGCCACCTGTAACTCATTTCTTTTCGGAATATTGATGAATTCTGTAATCGAATAGAAAACAAAATTTTGAATTTGATAACATTAATATGTTTGACATTTCGTTTTCGGTTATGCCGAAAACGATACCATTTTCGGTTTTCGAATGGGACACCCGTTATTACGTCATACAGTTTTACAGAAGCAGTATTTTTTTATACCACTTACTCACTCTATCCCGTATTTCTGGACTTCTAGTGAAAAATACCTAGGCAATTCTTGCAGTTGCCCCCTTCGCTAATAACAATAACTACGTTGGCGATGCTACATTTTTGTTTATAATTAATTATCGACAATGCGAATTAATGACTTCAGTTTTGAGTATGAATCAATAAACTAAAAGTGAAAACGTCGATATGCTCCTTATTCATGGAGAGTGTAGGCAAAATAGCGTTCAAGCTGAAAAATTTAACAGAGAGCGCTATCCGGAACGACTTCATCCGAATAGAACCCATTTCTCTAAAGTTGAACGAAAACTTCATGAGGTGCAACCTGCTGAAGACTAGGATTTTGTTATCGACGAAGATATCGAAATAGACGTATTGACATTTGTGTATATTAATCCAACCACATCAACAGGAGCTTGAAATTAGCCACCAAAGCGCATGGAGAATTTCGAAAAAAATAAGTAACGCTCATTTAAATACCAACTACACCAACACCTGTATATTAACGATAGTGTTAGGTGACTCCAGTATTGAGAAGAGTACGTTAGGAAAACAGAGGATGAACCACAGTATACCACAAAAAATTTATTCAGTGACGAATCACGTTTCACGAACAATGGAATGTTTAATAGGCAGGTACAGGTCGCAACGAAATGAGCACAGATATCAAGATGGAAACTCCCAAGTTCGTTTTGGGTTCAATACCTGAATGGGGATGATGGGAAACTATTAAATTGGGCCTATAATTTTTGAGGGTTCATTGAAAGGGGACAGATATTTGGAATTTTTGTGGACCCAAATACTAGATGAATTGGACGAGTTGCCATTAGTTGTTGTGAATGAAATATATTTTCAACAATATGGTGCACCTCGTCACAACACAATGAAGGTCTTGCGGTTTTGCGACGAAATTTTTACCGAAAAGTGGATGGGTATAAATGGTTCCATAAGATGGCCAGCTAGATCGACAGATTTGAGTCCACTAGATTTCTTCCTGTGGGACCATTTGAAAATGAGGTTCACCAAATACCTGTTAAAATCCAACAACAATTGGAGAACCGTTTGGGACAGGCTATTTCAGGCATTACAGCCCAACAGTTAAATAATGTTGTGAGGGGAACCATCTACCGTGTGCGATGTGGTGTTCGTTAGAATGGTGGTATTTTTGAACATTTATTATAATTATTTCGTTTTCGTTGTTCGCTCTTTTGTTCTTAACTTTGATACCCCGCAAAACATGAGCAATTAAATTTTTAGATACAATCTTCTATTTTTATGATAGGAGATGTTGAGCTAAGCCAATTGTCACTGTTCATGGCACTCAAGACGAAAGATGAAGAAAAAAGATAGTGTTTTGTTTTTTTTCCAAGAATATGTCAAAAGGTTGTAGGATGAGATGAACAATGAAAATAAGCAAAAAAATACAGGATGTCCTATTTGAAAATCAAAAGTCCGGCATAACCGGAAACGAAATGTCAAAGATATTAATGTTATCAAATTCAAAATGTTGTATTCTCTTCGATTCCCGAATTTCATCAAAATATTTCGAAAAGAAGGAAAGTTACAGGGGTCGCCCTAGTTTCAAATACATCCGGTATACTTGCAGTTTTCCACTCCTATCTAATTGTTTCAGTCTTACACACTTACAATATACACTCTTATTCGCAAAATTTGATAACAGTAAAATATCATGCGATAGAAATAAAATAATTCATACAACGCGAAAGTACAGACAATAAAGTTTTGTACTTACTTCTGTCCTTCTTCAAAATAAATTTCTATGAAATCCCATATAAAGTTTATACGAATCCTGCATATTTTCTAGGAACTCTTTTATGAGTATCAGCTCTTTACACATATTTTTACTGAAACTGGCACACGACACGTTTAATACAATTATGACTCTCAGCTTCGCACTAGAAATCATAATGAGTAATATAAGCTGCACTTGAAACGAAATGAGCCATAAAGTGTTTTTTGCCCTGTTTTTTACAAGTAAATTATTGCTCGCCTCCGGCCAGAATGAATAAGCTGCAGATGTGCTCGTAAGGAATCATTTCAAAAATATAATTAAAAGTAAACTTTGATGAAGTATTTCCATAAAAGTTTTCGCTTATATAATGGAGTTCACGAATTCTCTTATGAAATTTACCTTTCTCTGAATTTTCAATGAAGTGTAGTTTGGACATCCCACTCACACGGATCTCCATAACTGACTATAAGCTCTTTTGTTCAGAAAGCTTCAATAGAAATTATTGTTTTTGTTGATTCACACATGCTCAAAATCTAGGGATATTAAATATTCCGTGTCTCTACTACCTTACTTCCACCCGACAGTCGCTTGTATCACTATATTTCCAAAAACTAGTGTTATTAATATACAGACATTTTGAAAAATGAACGAAGTGAAGATTAGAAAGAATATCGAATCAAACACCGAGTGGTTCAGTGGTGATCTGGTTATTCTTGGATGCAGTTTCAAACAAAATGAGTTTCTCATTTTTATTTCGCAGCTTTCGGAATGTTTGAGTCGAAAAAATTGTAATTTTAAGAACATCAGAATGTGAAATTAGTGTACCTCATTAAAAAATTAACAATAATAAACCAAACTTTGTATCAACGAAAATGAAATAAAATACATTTTATAAGCGTCGAATTACATATTTAGTAGTGGAGATGTGTTGATGTCCAGCTGACCATTAAGAGTGATTTCACTTAGGTTTTCACAAAGTTTATTGATTTCCAAACGTTCCAACAGATTCTTTTATGTCCTTTGTCGCAATTATAAGAACTTTGGTATTATCTAATGATATTGAATGTTTCATGGTTTTTATATGTTCACATATCGGAGAATTATTATCAAAGGATAAGTGGTTTTCTGGTTTCGACATTCCTACCAGTCTGCCCTATATAAGCTACTACCGTACACTCATTGCAAACAATTTTGTAAACGCCTCATTTTTTGAACTTCTCTGTTTTTCGTTAGCATTGAATAATAATTTGCTCAAGTTCAGACCACTTGAGGAAGAGGTTATTTCAAATTTGGAAATATAGTTGCTCAAGTTATTGGATAGAGGACCACCGTAGGTTAAAATATCGTATTTTTTCTAAGGAGTATCGTTTATCAAATATAATAATTGTGTTATTCGATGTTTTTCTTTACGTTGGGTTAGTTTATCTATAAAAATCACAGTTTTTCGTTATTTACGGTAATTTTTCGGATAGTGTCTATGTCATTTTTAAAGTTCATCAGTGACAGTGGAATGAAAAAGACTCTATGGCAGGGGTGCTCAGACGGTCGATTGCGATCGACCAGTCGATCGCAAGGGCTTTTTGAGTAGATCTGGAGAAGAAAAAAATCGTTAGTAAGCAGGTAACTGAACTACAAAAATTTATTACGTAATAAATTAACACTCTGCTAGTGGCAAAAGGCGGCTTTATCAAAAGAACGCGCGGTACTTGTCAAAAAAAAGCCGCGTTTTTCATTCTTGCCACTTTTATAGAAATTTCGGGAGGTGTTTTTGACGGAAACATTCGAGACTTTCGTTCACTCCGATACAAATGTTGTGCCTGAAGAAATTGGAGTCATTCTGAATTGTATTTTGCAGGCAATACTACGTCGATACAAAGTTTATGATGAAATAGTACGAAACGAGTGCAGCGAATAAATCTAAAACTTATCATTTTAATAACGAGGAGGAATAATTTTTTCTTTTGTATGGTGAAGTATAAAAGCATTTTTCTTAAAATATCTCATATATTGGCTAAACACAAGAAACCATTAGAAGATGGATCGGTTGTGACGGAAGCATTTATTGCAGCGGTTGAGACTTCATTTGAAGATTTTCAAAATAAAACAGAGGAAGAATTTTTCTTTTGTAGGGTGAAGGATAAGTGCATTTGTCTTATTTTTCGTGAGTCAGTTGCAATACCTAATCGTGGTAACTTAGAGAGGCATCATAAAACGGTTCATAAAAACTATAAAATAGATTTTACGCCACATAGTGAATCAAGGAAACAAAAACTACGTGATTTGATAACTTGTTTAAAAAAAGAACGAACCATTTTCAAAAACCAGCAAAACGTCATTTAAAATATCTCATATATTGGCGAAACACAAGAAAGCATTACAAGATGGATCGGTTGTGAAAGAAGCATTCATTGAAGCAGCTGAGATATTATTTGGAGATTACAAAGATGAAACAGAAATAATGTCTACCACCAGAGAACTTTAGTTATCTCGTCCGACTGTCATGAGTCAGGACATGACAGATAAACTAAAACATGATATCATGAAATGTACATACTTCTCTTTAGAGTTCGACGAATCCACCGATATGACAATCACTGCCCAGCTGTGTGTTTTTTTATTCGGATGGTATTCCATTACATGTTGGCTTTTGACATTCATTCCTCTGAAGAGGCAGACCAGTGGCGAAGATATGTATGACATTTTCTTCAATTTTGTAAAACACTACAAGCTGCCAATATATAAATTAGTGTGCATTACAACCGATGGAGCACTAGCAATGACTTAAAACAAAAGCGGTTTTGTGGCATTGACATTTCAATGCACTTAAACACCTTAAGCTTGGAGATTCAAGGTAAAGGTAAAACGATTATTGAGATGACTAGCGCAGTAAACGCATTAAAAAGTAAACTGCATCTTATGATGATGAATTGACACGAAAGGATCTGAAACATTTTCCGTCTTTGAAAGAAAGGATGCCTCAGTTGAATTATAATACGTAAGAGTCTGAATTATTAAATATTTCGGGACAATTCGAAATGCCTATTATGATTGCAGTAAATTGGCAAATATTGCATCATTTATGAGTTATCCATTTTCATAAAAAATCATTGAGGAATTAGCTACTGAAATAGTAAGTCAGCTAAATATGTTGAGAATAATTTGGTGCAGATTATATCAGATATATATCTCAAAGCTACAGCATCTGATAGAAATTTCTAGTGCTTTATATCTGAAGATAAATATCCTAATCTAAGGCAAATCACCGTTCAACTGACGGCAAGATTTGGGTAAACTTTCTTGTGCGACTCCACATTTTCTGAAGATGAAATTATTAAAATCAACATATCGCAATCGACTAACAGATGACGATCATATGTCATCATGGTTGCGATTAGCATTCAGTGGATACGTACCATCTTATGAAAAGTATGCTGAGGACATGCAGTCATCCAAAGTCACTCCTCAGTTAAGTTTAACACCATATGTAACTCTTTTGTTTTGTAACAACCAATAGACGCGCAATTTTGAATAACTATGAATTTTTTCATTGATATTATAGAGAAGAGCCTAACTGAATCTAACCCAAACCTTGACTAAGATAATGTATATTGTGCAGAAAGCTAATTTCTATATATGCTACGGTACACCCAACCTAGGTAGGTAGGTAGGGTGTATCGTGGGTGTACGACAATCCTGCATCATACATACTTGCAGCCTCTCAGAGTCGATCGTAAGTGTTTCAAAAATATTGAGGCATATCACCAGCAGTTCAAGTTTGAGCACCCCTGCTCTACAGATTAAACGAAGACTTATCCTCTGAAAATAATTCTCCGATATGTGAATCTATAAAAACCACGAAACATTCAATATCATTAGATAATATCAAAGTTCTTCATAATTGCGTTAGAGGACAGAAAATGAATATGATGGAATGTTTGGCAGTCAATAGACTTTCTAAAAACCGAAGTGAAATCACTTTTAATAGTCAGCTGGACATCAATACATCTCCACTACTAAATTTGTAATTCGGCTAGTATCTATATAAGTAGGTTCGTTCCTGTAGTTGATCACTTGAAAATGACTTTACAAACAAAACCGATCGTGTTTATGATGATAAAATTGTGGAAAGTATAAAATGTTTTATTTCATCTTCGTTGAAAATGAATTTCCATCAAATAAATAATGCATCAATATTACTCAGTAGAACAGCTTGTCGAGCAGAATTGATGTCTCCAGATGAAATACAACAAAGTTTCACTGAATGTTTAAATTTGGTGTTGAGAGTGAAACAACGAACTGAATAAAATCAAAAATCGAACGAATTTAGTTAAAATGAAAACCCTAAATGCTGTATGAAGTACGAGACAATATCAACAGCTACCTAGTGCTTTGCAAGATGAATTATTCCACACCATACATTATAATGAGTTGGATTGTCTTGAATATAAAATCAATATGGAAATTTACAAAGAAAACTGTCTACCCTATAAAATAAGAAATTCTCCTACCAAAACAAACAGCAATCAGTCACCGATTCAGAATTTGCCGAAATAATGGATACAACCTTTTTCCCAAGATTCGGCAATATATCAAACAGTATTTTTAAGGAAACACAGATAACTTTCTCAGAGGAAAGGCCAAAATTCACTCCAAAAAACAATAGAATTAAATCAACTAAAGAAATGATTGGGGTGCAAGCCGAAATAAATATTCTGAAATACGAAAACTAACCTACTCTCCATAAACATAAGATTGCTGAAATACTTTAAGAGTCCAACATTCGACCCAAGAAGCAAACTTACACAGAAATAATAAAGTATATATCATCAAAAATCCGAGAAGAAGATCTCATTTTAACAGAAGCTGAGAAAGGCAACAGCATCGTATGCCTCAGTAGAAACCAATTTGAAGAAAATGTGCAAGATATATTAGAAATACTGTACATAATAGAAATACCTAAGGATCCGACCAAATCCTTCATAATAGACATAAAACAAGAATTCGAACATACAAAATACCTACCACATATAGAATGGTGTAAAAGAAAGCTGATTCCAATGAGCCCTCAATCTCCAAAGATATAAGGAATAATAAAAGTGCGCAAAGAAGAAAAATCCGCTAGACTAGTTATATCATATATAAATTCACCTTCACGTTAATTAGCAAAGTTGTTAAAATTTATTGAACTTACAAAATTCCGTTCCAAACACACCATTTTCAATTTTATTGATCTTGTACAAAAACTTCCTAGGCTCGAAAACACACAAAATCTTAAATTAATTTCATTTGATATAAAGAAGATGTATCCAAATATTCCTACAGACGAATGCCCTCCGATAATCAGAGAAATATTTACCAAAAATAAGACGCTGCCAATCGTTGTTGTTGAGTTTTGTAACCTTCTTAAAACTTGCATTCTCAAAATTATTTTCAATTTCAATCACAATTTTACCAAAAACAACAGGACTTCCCATAGGATCACCTCTCAGCCCCCTTTCAGCCGATATATTCATGGACAACATAGAAAGAACAATTATTTTGAATAGCCATTTAGCAAAGGAACATATAGTGTTCTGGTAGCGATAAGTAGATGATATTATGGTATGTTTCCATGGCTCATACAGGCAAATTGATAAATTTCCACAATTTTTGAATGATGTTCATACCAACATTGAGTTTAAGGAAGAAATAGAATTTAATAACTCAATTTATATTCTAGACCTAACTGCTACCGGGATGGGCTCACAGACACTATTGAAACACTGATGGTTAACACAAATAATCTTTGTAAACGTAGAATTAAAATGAAATAAAAACACGTGGTTCGATGATAAACAACGGCGATTTGGCAATATGGCGTTGGTACGGAAGGGCGACTCGTGGCAACGCGTGCTATAGCCGGTTTTCTAAGACAGTATGAATTCGAAGAGGTCGTTGAAGAGAAAAACCCGGGAGTCTTCGAAATGCACGGATATTTGAACACTCGGTCCAGGTAGGCCCAGAGTACGCTCTGTGCCTAGCCTGGTCGAAGGGCCTACTAGGCGATCCGTTATTAAGGAAGCGTGGTTAACACGGTAACACGCTTATTCGGAGGGGCCTAGAGCGATCTATGGTGAGATACCGTAGTGGACACGGTAACATAACAATGACAAAATTGACTAGTAATTTCATAAATAGCCTCTACAGAAAAGAATCCTTCACAGACTCAATTATTCCCATGGACTCACTCAAATTACAAATCAGCAGCTTATAATTCAATGACCCATAGAGCTTTTTCCATTCCACTGTCACCGACGAACTTTGAAAATGGAATAAATATCCGAAAAATTGCCGTGAATAACAAAATTCCTCTGATTTTCATAAAAAATATTATCTCACGCGAAAAAATCAATAACACAATTATTGTATTCCATAAAAGATACTTGCTCGAAAAAATAAGCTATATTTAGCTACGTTGGTACTCTCTTCAATAACTTGAACAATAATTTTATCAGACTGAAAACAATCGCCTCTTTCTCAAGTGGTACGAACTCGAGCAAGTTATTCTTCAATGCTAAACAAAAAACAGAAAAGTTCAAAAAATCAGGCGTTTAGAAAATTGTTTGCAATGAATATACGGCAGCTTATATTGGGCAGACTGGTGAGAATTTCCAAACCAGATTGAATGAACACTTATTTTCTGATAAAAATTCTTCGATATGAGAACATATAAAAACCACGAAACATTCAATATCATTAGAGAATATCAATGTTCTTTATAATTGCGTCAAAGGAATGTTTGGAAATCAATGAACTTTGTAAAATCCCAAGTGAAATCACTCTTAATAGTCAGCTGGACATCAATACATCTCTACTACTAAATTTGAAATTAGCCTAGTATCTATACAGGGTGCTCCGACGAAAACGAAACAGAGGCTTTATCTACCAAGATATTCATTTCTGATCAAAACGCAAAAACATGTCAATTTTTGTTTCAAGAGGGACATTTTTTGGGATATAAAACTTGCCTGACATATCAACTCCCTATGCGGGGGTTGCAATCCTTGAACATTTTGAATAGAGAAGATGGGTCAAGTGATGATTCAAAATAACGGTGGTATCTTCGTCTACATCGCCTCGAACTATTTTCCATTTTCAATTGAAAACTATAAAAGATACAGGGTGAGCAACTGAAAGATAGGGAAGACTATTTTCCTGAGACAATTCAAGTTTCAGTGAAGTAAAATGGAACAGATCCATGCTGATCAACGACAGTCATCATCAAGTACCATCCTCATCTCGAATTTCAACCCCTAGAGCAGGGGTGACCACCCTTGAAATTTAGGAAGAGGGTAGATGGGTTTTCAATCCAGAATGAAAATTCGTTCACGGGGATGCAGACAAAGATAATACCTTTCTTTCCAGTTATTACTCGACCCATCTACCCTCTCAGAAATTTTCAAGGGTTGTCACCCCTGCTCCAGGGGTTGAAATTCAAGATAAGGATGGTAGTTGATGATGGCTGCCATTGGTCAGCATGGATCTGTTCCATTTTACTTCACTGAAACTTGAATTGTCTCAGGAAAATAGTCTTCCCTATCTTTCAGTTGCTCACCCTGTATCTTTTACAGTTTTCAATTGAAAATGGAAATTAGTTCAAGGCGATGTAGACTAAAAAAAACTGTAGTTGACCACTTGAAAATTACCTGACAGTCGAAACCGGTCGTGTTTTTGATAATAAAATTTTGGAAAGTATAAAATTTGTGGAAAGTATGAAATATATTTCTTCAATGAAAATGAATTTCCATAAAATAAATAAAGCATCAATAATACTCATTTAACGTTTTTTTCTTAACAAAGGCTCTGGGTAGATAATTTAATGAGAAATGATCTAGTCTCACGACTAACGATATATATATCGTTAATCGATTTATCGTTAAACATATATTCATGTTTAACGATAAATCTCGTGTGTTATCGGAAATTGAGATACATGTGATTAAAATATTCTTTGAGTCTTTTTTCATATCCGTGATCTCAGTTTTTAGATTTCTCATTTCTTTCCATATTTTTCTTAGCATTTCCTCTGTTTCATACAAAATTTGCATTGTTCATATTGATAACAATTAGCAAATGATGTTTCTTTCATGTCAACAGTGGAACTCACTAAGAGCTCTATTGAATATATCATGTGATCCGAAACATCTCTTTGCTATTTACCGAACAGATGTGTTGGGTAGGGAAATCTGATGTTCTTGTTCTCCATCTAGGTGAAATATTGAACAAAGGAAAAAATGAGCCTGTTAATTTTCAATCTTCCAGACAAACACACTATGAAAAGAGATTTAGCCTTTCTTCATTGGTTTTGGAATTATTTCGAAATTCTAGATTTTACCGATTTTATTCGATAGTCAAATTGTCGATTGTTATTGAAGCTACGTATAAAATATTTTAACATTATAGAGACACTTTTTGAATAGAACGTAGACACAGAATTTTTCTCTGTTTCGTTGTGTTAGATTATTGTCTCAATAATATAGCAAATTGGTATTTTCTCAAATGTTAATTATAAAACCATTTCAAAAGTATATAAGTTATTCAGATTTTGGATTGAATACGTTTATTTCGAAAAATAAGAAATATTTAACACTTTTTTATATTTGCAAATAGGCCGATGTCAAATAGTTTATTTATAATATATATTCTATTCTCAAAAAATGTATATTATGATAAAAAGCAGATAAGATGAAGGCCAAGACAAAGGTCTTCGCCTTCATCTTATCTGCTGCCAACTCGACGTGTTTTGCGAAAAAGAGACCATTGTCCAGGACTATCCCTGGGTAATGGATCTTGCTTTGGATACCTCCTTACCTTACTCAACCTAATATACCTAATCTAACCTAAGATACTAACTTAACCATGTTGTACAGCAAAGCACAACCCATCTTTTTTTGCTTTGTAAAGTTGTTAATATATTGGTTATTGTGAAACAATATCAAAATAATTACTCAAAAATTAAATATAATAATTTTTCAAATTCAATATTCTACTAAGAACTCACCGTTTTATGTTCTATGAAATTTTAAAGATGGATGCCAGTTAATTTACATAATTTTAGGAGTGGAAAAATAAACTCGTATTAACATTACGTTGTGAACGGAAAAAATCATTTTTCGATAATAATTTAATTGATATGTTATTAAAAATAAAATATTTTGAAGAATGGCTTCAAACTAGCGTAACTTAAACATTCTGAAATGCAGATAAATGCTGGTCAAAAAGTAACTTTATCGAAATCAATTCCCCGTTTTTTCAAAAACGGTACATTTCCGGAAAAAACAAATATTATTTTCGTGTTCAGGAAGTTTGTCTACACATATTTTACTATAAATTGTTCACTTTCTCGTTCTGCCATCTGCGGAACTCTACCCAAAAATTGAAAGTACACTGACATTTATTTTTCTTAGCATACAATGACAACTGTAAATGAACTATTTGGCGGTTTACTAGAAAATTCATCAATATTTCTTGTTTTTTAAAATTGAATATTTAATGTAAGTGATTATTTTGCTACTGATCATGACAATGAAGACCATCGAGAACTGTTGTAAATTATGAATACATGTGGCAGAAATTTCCAATTTCCCAAAGAGAAAAACTCCCTTCCACAATATTGCTACGTAACTCTCTGATGTAAAAGGAGTCGCTTAATAAACTAGAATTGCGATACCTGGAACCTACTGATTGACGAAGCAGTACTGCAAGAAATAGTTGAAAAGACAAGTAAATATATTCAGAATAAATCAATTCAGTCTACCTAGATATGCTTAACTAACAGACGTTCTTGGAATGAAAGCAGTTATTGGTTTGTTGTACTTAGCTGCTGTCTACTATGCAAATCGGTTGAGTTTGTATGAACTATGGTCAGAAGATGACGTACATATGTTCCGGAAAACAGAAAGTTTGAGAAAATTTTGCTTTATTATGCGTTTCTGGTTCGATGATAGCAAATCAAGAAATGGAAGGAAACGAATCGACCGTTTAGTCACCATAAGGAAGTTTCTTCGAGGCATTCGTAACGAATCGCAAAAAATCAAATTCTTTGGGAAACAACTTGACTATCGGTGAGAATTTAGAAGCTTTCAGAGGTTGATCTTAGTTCCGTCAGTGTATCCCTTCTTAGTCGAAGCTTTCAGAGGTTGATCTCAGTTCCGTCAGTGTATCCCTTCTTAGTCAGCCAAGTTTGGGATAAAGATGTTTGCTTTCATAGATCCTAATTTAACGCTGAAGAACAACGAAAAGGACGACATGCAATAAGTTATAAGAAAACTATTTTTTTCAGTTGCTTATTGTGGTCGCAGCATGACAATAGACAGCTGGTTACTTAGGTTAGGTTAGATTTCAAGCTGCAGCAACCAATTTCATTTAAATAAATCAAAGATCGAAAGGCTCCAAGTAGTTTGTTTGGTTTTCAGAAAATATACACCTTAGTTTCTTATGAAGCCGAAAAAGCGTATTGTTCAGTATGCATTATTATGGAACTGTTGGTGGAGTAGAATATCTCGACAAAATGTGGGAAAGCTATAACGTTGCTCGACACACTAAGCGATGGCCGAAAATAGTATTCCTCTCAGTGTTGAGCATTGCAGGAATTAATTGTTTAATAATTATTGTCCGACATCAAAATGACCTGAAGCCCAAAAAAAAACCTATTCAAATGAAGTGGGCAACCAGTTAACGGATCCCAAGATTCAGAAATGGCGAGTGTGAAATATAAAGTTACAGAAAATGTTTTGACCCCTGTGCTACAAGAGAATAGGTACATTTCGAGAAAGCGAAAGAAATGGAGGTTGTCCCTAAAATCTTTATCAGCAAAAATGAATATTTGCATTCAAAACAAAACTAAAAGAAAACAGAAAATGATTTATCTTGTATTTGAAATTTTGAGAAAAATATTTCTTGAGGCTTAATTTATATCACCCAAAGCTGAACTTTGTTTGTATCTAGCTTCAAACAAGATAAATTCTCTCCAATTATGATTCATAAGTATCTGATTCACTTACTTTATCGGTGCATTTCGGTCTCTCAATACGAGACCCATCTCAAATCTTCATCAAAGTAATTCTGCGCAGAATTCCGAGAGAAAAAGTGCGAAATTATTTACTATTGAGGTGTATTGAATATAACTTCTCGTTTTTCTTCTTTTCTAGTAGGTATTCTCGATTACATCAGTTACTTGTCAGGAAACTCATCTTCGAGTTAACAGTAATACCTCGATGAATAGAGCATGTAGATTTTTCTTTTGGATAGATGTAGTTACTTTTCAAAATATTGCCAACCGAAAAAATCATGGACGTATTCCTTCAATTATGCGGAGAAATATCAGAGTTTTAAAGAAATAATATTTGGAATATTCTGTTTAACGACAAGTTGTGCATTTCAAAACGTCTAGATCTAAAATCGAAACTAAAAGCGGCAGAAAAAGAAATGGATATGCTTCATTCAGCGAGGTACTATAAAAGAAGAAAAACAAGAAGTCAGATTTAATTAACTTCATTAGTAATTGATTTCGAACTTTTTCTCTCCCTTTGATGAAGATTTTGAGATGGGTCTCGAATTGAGAGACCGAAATGTATTAGTTGATATATTTCTGGTCATACATATCTGCGAGTTTGAGAGTCCTTGTGCAAACAATCGTAATTTTTGGAATGAAATCGTGAATACCTTGAAAATGTAAACCGTGAACCGTCTAAATACATTGAATTCTGATGAATGAGCCTCTACTTACAACAAGCTAGGAATATTCGATATCGAATGATCTTTAGTACTTTTATGATGCCTTCTGAGAGACAACCAAAATCGCAAATTCCGATTGAAAAATTCAAATTCTTGTATTTGGCTGATTTTAGGAGGCAACGATATGAGAAAAAATTGTACAAATTCAATTTTCTACAATAAAAAAAATAGGAACATACATTATGCGATGGTGTCAACTCCAGGTAAAACCGGATGTGCCACAGCATTGAAAATATTTTCAGAACTTAGTTCGAATAAAATTCAAGACAACACTAAAAAATTAAAAATATTATTTAACCTATTCAAAAGAGCTTTAGAAAAAATAGATTATGTGCATCAGTTGCTTTCACCATGAAAACGTCAAATCTCTATACCCATGTGTAGAGAATTGAATGGTTAATTCAATTCACTTAGCGAATTGAAAAGCTTTGAACGGTAGAGTTAATTCCGTTAGATTTCTTCCAATGTTTTGTATTAAACATAAGTTGTTTGTTTGCACAGTCGTTTCCAGGTAATGATTTTCAGGAGGGCAAATATAACAAAGACGATGAAAGTTCAAGGTAGAACATAATCGACTGAAATAAACTCCAAAGTCTAATATCGAGGAAAGATCAAGCGGTTTCACGAGATCTTGCATTGGATTCATATGTTCGCAGGTTGAGAATATTACTTCGATAACAATTCGAATTTTGTTTACCGAATCTCCTAATATATTTATAATTACCAAGAAAATCGTTCCCAAGATTATATGAACATATAACGTAACTTCATATGAGCCTTACCGCTTTAAAATAATAATCTAAGATTCGTTCGTTTCAGTGAGTAGTTTGTTTGAAATTGATAAAGTATCTTCATATTTGTTCATTTTTGATTTGTTGAATATATTGATGTAATATAGATGTTGATAGTAACGATACTGATTCGCCTGATCCTTCAGGATATTGCTGCAATGACAGAAAAGCATCCATCGATTCAATCAACACGAAACAAGACAATAGTATGATAAAGATTATGAAGGTACAGTGTACTCTTAAAAAGATATTCCGAGAATGTAGAGGTACCTGGACTAGACAAGAGGTACCCCGACACCAAAATGTGCCGCAAAGTTTATCCTCAAGAAAGTGGCATATTTACTTGATAATTGATCTATACAGCCACGTGATAGTTGATATTCATAATAAATAATAAAATAAAAGAAGTTACTATGTTTCAACTAAAACTAAATAATTGATGCAAAGAATGAAAAAATTTTTACATTTTTACATACATAAATAAAAAAGTTCACATTGCATTCAAACCTGTTAGCAAATTGTCAGGCCTGCTGTTCAACACAAAAGATAAAACCGATAAATTCGAAAAATCAAGAGTATACCAGTTAACATGTTCTGAGTGTAATTCCTTTTATATAAGTCAAACAGGACGCTCTTTCAAGGCTAGATACAAAGAACATTTCCGGTCATTCCTACATCAGAAATATGGTTCAGCTTTAGCTGCACATTGTCTGAATGAATGTCATCCTTTTCCAGAACTTCAACAGCTAAAATTCTTCATTCCTGTGATTGAGATGGGTCTCGAATTGAGAGACCGAAATGTATTAGTTGATATATTTCTGGTCATACATATCTGCGAGTTTGAGAGTCCTTGTGCAAACAATCGTAATTTTTGGAATGAAATCGTGAATACCTTGAAAATGTAAACCGTGAACCGTCTAAATACATTGAATTCTGATGAATGAGCCTCTACTTACAACAAGCTAGGAATATTCGATATCGAATGATCTTTAGTACTTTTATGATGCCTTCTGAGAGACAACCAAAAATCGCAAATTCCGATTGAAAAATTCAAATTCTTGTATTTGGCTGATTTTAGGAGGCAATGATATGAGAAAAAAATTGTACAAATTCAATTTTCTACAATAAAAAAAAATAGGAACATACATTATGCGATGGTGTCAACTCCAGGTAAAACCGGATGTGCCACAGCATTGAAAATATTTTCAGAACTTAGTTCGAATAAAATTCAAGACAACACTAAAAAAAATTAAAAAATATTATTTAACCTATTCAAAAGAGCTTTAGAAAAAAATAGATTATGTGCATCAGTTGCTTTCACCATGAAAACGTCAAATCTCTCTATACCCATGTGTAGAGAATTGAATGGTTAATTCAATTCACTTAGCGAATTGAAAAGCTTTGAACGGTAGAGTTAATTCCGTTAGATTTCTTCCAATGTTTTGTATTAAACATAAGTTGGTTGTTTGCACAGTCGTTTCCAGGTAATGATTTTCAGGAGGGCAAATATAACAAAGACGATGAAAGTTCAAGGTAGAACATAATCGACTGAAATAAACTCCAAAGTCTAATATCGAGGAAAGATCAAGCGGTTTCACGAGATCTTGCATTGGATTCATATGTTCGCAGGTTGAGAATATTACTTCGATAACAATTCGAATTTTGTTTACCGAATCTCCTAATATATTTATAATTACCAAGAAAATCGTTCCCAAGATTATATGAACATATAACGTAACTTCATATGAGCCTTACCGCTTTAAAATAATAATCTAAGATTCGTTCGTTTCAGTGAGTAGTTTGTTTGAAATTGATAAAGTATCTTCATATTTGTTCATTTTTGATTTGTTGAATATATTGATGTAATATAGATGTTGATAGTAACGATACTGATTCGCCTGATCCTTCAGGATATTGCTGCAATGACAGAAAAGCATCCATCGATTCAATCAACACGAACCAAGACAATAGTATGATAAAGATTATGAAGGTACAGTGTACTCTTAAAAAGATATTCCGAGAATGTAGAGGTACCTGGACTAGACAAGAGGTACCCAGACACCAAAATGTGCCGCAAAGTTTATCCTCAAGAAAGTGGCATATTTACTTGATAATTGATCTATACAGCCACGTGATAGTTGATATTCATAATGAATAATAAAATAAAAGAAGTTACTATGTTTCAACTAAAACTAAATAATTGATGCAAAGAATGAAAAATTTTTACATTTTACATACATAAATAAAAAGTTCACATTGCATTCAAACCTGTTAGCAAATTGTCAGGCCTGCTGTTCAACACAAAAGATAAAACCGATAAATTCGAAAAATCAAGAGTATACCAGTTAACATGTTCTGAGTGTAATTCCTTTTATATAAGTCAAACAGGACGCTCTTTCAAGGCTAGATACAAAGAACATTTCCGGTCATTCCTACATCAGAAATATGGTTCAGCTTTAGCTGCACATTGTCTGAATGAATGTCATCCTTTTCCAGAACTTCAACAGCTAAAAATTCTTCATTCCTGTGATAAATCTTATAAACTCAATTTCTTTGAATCGATAGAAATTTTCAAGGCATCAAGGGTAGAAAGGGTTAAGCTACTCAACGACCAGGTAGACTTAACTACCTACCAATCACCATTATTCAAGTTACTGTGACCTCTACTAGCATTTTATTGATGGTAATTCCTGTATTATACATGAGTATTCAGTATTCATTAGCTTGATGTTGATAATGGACGTATGTCCGAAACCGGTCCAACCAATGTAGAAAAAAAAATTTTGCATTCTTTACATCAATAAATTAGTGATAGTTAAAACATAGTAACTTGTTTTATTTTATTATTCATCATTTACTTGATGTTTACTTCTGTGCACAATTATACCAAATATCATCGTTCGATCTGATCTGTCAGCTCTCATCCCTTCTAGTAGCACTCCATTTGGTTATGACCATACAGCATCATAATTTATGCAAAAACCAACATAATAAAACAATGTTATAAATAGAAAACGGGAAAAGTTATAGGATAACTTTTCAGAAGTAACACTGACTATATCCTTATACATTTTTTTCTGCTTTGTGGCATTACGAATATCTTGTTCCCACAAGAACGAGTCTGGTTGAAGTGTGTCTTTCTTTTCAAATATCTTTGTGAAGACTAAAATGTTCAGAAAATAAAATCGGTTCCACTTTTCCTCTCGTTGTCCGTACATCCACATCTTGTGAAATTTATCCCTTCCAAGATTTTTCAATTTTCCTAGCTTTTCTATTCCTAATCGATTCAGTATCTGGTACAAATTTGGTTTGCAGTGTTGAATGAATCTCTTCACGCGATAGGAATATTTTAAAGAGAAGAGGATCAATATAGTATTTTAATTGTTTGTTAACAACACTATGCGGCAATTGCTCCAAGAGTACTAGGTGGGGTGAACAGTATCCACCTTGACTGCTAAAATGCGCTGCTACTACCAAAAACTTTATGGTGCCTTGTAATCCGTTCATATATAGTCAGACAAACTAATTTTCTGTGCGATACTAACCTTAGTTTTGTTTTGACAGCTAATTGTTATTGAAGTTTTTCCAATCGTGTTGAGTATGAACAAATACAATGTTCGTTCTCTCATAAAACATTATTTTTCGAGAGGCCGAACGTCAAAGGAAACCAAAATAAAAGTTGGGCAAATAAGATGGGGGTAATTCTCTGTCATATTACACCGTCAAATATTGGTTCCGAGAGATCATGTTGGCCGATGAAGTCACAGAGGACAATTTCTTAGAAATACATGAAATTGGCTGAACGGAGAGTGAAGGTACGCATGCCAGCGGATGCCACAAAGAGCGCACACGCCATATTTAAGCGAGATTCTTCATATGAAAAAGTTATCCTGCAACTGGGTGCCGCGCATACCGACTCCGGATCACAAACACGAACGCTTGAGCACTTTGAAAGAATCTTTGGATTTGCTGATGAGGAATCAGACGTACTTTTGGATTTGATTGGTCACTATTGATGAAACCTGGAACCACTATCACACACCAGAAAATAGAATGAGTGCCCGGCAATAGACTGAAGACGGCAGAAGTGCTTCGAAGCGGCCGAAGAAAGCTCAATGGGTCGGAAATATTATTGCGTCGGTTTTCTGACATTGTCATGGCATACTATTCCTGGACTACCTCGAAAAAAGAAAAATCATCAACAGCAAATATTACTGTGCACTACTGAAGCGATTGAAGGCCAAAGTCCATGCAAAACGGCCTCACATGAAGCAAAAACCAAATTTGTTTCTGCAAGACAATGCACTGGTGCGTTAAGATCAATGATTTAGGGCTACAATCGCTTCCACATCCACCGTATTCACCCAATTTGGTGGGAAATCATCGACGCCGTGGGGGAGTAATCTGTACACCTTCTGTATAATTACTTTTCGGACGGAGTAGAGAAGTTGGAAAACTACTGAAATAAATGTTTCGAGCTCAAAGAGAAATAAATGGAATAAAATAAACAAAAAATTTTTCATTGCCAATAAGGTTACCTTCCACCCCACCTTGTAGTAGTGACAAACTATGAGACAATACTTAAGTTACAATGTATGATATCAAGCACACATAATTCTCTCGATATTCTCTTGAGCTGAACTGACTCTCATTTATTATCACTGGTAATTTACATGTACGTTTATATCCTGAGAATGATGAGTACTTGAACAAGTCACAAATTTAAGGCGTAAAACCCCTTGGTTTACCAGTTAAATTGAACAAAGAAGAGGATTATTTGAGGAAAATAGTACCTCACTAGAATCGGACAGTAAACTTTTTACAGAAGATAATCAAGCATATTAACAAAGAAACAAGGTGTCTGTAAAAAACGGCCCATTAGAAGTATCTTGGGAACGGGTCCATCGATCAATTTCAAATTTTGGCATCATAGAGCGGTACCACTCCTGGTTTTGTCGATATACTACTGAACTATTGAAACTATGCTACGATACGGTGTACTTTCAATATTATTTACTAATGAGCATCTTTCTTCAACCATATTATGTAGAGATTTATCCTATCTGAAATTAACCACCAGTAGTGATTTTTATTCATCAAATTCTACAGAAATTTAGTGTTATTTTCTTTGCCTAAAATAATTGACTCAGATTTGATAAGGATTATACCTTTTTTTCAGTTCAAAGAAGAGAGTATTATATATTATTATTATTTATATGTATGATGCTCTTAAATCACTTATCAATTCAATAAAACTAAACTCACATGAGTAGTTTCTTTTGAATACAGCAACCATTCTTTTTTGCTTCATTAGAACCGTCTTTGAAAAAGCAATGATTGGTATTAGGTTTCCATATACCAAAAATGGCTCGTTTTCATTTTTTTGGAAATTTTGTTAAAAAATTCTTTCGAAAAATTGAATCATTGAACCTTGGACCATAGAAACAGAAAAATGGATTTAATTCAGATGCCAGTTTCTTTATTCCATAATGTTGTAACAAAGTTGCTATAAATTTCGGCATCAATTTGACATTTGGAAATTATTTCAAAATAGCAATAATACTAGTTTTGTATGTGCATTGTTTTTATCAAACAAAATGGCAAATGAATACTCGAAAGAAGATATCATGAATTCATTCATCCTCCATGGTCATGGTTATTAATGTGAACTTGAATTCGTATAAATTATTTTTGGTCAAAATTTTGAGGATTTATGAACGTGCTATTCCCAAACCTGCACCATCAGCACGTACAGATGCATATGGATTGGCGAAACAAACCTCAGAAGGTAGCTGCAATGTCTTCATCGTTCGTAATGAAACTAACTCTACCACTTTCCTTTGTTTGTTTAGCATAAATGATAAAATATAACTGAAATTTCTAAACTGTTTTCTGACAATTGGTTGACAGTTCGGGTACTTTCATTGAATGATCTGCAAGTTCGACTTACTATTTGTTGACACTGACAATAAGTGAGGAATTTGTTCATGCTATCCTCGTTTCAATCTTTATTTTCCATCTGTATGAAAAATATTAATGCTGATACGCTGCTATTTATAAATAATTTCCAAACGTCAACCTCGGGCCAGATCGGCAGAGCCTCTCATCGTGAAACATAGAAACTAGGATCTGATTTAAATTCAATGTTCCACAACCTAATGATTTCATTTTCTTCAAAGAAACTGCAGTTATTTGATAGAATCGCGAAAGAAATATTAAGGAAATATTTTAGGTATAGGGAAACCTTATATTAATCAATACTATTTCAAAATACTGTTTTAATGAAAAACACTTCTGGAGATTCAACTTCAGGAAGAGTAGTATCTCTTTCAGGAAATTGATATCGGCAGAACAACTAGCAGATATTTTAGTATTGAGTATTTAGGAATTCCTTAATCTTCCAGTCGTATCACCATTTGTTTAATACTATTTTAGTATATGGTTATGGTTCAGAATTTTTCAATGTAGTTTGTATAATTATTTGGTCGAGAAATTAGTGTATCATATTCACTATAATGAAGGTTCAATTGAATAAGTAAGATCCTTGCCCATTAGCTACGTAGTGGACGAATTGAGTCCTCTCGATTATTGTCAACATTTTCTATTTCATCTTATTTGTGAAAAGTTAAGCATTTAACAAATCATTATAATGATATTCCGTAAAACGTTTCTTAACATATTTTGAGTCTTGATCCTATAGCTCCGAATTACTCACAAAAAGCATCATAGTCTTTATTATGTTAGGATATTTCACTACCTACTACGACCATATTTTTTGTACTGATCAAATCAAGAACTGATCTCTAGTTAGCCAACGGAAGTTAACAATAAAGCGCGTTTAATCGCATTATATCACGACATATCATTATCTGTCAAATTTTATAATCGAATTCAAAAACATTTTACCCACCAATTGAGCTACAATTTCGTTCGTATCATCAGTTGATATATAAATATAATGGACCTGCTAATGTTTAAAAAAATACAATAATTTGTAATTCAAAAGTATAGGTTTCTTAAAATGAAAATAGCAATTCTTTGCAAGGGCTCTGCAGAATGTTAGTTATATAGATGTAAATTGGGGATTGGAACATTTGGGTTGTATCATACCAAAAATACAGTACACCTTTTCACCAAACTTTCTTTCAAAACTTGATGCGCGCCTCACCAATTTTTTTGGCACTATCAGGCAATGATAGTACAATTAATCTAATAAACCATAGCAATATTATTCATGTTAAATCTATCCTTACTTCTTGATGCACCATCTTCTTGTTTTATCGGACGCGCAATTAATGGGCGTGTCCAATCTGACACTGAAGGGAATCAGACCATTGTCCTGGTGTAGTATTTCAATTTCATATTATAGATACCTTCAGAAGCGTTCAGTCTCTTCGCCTCTTGAACATTCTTTTTCACTTTAGAATTCTTAGGATTTATTCAATAGTCCTGATCCAAAGTATGTTAGGCAACGCAAAGTTTTTCTGCTGTATGTCCCTATTCTGAATGTGGTTCATATTTCAATCTTCTGAATCTATACATTTCATACTGTGTGTTAATCGTGTGCAGTAATTTTTGCATCACCTAATTGTACTTTATGAATAACGAAACAACAGACAAGAAATGTGTCTACATTCTTGCCTTGTACGAATGTCCTGCTTGATTCTTTATAATGTCAACTGATATTTCGTAATGTTGGATTTATATTACATATCTATTGTGTCATTATCGGCAAAAAAGCTTAAATGCTTGATTACAGTTGAATCGATCTGCTCCCTCCTCTTTTATAGAAATTATTTCATTTTGTAGGGGAACTCAACGTCAAAACTAGTCCTTGCATGATAATATCAAAAGCCTTAATCCAAATCGAATTTCTGTTAGCAGGTGTACGTGTGCATTTCATTCGAATGAATTATTTGCTCTTATTAGGAGCTTCTAGCGGAAATCATAAGACTCGACATCTTTTATTGATTTTCAACAAATAGCTCGAGAATATTGGAAAGAAAACTTATGTAATAACAAAGTAACAGTTGGTCCTATGATCCATACTTTTTGGACTATACGTCTTAACTCATCGTTTATTAGGTTTCCGCAGGAAAACAATTTTTAGGATATTGAATGTAGAAGTAAACTGAAACGAAATGAGGAAACGATTGGGCAAACAAAATCATATACGTTTTTCCTTCTCAACCCTATTAATAAAACAATTTTAGTTGATATATGGTTCTATCGATTCAGTTCATACCTCAATTATTAAAAGATCAAATCTTTCTTTCTGTTAATTCCATATTCATGAATTTTCTTTGTTTACAGTCTTTATCATTCAATATTTTATCTATGTTCTGAATTTGTTTGGCGTCATATACTTTCAACGATTCAGTGAGTATCTCAATTAATAAAAGATCAACTATTTTCATGTGTTCAGAATATATTCACCTTATACTTTGCTTATAATCAATATTTCATTCTTTATTATTTTGTCTATTTATATTCATAATTTTTATTGATATAACGTTCTATCAATTCAGTTAGTATTCAATCAATGAATGATTTTATCTATTTATATTATTAAATTTTATTGCTTGTTCTATCGATTCAGATCAATCAACGAAAATTCGAATCATTTTAATGGTAATTCCATTATCTGTATTAGAAAGAAGAGACAGAATCGAAAGATAATGTAGATTTTAAGGTTCTGAGAAAATTTCAGTTGTAACTTTATATACGACAATGTCATATATTCAGTCAGCTTTCGAATTGAAACGTCTTAATTGGTGAAGCATAATAGATATTTACTAGTAAGATAGACTTAGCTGGTAATAATCTATAATTTGTTGCAAAAAGGTTGAAATGTTGCGTAGACTTCTTCGGCGAATAATCGATTAAACTTTATCGCTTGCTTTGGAATTGGAATCTTGAACTGGTGTTATTTTTTGCTATGCTTCTCCCACCATTATATTTCCTGCACATGTATGGTTTGTTCACACTTTTAAAGGATCCACATTGGTCCAAAAGCGATTTATTCGGTAGCTGATCAAGATAATTTATCAGAAGTTTCAAAATATTTCTGGAGCCATGCACGCATCAGAAAAAAAATATTTTTGCTGTCACTACGCCCCTTCAGAGTTTGAGATATTTCCTAGCAGAGACGCCCTGACAACTACAAGAGTTCACTACTCCAATCACCTCCTGACTGTCTCTCAATATATTACACTGGTGTTTTGGTTTGTATTATTGTAAAAAACGAAGTCAAGGGCATTGATGTTCCATATTTCGTGTCAAGCGTGCCCGTATCTGCTTATCTGGCTTCCCGTCCTGAGTTACAACCCCCCTCCAAAAATACGAAGATCCACGGCACTCCTCAGAGAGTACAACAAAGTACTGGATAATTCACGGCTCCCAATTAATGAGGACATAGGAGACGCTCGGCGAAACGGGCTGCGCTCTAGGCACCCCTCCATTGACACGGCCGTGGATCTGAAAAACAGCGACTTTCATCCAGTGGAGGCATGGAGGCAGGAATGGCTCCAATCCATATCTCCTGACTTGCGGAGCATTTGCTGCATAACAACCCCTCCAACAGGGTTTGAGCTGCCCCGCAAGACATGGACTACACTCAGTCGAATAAGGACCAACCATGGTAGATGCGCCGCAACCTTCCACAAATGAAACATGAGACCATCATCACAATGCGACTGCGGAGCTGACAGGCAGACAATTCGCCAGACTGTCCAAGACTGCCTTCGCAGAGCCTACAGCGGCCGTCCAGAGGACTTTCTCTTTGCGACACCAGGATCAACCGATTATATTAACAATACTTTAGACTTGTAGTTGTAGCACTGATTTTGTTCGTCCTTTTTTTGTCTTGTCTTGTGTTTGTCATGTTAAATTTATGTTATACTCATTAGATGTGCCATAGGATAAATAAAATCTGCTTATCTGTTTTCTTGGTCGCCTTGGATCCAGCTAAGTACTAGAAAAAGGATTTTTGATTGACTTTTTTCAATTCTTTTAATGTGGTTTCTGATCAACTCAAAGGGAGTATCAATTTAATACTTTAGCGGTATTGTGTCCAATGGATCGGAAAGAAGTCTGTAGGTGTATAACCCAGAATTTCAAGATATCTTTTCAAATGAACAGGTAGTGATTTCTTCAATTTTACCATCTTATGCAGTCATGAAACTACTAGTTAATTCTTCCTATATCTACGGTGTGCAATCGCCATTCAATTGTTACCAACATGAAACACGTGTATTCAACAGGAAATTTACGAGAAATTCCGAAAGCAAAGTAGTTAAAATCTCTATATCGTTTACACCATTTATTTATAATGTCTTCATAAATTAAATATTGACATTGGTTTTTTTACAATTCACTGAATATTTTAAAGCTTAAACGTTGTCGGAAATCTCACTCCCGTGATTTTAGTAAATTTTAGACTGCCTAGATATGAGAATTTTACTGATGAATCGCACTCATCTCATCGCACTCATAAGTAAATTGAAATGTCTGAGTTTTCTTTGATATGAAACATCAACTTTTCGCAAAGAAATCTCAACGGCCGTGCCATCTAGATTCATCGATTATATTAATGAGAATTTATCAGGGTGAATATAATTTTTGCTTGAAACTCTATTAATTTATATTGATGCTATCTCCGAATCTGCAATATCAATACTTCCAGAGGCATATGGAATGGCTCAAAAATAACCTAACATGCTATATGTAATTTCTGCATCGTTGGTTGTCTGTCCATGAGTGAGAACATTTTATTGCAGTTTTCTAAATTGTTTTCTGCAAATTGGTCGTAAATTCAGGTACTTCTCGTTTAATGCTCTGCAAATTCGACTTATTATTTGATGACATTGACTGATAAATGATGAATAAAATCATAATATCGTCGTTTGAGTATATAGCCGCCATTTTATTCAACAAAAACGAACGAAATTTGAGTTACTGCTACTTTTGAAAAATTTCCAAATGTAAGCTGGTGCAGAAATTCAAAAAACCTGACAAAGAACACTGTGAAACATAGTACCTGGTATTGCAATTAAATCCAGTCCGTTTTCAAGTTTTACAGCCTAATGATTAGATTTTCCGAGACTAAATCATGATCTGAATAAAATTCAGTCATTTTAAGTATAGGAACACCTAATAACAATCAAAACTGATTCAAAGTACGTTCGTATTAAACTAAAAATGAACATGTACTCGTACTTGGAAAAAACGTTTGACAATCTAGTTTTATTATATGACAATTAATTTTTGAGCACGCTGTATATAAAATCATCATCAGAGGGTACGCTGTCCTCAAAAATAAAAACACTTTTCTCCTTAAACTAAAATGGAAGGAAACTCAGTCATACTTGAGTGAATTTTTTTGGGCAAAAAAGATGACACCTAAAATTTCGATAAAAAAAATCATAGCGCAATGGTGGTTAATTTTAGATTAAGATGAATTTAACCCAAGGTTCTTGAGAAGGGATGCCCTTTAATAGAAAAAATTTAAAACTACACCATCCTACTTGATATCGCAAAGGTGTGGTGTTGTAGTGCGATATAATCGGAATTGATACCGTTCTGAAAATAATTACAAATTACACATCAGTTATTGTGATGCGAAAATACGAAATTAACTGATGAATTCGTCACCTGGACTTCTAATGGGCCTTTCAACACGGACACTGTATTTAGAATTTAAAGGACGAGGGGGCAAGTTTTGAACAGAGGCAGTTTTGAATTATTGGATTTATGAAAGCATCATTTGTCTTTCGTATACTCCAATACCTTTTTAATACTGGTAACAATGAACAATACGTCTGTCAGTTGCCAATTCACCTCAATGTCAGTGTCAAACATAATAAAATTTATCGGTTACTTTACGGAGACGAAACCAAACATTTATGTTTTATTGTAATCGGATTACTGAAAACGTGAGTATTATTTTCGAGTTTTGACTATTTTATAGTGTTGTGTATATTATAACAACTGTATTACTTATATAAGTTAATTAAATACAAGTTTTTGGTCGTCTAGATAATTTTGTTACAAAGTTGAATGATGGTTTTGAGTCATATTTGAAGAGTGTCCTGAAAAATGGTTACATAACAAGAGTGCGGGAATTGAATGGATGGAAAACTTTATGAAAAGGCAACCAGTATTATCTTTGCGTGAACCTGAAAACACCCGTCTTTCCAGAAGAACCAGCTTCAATGAGCATAATGTCATGACGTTTTTTGATAATTATGAAAAAATGTTACAACGACGAAATTATACTCCAGACTGCATCTATAACTTAGACGAAACAAGTATTATGACCGTTGCTCAAAGATCCAATGTTATTGCTAAAAAATTCAAATGCAAGTTGGACAAAGTGTTTCAGCGGTGAGAGGTCAATTGATCACTATGTGTGGTAGTGCGAATGCTCTTGGAAATACCTTTCCTCCGGTTTTTATTTATCCGAGAGATAGGTTTCACGAAACTATGCTTATTGGAGCTCCATTTGGAAGTGTTAGGTTTGCCAATAGTCCTACTAGCGATTGGATGACTCGACCTTCACTTCTGAAAGTTTTAAAACACATTGAAAGAACGAATAGATGCACCAAAGGAAATTAAATTCTTACTTTCCTTGACAATCATGAGAGTGATTGCACCATCGATGCTATTAATTTTGCAAAAGAAAACGGCATGACACTGTTGACATTTCCCCCTCATTGCACACATAAACTGCAACCACTCGACGTTACAGCAAACAGTCCTTTCAAGGCGAAGCTCGCTATCACGATAAATGATCGGAATTTTTTTCGGAATGAATATATCCGTTTTCCAGAAACAAATTCACGGACGATGACTTAGAATATTCGGAAATGACTAATCAGGCTGACCCTTCGCAAGTTCTCTTGATAGTTGCATCTGAGAATTTAGTTTCTGGTTGTGTAATAGCTGAAGATATAGAGACTGATCAACCTCAACAAGTGTTATCACAGTTTGGTGCCTCTTTACCACATATTATCAACGATAATGTCACTTAAGTTGAAGATGTGGAAATGAATGAACCCACAATGCTGAAGGTGTTGCCCTGCATTCTGCAATAGACAGTGACGCTACTGACGCTGATAATATAGGAGTAGGTCAACCTGTAATACCATCAACTGAATCTATGGTCAAAAGTAATAAACCAACAACAACCCTGACATCTCAACTTCCCTCTGAATTTAATCATGAATCCGATAAATCTGCAAGAATACCCACTAAGAATACTAATAAAGCTCACGTGCAAACTCCTTCACATTCACCAAAATAAAGAGGAACACTTTCTCCTGAAGCAATACGAGCGTTTCCTAGAGCGACTACTCGTACCGATAGAAAAGGCAGAAAGAAAGGCTCGTCACGACTCTTAACTGATACTCCCACAAAATGAGCAGTAGAAGCTTCTTATATGTTATCTCCTTAGTTCTTTTCATGACCTTGCTTGTTATGTAAAATCTTTTCTTAGATTTGTTTAGACATATAAGAATTATGATTGTTGAAATACTTTTCTGCTGGTTTTTCTTTTTCCATTGTTACAGATTCCTGTCCCAATCTCCCTTCCTTTTCCCCCTTGTATTCGTTTGGAAATCATGTAATGCAAGAGAGAATGAGGTGGCTAAGCAGAAAAATCTTTGGTACTCTTTATGTACACACGACACTAACACAACATAAACAGAAAGGTTATTGCTAGTGCAATAGCGACAGAAACAAGTTTTTGCTCAGCTTTTTCACTCGTTTATTGAATCATATACAAATATACAAGATAGTATGGTTCCCTGTTACATTTCCTGAGCTCACACTTGTTTTTTTTTCTGACACACACCAAAATTATAGATATAAGCATTTATTGCAAATACTATTATTCATATATATATATATATATATATATATATATATATATATATATATATATATATATATATATATATATATATATATATATATATGAGTTTGTTTTTTGGGGTTTAAGGTTTATAAGAATATTCAAACACTATCTAAAATAGACGTTTCGGCATTTTTCTTCCTTCTATATATATATATATATATATATATATATATATATATATATATATATATATATATATATATATATATATATATATATATATATATATATATATATATATATATATATATATATATATATATATATATATATATATATATATATATATATATATATATATATATATATATATATATATATATATATATCTAGATCGGATGAGACGCAAGCCTTCAATTCTGCCTTTATCAAAACGAGAAAATGTATGCCTAAGAACAATTACGTATAGAAAGAAGAAATCGTTGCCAAAATATCAGTCAAACTCAGAATCTGACGGAAATATATCGTTTCATGATGATTCTGATGTGGATTTAACAGATGGTCAAAGTATTTCTGAATCTGATAATCTAGTTTATGAAAGAGAATCAGTTCAATCCTTGACAAATGAGAATTTAAATGAAAATGTGCCACCACATTGATCAGAAACAGGTTTTCAAGAAATAATAGTGTTGTTACTTTGATAGGTAAAAACAAGTAAATTTAATTTTCATTTTTAGCACAAATAGCATATCTATTTATGAAAAATAATATACCTAGATATGTAGCACAATTCGACGAATATAATTTTTATTAAAAAGTGTTCAAAGGTGCCCCTTTCCCTACTAGTTATTCAAAGCAAATATTCAAATACTATATTTTGTGGACGTTTCAATTTCCAAACTTTCATTATTTCATATTCATTCAGATTCTGTATTTTCGGATATGTTTCTCTTTATTATGTAATTTTTAGTTGTGATAATCTACGAATAACCTTATGGACAACTTTAGGCATGAATAACATTTTTCGAAGGGAATTGGCGCGTATGCTCACAGTGGAACGAAAACAGAACGAATCGACAAATATGGGCGTTATTTGGTGTTTTTAAAGTGCGATAAAAGGATTTTTGCGTGGATGTGTGATCATGGACTTACTGCTACAGGCCAGAATCAAATAATCATCTGCTGAGTGAAGATCGATGAGCAGAAGCCGTCAGAAGCATAACAAAACCCAACAATCGGATGGCAAAACTAGGGCATCGATATTTCGGGACATGCATGGAATACTGTTCATCGACTATATGAAGAGACATCAGATGATCAACAGTCACTATTTCATAGCCCCATTCAACCAATTAAGGTAAAGTAGAAACATTGATGATTTTCTATCATGACTATACACCTATCCAAAAATCGGTAAAAATCATATCGAGAATTAACGATTTTCGCTTAAAATTGTTGCCGCACCCACCCTTTTCCACAGATCTGAATCCCAACGAATATAGGCTCTTCGAATTGTGAGAATAATATCTATTTTTATTGGTTACTTCCGATGCTTTTTGATCCATATAGTGAGAACGTGAATCAATCACCTTAATTTTATAACTCAATATAAAGAGGAATTGAAAAATGCAATTTCCTTCCGTGATCCTCAACGATTATATTTGATCATATTCTATTTGCGATATAAAAAATATATACAAAATCATCTCTAATACACTTTTCAAACAGAACAGATAAAGCTCTGGCTATCATATATTTTCGTCACATCTATCGAGAAATGAAAAACATTGTTTCATTTTAGTTATTCCCTAAATACATCAATACTACATCAATATTCGATATGATGAACCTATTTAACACTATTGTGGATACAATTTCGAACAATCATTCACTGTCAGATAATCCAGGAAAAATTGTACTCAGTCAATTTAGTCGGCGCCTAAATTATTGATGTAATACTTTAAGTTCCTATCATCAATCATCTTATAGTATTCGAATCAGTAAGGACCGGATTGCTGAAGTTCTAAACTGAGGGAAATGGATCACAATAGAATGAATATTAGCGCCTAATATTGATCAGTGCATAAGTTAACGTAGAAATAATAAAGAAAAATGATGAAATAAGACAAGTAAATGAACTTGAGAATTTGAACTAGGAACTTCTCAAGTTGATCATTACAGAGGAGTTAAATACTGAAGGTGAAAGCACCTAATTTTAAATAAATAACGGGTAGGCGTCGGGCTACTACTGATTGCGAGTGATCGGACCGTATGTTTAGGCTAGTGAATTATAACAGAATCAACCCATTACTATGCCTGTTATTCATTTCTTGATATAAAATACATATTTAGTGATCGCTAATACCCAAACATCAAATTCACGAATTGAAAAGTTCAATAATATGATTCAATTGTTACGAAGAGTTAGTAAATACATGTATCATATATGCAGATATAGAGCGCAACTCGTAATATTCATCCTTATCAACATAAAATTAACAAGATATCCTAACGTTTATTGTTTTATATTCGAAAAATATGAGTACAGCCGATAGGAAATATACCGGGTGAGTCAATAAGGCGAGGAACATCTATATCTCGAAAACTATTTGGGATAGAAGCGAAATTTTTTCGGATTATTGTTTTATAAGTACGTGCGCATTCCCTAAAATTATTTTCTGATATACAGGGTGTTCCATTCTTGCTCCAGGGAAAAACATAGATTTCTTTAAAATGGCACGCCCTGTATTTCTTCATCATATTCTGATTACAATTTGAATGCTTCCTTCAAATATATATGTTTTGTTCCCAATCAACTATCGGTAGAATTTGAATTAATTAAAATATCGATAATTTCGGGAATTTGGAAAATTTTTCAAAAGTTCTTAAATGCCTCATTTCGCATAATTCACGCATGATATTCTTTTTTTCTCGAGGTAAAAAAGTTGTACATAATTATCAGATGAAGAAAAAATATTTATTTTATACCGAGTATTCCTAGTAACCCGGCAAAAATAAAATTTTTCAAACATGAAAAACTTTTTTTTTTCAAATGTAACACCCTGTATCTTTTCCACGTGTTTTGTTCCCACTCAAATAAGCTTTACAACGATCCTTTTTTTTTAAAATCCGATGGAGATTTCCCAGAAAATTTCGAAATTAGTGTGAGGTTTAGGTATTTCTTTCAATAAACATGCTGTTGATGAAATTCAGACATTGAAATATGCAAATTTCACCACAAAATTAGATTCTATGCTGTTCAATGAAATTTAAACATCAAAACTCTCAAGGTGTATCGAAATTTCTTCTCAAGAAAGGATTTATTTGCGATTTTATCAGTTGTGCTCTACCTACAAATTACTCAGTTCGAAAACTTCAATAGATGTTCAAATAGTCTACTGCGCTCAAAACAACCTACATGCTATTCTCCTCATTGAGTACACGCTTAGCTCTTTCATTCTTCTCGTATCCAACTTGTGATAAAATCATAGAGATGAGTATGACTTCTATGGGCATACCACATGAAGATAGAAAATATTGTTCGATAGTCTGTGGTTTAAACCGCCTGTGCCCATAGAAGAGTTATTTTACTGGTTTACTCACAATGCCCCAAGTTTCGACAGTTTTGAATTGGATAGCTCCAACATCATATGAGTGAGTCTAAGTGAGAAATACATAAAATTATAGCAACAATGAATTTTACTCAAGAAGAGTTAATTAATATGATTTATTGTTTGGGAGATGGTGAGAGGAATTGTTTGTTGTCGTCATATATTTATTCCCAACGTTACCCGAACAGTAGACATCCTAGGAAACAGGCATTCGAGAGACTGATGGAAAGGTTTGAAAGAACTGGACAAGTTGGATATGAGAAGAATGAGTGAGCTAAGCGTGTATGAAGAGAATAGCATACAGGTTGTTTTGAGAGCAGTAGAGAATCCTCATGTTAGTACAAGAGATGTTAGTTGAGACTTGGGCATTAGTCAGACGTCTGTTTCAAGAATTTTGAGGAAGGAGAAGTTCCATCCTTTTCATGTTCGCTCCACCAACACTTGGAGCCCCTGGACTTCGGGCGGAGATTGGATTTTTGTAGATGGTCTTCAAATAAAATAGCAGACCAACCGAATTTTTTCAGTGGGGTACATTTCGCTGATGTGGCCACCTTTCATAAGAATGGATTGGTGAACCGGCATAATTTTCATTATTATGATACTCAAAATCCTCATTTCATGAGAACTGTTGACCACCAACATCATTAGTCTTTAAATGTCTGGGGTGGTGAAATTGATGATTATGTGATCGGACCTTTTTTTTTCCAAGAACATTGTAACGGCTAACGTTATTTAAATATTTTGCAGCATGATCTGGAGCCTTTGCTTATTAATGTTCCCCAAAACATAAAAAACAATATGTGGTTCCAACACGATGGGGCACCAGCACACTAGAGCGGCCGAATCATTTAACAATCGTGTTCGAGAATGTATTCCTCAAAATGGGGGACATTTCGAACATCTAGTTTGATTTGAAAACTTATTGAAATAGAATTAAATTGGTGTTTATGATTTTGATTTCCATTTTTTCAGTGGATGTTTCATTCACGACAAGCAGTTCAATTTCGTTTCTTAATGATAACTCCGGAATATTTTGGGCAATTGTAAAAGTAATACAAGTTCAGTGAAAAGAACAGGGTGTAACATTTAGATAAAAGTTCCTTCATCTCGAAAATTTCTATTTTCGTTGGATCACCAAGAACGCTGGGTATGAAAAAGAATTGATCTCTTACTTCGATGATGGGGAACATATTTTCTTCAGATGATATTATTGTCACTTTCAAATGATACGGAATGAAGATTGTGAGAAGTTCTGAAAGACCTTCCGAATTCTCGATCTGATATTTTTACTTTTGAACATTTATTGAGATAATTTCTGACTGAGTAATTTCAATTAAGTGAAGACTTAGCTCTGAGCACAAATGATCATATCGGAAATGAATCTCTTCTTGTGAAGAAATTTCGATACACCTTGAGAGTTTTGATGTTTAAGTTTCATTGAACAGCAAAGAATCTAATTTTGTGTTGAAAATTGCTAATTTCAATGTCTGAATTTTATCAACAGCATGTTTATTGCAAGAAATACCTAAACCTCATACTAATTTCGAAATATTCTGGGAAATCTGCATCGGATTTTGCCGGGTTACTAGGAACACTCGGTATAAAAAATTTTTTTTCTTCATTTGATAATAAGGTACAACACTTTTACTTTAAGAAAAAGAAATATCATGCGTAAATTATGCGAAATGAGGCATTTGAGAACTTTTGAAAAAACTTCCAAATTCCCGAAAGTATCGATATTTTAATTAATTTAAAATCTACCAATAGCTGTTTGGGCACAAAATTGATATCTTTGAAGAGAAAATCCATATTGTAACCAGAATACGATAAAAATATAGGGCTTACTATTTGGAAAATTCTGTTTGTTCCTGGATCAAAATGGAACACCCTGTATATACGAAAATAAATTTAAATAATGCACACATACTTATTAAACAATAGTCTGAAAAAATATGCTTCTCTTTAAAGTAGTTTCCGAGATATAGAAGTTCTCGCCTTTTTGACTCACCGGTATATGTAAAAAAATATGTTAATTTTTTTCTCATTTTGGTTTCGTTGATGAAAAGTTTTATTCAAGGCGATTTTAGTTTGTTTCTATTTAAAGTATTTTTGTCAAAATGGAATTGTAACTATCACTTAACGCTATATTTAAATATAATTAATTAATTAATTAATTTTCTGTAATCCTTCAATATATTATGCAATAAGAAAGATTGTAAAGACTTATGTGTTGAAACATCTGAATCTGTAAATTTGGTGAATTGCGAAAACGTATATACTGAATTTCTTCGAAACCACTAAATCAAGTTATTATACTTTATAGATCGTGCATTTAATATCTAGGTATGAGAAGTATTCAAAATTATAATCAATTTAGAATGATTGATCACAAGTATATAATATATAATGAGTTGAGTCCGTTATGCCCTACTAAACCAAACACACGACTCCGATTGCTCGCAACGACGACTAACAATCGGTAGTAGACCGACGCCTACTTGATATTCATTAGGTTATAAGGTACCTTCTGCTTGAGTAACTAACTCTTTCTGCAACGGCTAAGTTCTATAAAATGCTTTTCTGATCGATTAAGCTGCGTCATAGTTTACGCACATAATTAAATCAATTGGTACATACGCAGAGTGAGGGCTAGTCTCATGCGCAGACATTTTATCAGTGAGGCAATAGAATTCAGAGACTACGATGCAGATGCCGCTGTACGATTTCCTATGCAATATATTTATCATAGAAATGAATATGTCTTATATTGATACAGTCCCTGTACATATTGGTAGGTAACTTATTACTAAACGAGTTATGACGAAGTTATTCAGTAGGTGCTCTCATAGATACTTATTGAAATATTCGACTTGGTTCCGTTTGACATCCCATAACTTTTTGCGGTGGAAGTCGTTGCAAAATTAATTTTTTTTTATATTTCTTCGAGTAAGTGTAATGTGAATCTGATTTATGATAATTAATACTACGTTTGTGCTCGGATAATCTAACTTGGAAATTTCTGAAAGTTCTACCAATATAAATTTTATTACAATCCCCGCAAGACAGTTTATAAACACCGGATTCATTACCTTAATCAATTTTAGATTTGCAGTTTTTGATATGTCGGCCTAAAGAATTAGCAGTTCGGTATGCTATATTGAAATTATAATGCGAGAGGAATAATTTCAGACTAGGATTAGCAATATAAGTTAAGCTGTTGTATTTTGTGTTAGAACTTTTTATACTTGATATTACTCCTGAATTGCTTTTTAAATTTCTTTGCGTGAAATCATATTCTCAATCATACAAGGACTGTAACCTTTATTGACTGCTATTTGTTTAATTATATTTTGCTCTTTTATAAAATTATTTTGCGACATTGCGATATTAATGAGTCTATGTACCATACTACTGTAAGCAGCTAATTTATGTCGATAAGGATGTGTAGGTGAGCTGTGAATAGTAATATCTGTATGCGATGGCTTATGTGAAATAGAAAAATCCTGTTTACGGTAAATTTTAGTAATAGTGAAGTCCAGAAAGTTAATGAAATATTCTGTTTCTATCTCTAACGTGAATTTAATATTATCGTGAATTTTCTTAATGAATGTTTTGAATGACTCTAATTGTCTGTTTGTGCCAGTAAATAACCAAATGATATCGTCAACATATCTAAACCAATAAATGATGTATTTGAATAACGGATGTTCTTGGATAGTTTTTCAATATTATCCATGAAAATTTCAGCGAGTAGAGGGCTCAGAGGATTACTCATGATTAAACTTTTTACTATTATGAAATAATACTCCATTTAAGTTAAAATAATTTTGTTCTAAACAAATTTCTAAAAGATGTAAGATTTCTGATTGAATTACCGGACTGACTTCATAATTTGAAGAGCGTTGTTAATGAGTTTTACTGTATCACTAGGTGGAACACTAGGGAAGAGATTTACTACATTTCATGACATTAGTTTAGCGTTCGGTGGTAGTATGGTGTGCTGAATATTATTTATCAGGACTGAAGAGTTTTTTGTTGAGAATTTGGGTTCAAAATTATCGTATTGTTGAATGATGTCTATGAGAAAGCTTGAAAGTTTGGCAGCTGGAGCTTGAAAATATGAAACTACTGGTCTAATGGGGTACCCTGTTTTATGAAGTTTGACGAGGGAGTAAAGTTTTGGTGATTGCGGGTTGTCAATGAAAATGTTATATTTTTGGTTGGTAGGTATTATGGACTTGTCAGATTCTGAAGCTTCTTTACTACGGATTGAAATTTGTTAGTTGTATCTTTATCAATTTTTTCATAACTCCCTGATTCAATGAAATTTTGGGTTATCAATAAATTATCTGCTTTATTTAAGCATGATATCTTCAGATGCGGACTTAGATTTAATGGACTCTAAAACTGTATTTTCGAATTTCTTAGGTTGAAAACTATTGAACTCTCTTTGAAGTAGTAACGCTGAAGAGTGTTTCAGGTATTTGGCTTGCGATGAATAATTTAGGGCTATCGGTTTCAATTCCTAGCAAATGAAATTGAGACAAGCGTTATTTGACTCGAAATTGTGTTTAAAACCTTTTCTAGAAGTGAAACTTCATCTTTGGAGAAATTAGCATCTGGAAGATTACTGACCCTATCATAAAATTGGTGATCGGAAAATTTGGACTTGATTTTTGAAGTTTCAGGTTGATTATTCAATAATTTGTTTAATTTTTGCAACTGAATTTTATACTTTTGTGAAATAATGAACTATGAAACTTGTTACGGAATGTAAAATGTCAAATTCTACTGAATGCAATCAAATGCAATGATATTTAAAATTTTTTCTCTCGTATGTAATATTTCTGTTGGTGCTTCACTTTTGTTTTACAACAAATGCTTCATAATGCCAAAAACAATTCTAGAAAATGTTGAATTCCCAGTTTATGTTAAGTAATTGCCATACGGTCAGTATTAATATTGATGGGTAACTAACTGGACAACAGTTTGAGACAAACTTTTCGATTAGGCACTTCCACATAAAGTAACCGAAAATCTCATCTTGATTTATAAAAGATTTTCCAAAATTTTCGGTTCGAAAATTGAAATGTTCTGAAATTATGTTATTTCGAAATTAGCCTATGTTTTTGAGATTTAATCTCACTTTGAATGGTTTTTTATGTGCAATATCTGCAACAAGTATAGCAATTGAATGAATATCAAATATTCAAAACTAAAATTCCTATTCTCCTCGAGACAAAACAGAACATTCATGTCACCATCCTGTTTATATTGATGATTTAAGCACAACAATCTTATTGATAATAAGGAACTGAAATTGAAGCAGTGAATTCACGTAAACATCAATCATTATTTCCAATTCTTTGAAAAGTATATTCTTATATACTAGCTTCTTCGCATAAAATGATATGTATTATATTATTACGTAAGATACAATTATTGTTATCCCAAATATATCGTAAATAAACATGAATTGGCCGACTGAAAACAAGATAAGTACCAAACCTTTTAGGCTGAACACTCACAAACTTAATGTAATTTGGAATATAGCTTGTTTCAGTCAGTTTCTTTCGTTACTGAAAATTCTTGCTTTATCCGCAACTGAATACATGAAATAGTTAAGGAGTTGAGAATATCACGAATTACTTTGTGAAAAGGATGCTACAGATATGTATTTCGAGTTGGTAGGAGTAGTGCTTCCAGATGTCAATATTTCCTTCTGAACCAATTATAATTTGAGCATATACATCAATAAAAATAAAAACTTCATCCAACAAGACTAGTACATCAGGTGTTTACAGGCAATTACTATAGGTCTTAAATCAGTAGGATTCGTATGGCGGTGGTTCATGTCTCTTAGCAATCATCATTATGTGAATTCCTGTCGATATTTTCACGTACCCTTACCTATATGTTTATCTTATTCAGAAAGAAATAATCCATGTCTAATGAAGCTCATTGAGGTTATTTTATTTCCTAGAAATGTAGTTATAGAGGTTTTGAGTATAATGAGTTTTGGAATTGAATAATCCCATGTGAACTTTCTTCTTAAAACCAATGATATGGAATGTATATTTTATGATGGTCCAATTGGAATCAATATTCACGCCGTGCTGCAATGGACTGATTCATGTAATGGATGAATCTGCATTTATCCTTTTGCTTCAATTCAAGATGAGAAATCAGGACTCTTGCACCGTAAGTGTGAAAATAAACAATGAGTGTTAAGGTTGTGTAAAGTTAAAGAGGAAGTAGTTGGTAGTTGTTAACAACTATGAATATTTCATTTACACAATGAATCTGTATGAAGTTTTTATTATTAGTACACTGAATCCAGTGAATGGAAATATGATAGTGACCAGATACATCTCTGAACATTGTCTTCGATCTAAACTTTAATCTTTGATTAAAGTTTTCAATCTCCGATCCGTCAATACAAGGAGTTTTCCAACTTTATATGTCTACTTCGATTACTACATCTGATCTTAGTTACATTGGAGCAAATTTATATATCACACGACGGAAATGACTGATACCTGCAGCAACAAGTATGAAGGAAACATTTTATGCGTTAAGCAAAATAGACAATCGAACGAGCAAGACCGAGAAGTTTGCAGGCATAATTATTGAAGAGAACAATACTATAATAGTTTCCTCCTGAAATCTAATCTTTATTTTTTCGAAAATGTGATTCGTATGTACTTGAACGGTACATTTAATTATTCACCTAATTCATCTTGCAAAATTGTCATGATACATATCTTTTCCAAAGGACATAACAAGACAATAATATATTGCTTGTTATCAAATAAGCAGACAATGAGAAATTGTTATCCTCAATAATTTGAAGAGCAGAAATGGAAACAAAGAGGTAAATATTTTTCAACTCGTAGTAGATTTTGAAATTGTCATTCATAAGTTAATTGAACAAGTTTGGCCTAAAGCAAAGATACCGGATGTACCTTCCCTCATTCGCTGGCAGAAAAATTAGAAACTCTGGTTGCCAAAAATTATCACTACAAAATGAGTGATGAGATTGGATCGTGGTTACGAACTTTTGCGCTTCCAATCTTGAAACAACATAATGTGGAAAATTATTTTGATTTTTGAATTTCAGATAGATACTCACATCAAGATTCAAAGTGTTCACTTACGAAATAAGATTTTCGATAAACATTTGAGGTTTCGCCAAAAACTCATTATGGAAATGATTGATAACCATTGTAAGAAGTCAATTAGTCGTTTTCATTTAATGAAATACTTGTCCATCCATTGGAACCATAATTAAAATGTAAGCTATCATTTTTATATTGTATAACTGTAATTTGAATGCCAATTTCAATATCTAGCATTATCAATGAATCTGTGTGAATATATCAAATTGTGCTCTTCATTTAATAACCAACTTCTTTACTGCCTGTGCTTGTGCTTTTATCGCAGGACCGAACGGACCCTAACATTTTCGGGATCGAATTTACCGATAAAGTTCCGAGTCTCGTTCTCTGGGGAGTATTGACGTGTTTCCATAAATCATTGAAAAATGAATGTTTAATGCCTGAATTTTATTTTTGCTGAAACTTATGAATTAAAACTAAATCTGACAGCTACGGTTTTGTGAGTAGGTTATTTTAGAATACTTCTAGTAGCAGTTTCTCGATGAGGTCTTCTTCTCTTCGAGAAGAGGTACTGATTGTGAATATTTCTACTACAGAGTTGATTGATTGATTGATGCTTGTTTATGGCTTTGCTACTAGGCAATTGCCAGCTCGATTTGGGGATAGTACTGTCTTTGTCTGACTCTAGGTCATCACAGGGCTACCGACTTTTGCTTGTTGTTGAATCAACAGAGTTTACAATACTGTTCTCATTGAAGGAGTTGTTCAAGTTAGTCCTGATCGGAAACGGTTCATAAATGCAATAAGATCCCTTTCAATACTAACCTAATACTAGAAAAGCAAACGATAGTTTTCTCTCAAGTCAAGTATTGAACCAAATCACGAAATTCATCTGATAAACCATAATCACTCTTTCGATTAATAATTCGAAATTCGACATACACATAATACTTACTGGAAACAAATTCTATAGATTAATGAGAACACACTCGAGTAACCTCATGAATGAACAGAAAAAATTAAATTTTTCCCTCAATGAATTTCTTAGGAGAGCAGTTTTCGTATCATTAATGCAATTTTATGAAGAAGCAACCGAGTAATTAAACGAATCACGGTAGTATAGTTTCATGCAGTTATGAATTCTTATCAAGTCGAATAATTCCAACACTGAAAAATTATTAATTCACCATAGTGTGTCTCTATTTCAACGGTCCAATAACTAATCTATTAACGCTTCTGAACATTAATTCGGTTCACATGGAAATGGCTAATGATGTAACATCGAACTGCGGTTTCACATCCATCAGGTTTCCTAACTCGCTTCGAAATCACACACGAATAGACTAGCAAGTCTGAAACCCGGGTCGAATTGGGTCAATTTTCTCCGGTTGGATAAGTTCGGAGTGTCCGGTTCTCTGCCCAATTTATGGGGAGGTTATCTTGCGTGGAGATTCTCAAACGTTTTTTTCTTCTTTTCGCAGTGATTATATTACGTATGGGAAAATGATTTCGGGGTCAGAAATTCTATCGATAGAATAGATTTATGTATGTTTGAGAATGATGAATTGGCAGGAATTGAAGGAGATATCTTTAGGTGTGATTTATTTCTAATAATTTGAATTGTTCAGCCATTCAGATATCAGATGATTCTCGTTTGTTTTAATGAGAAAATGGCCCGTTTGGATCTTTTTACCTCCAATTTTCATTCATTACATTGTTCACTCCTGATTAAAATTAAATTATCAGTACATTGCTAATTCATTGGGATTACTTTATCTAATCTGCTCTAGCAGGGTAAAATATATGAACAATGTTAGAACAATTTAAAATGACTAAGAATGTCTTAGTAAAAAGTATTGAGCAACAGCAATATAAACTAGATTTGAATTGAGTTAGTAAAAATGGCACGTAGTTTTTACTATTACAAAGGAGAGATTGGCTAGGAAACTCTTGGTGCCGATAGAGATCCGATCGATTTTTGTTTTGGTTTCCAAATTGTTACCAATGAGTTTCCCCTTCTTCCGCACAAAATAAGTGCTGCTACCTCAATTCTGCAGAAAAGGTTTCTTATGCTTACTGGTAGAATTAGTCATTAGCTATCACACACTCAATGTAGCATAACTAGATTGAGAATTAGATAGTTTCATTATGAGCCCTCTAGAGCCTAAGTAAGTATGTGAGGTCCTACAGAAAAATGGTTCACTTCACTTCAACAATTCAACTGCTTCTCATTAGGTTTTCAGTGAAAATGGCATAGATCGAACTATTGCATATTTTAGCGATACATTCAAGGAGCAAATTTTTCTAGTGAATTTGAGTATAATGCCGAAGTTCACCAAATATGCATAGGTGGAGCATAAATATACAATGATCGGTAAAATTGAGAAACAAAATAATTTGTGTTATAATTCATTAAAGATGTAGATTCGCCTATTTTACTTATCCTACTAGAAAATTTTGCTGGATTAATTTTGTGCCGAACTCAGATGGGTTTATTATATTAAAAAAATTGCTTTTAAGTTTTTTTTTAAATTGCCAAGTATTAGGCTTTTTCTGTTAGTAGTTTCGTCACAATAAATTTTTTTCGTAAAATTCATGAAAGTAGGCTCTCACATCATCGCATGCTCCTTCGGTTACAGATGATAAATACTTTTTTCCTTTCGTTTTCTTGATGCCCAAGGATAGATTTATTGATGAATTGAAATAGATTATCCTAATTTTCTACAGGAATGACTCGAAAAATTTATTGAATATTATAATTTTAAAAATATCAAATCTTGATTTTTCAAATGGAATAACCTGTATTTGATTATTTATGCCAACGCATAAAATATTGTGCCATAGTTTTGCAGAAGTAACCTTATCTTTAATTCTTCTGAGGAAAGACCGATGAACTCTCGACAACATTTGCGGATTAACTGACTGAAAGGCGTCGACTATTCTCTGTCTCATATCGAACTGTGTTGTAGAAGGAATCTGGTAAACGGTGCCATTAATATAAACCCACAAGAAAAAATCTAGACTAGTAAGGTCCGGAGACCCAGCTGACAATATAACAGGACCACCACGTCCTATCCATTTGTTCGGAAATACATGATTCAAATGCTCCCTAACCTATTGTGGGTAATGTGCAGGCGCTCCATCCTGTTGAAATCACAAATCTTGGTACATCGGCAAGTAACATTGGTAGATGATTTTGCAGAAAATCTAAATACATTTCACTATTGAGGTGCCCGTCGAAAAACTGCGGCCAAATTTGATATCCATCTACTATGGCGGCTCATACATTCAAGAACCAGCTTTGCTGGTTATCGATTTGTCTCATGAGGTGTGGATTATCCGTGGCCTAATAATGAAAGTTGTGCCTGTTATCGAGCCCATTTTCGTGGAAAGTTGCATCGTCCGAGAAAAGAACTCTGCTAAACCTATTTGTCACTTGCCCAATTGCAATAATTGATTCGAGTTTGATAGTCTTGATTGTTCAGTTCCTGGTACATGATATGCATGTAATTTATTCACTTTCAAGATTCTTTGGACGGAAGTTTGACTTATATCTGTTAACTGAGAAATCTCTCATTGGCTTTTATATGAGTCCTCTATCACTGTTAACATAACTGATAACTTGTTGTCTTCAGCTGTAGCAGTATTTGGTTTTCATGTTTTCTGTAAGCGATATAACTCGTTTCCATAAATCTAATGAGAAGTTTTTCAAAGTATCTTGCATCAGGTTGCCTCTTATCAAGAAACCTTCGTGCATAATTTATACTTGCCAAAGAAGAATTTCTACCACAATCTTCCGGGTGAAAAATCATATCAACCGTTTCTTCTTTGGAGAACTTCGTGGCAGTCAATTGAGAAAATTTGACTCAAACCTCACTTTAACAATGTTTAATAACAAAACACTGATAAGTTTTGCAAATAATCAAATATTTCGGAAATGATCGGAGATCACAGTATATATATATATATATATATATATATATATATATATATATATATATATATATATATATATATATATATGTACACCCAAATGATAATCAAAAACAGAAAAAAAGAAAGTAATAAAATTAATAACCTGATACACAAACAAACTATCAAAACCATGACAAAACAGGTCAAGAGTCCTCAATACAACAAACACAAACCTACCTGAGTACGATCTGAATACCTTAGCAAAAGACCCAAAACATGCCATCAGATTAGATAAGGTACAACAAATACCAACGAATAAGATTATCACAGAAATAGACAATATTAAAAATTACCTACTGTAGACCAGAATAAAATAAGACTCAAAGTAACACAGTCATTAATGTCATATAACAATTAACTAAAACGACATCACAATCTAACAATGCCGAAATCACTGACCTACAGAAAACAAAAAATTCCTTAGTGAGAACAAACAATTGACAATAGTAAAAGCAGACAAAGGCAAAAACCTGTCATCTTGGAAACAGAGGTATACAAACGTACGATTATGAACTAACTAAATGACAAAAAAACTTGCAAACCAATTAAAAATATTACAACCGTCTCATAAAAACATGGGGAAAAAACAATATTTTCCGGAAGATCTTGCCAAACAATTGACAACACCCAATAGTCTTCCTCCAAGTATATATGGTCTGCCAAAACTCATACGGAAGACATACCATTGCGTCCCATTGTATCAAACATACTGTCCCTTTGTACAATCTATCGAAATATATGTCAAGTATACTAAAGAACTGTATAAACAAAAACAAATACTACACAAAAGACTCTACAGATCAGAAACAACATTTTGACCTTATAAATGTACCATCCAACCACTAAATGTATTTCCAACATGCTATTTGCCTATATACTAACATCCCAATAACCATAATACCAACAATATTTGATATAAAATGGACTGAAATCAAAACCCACACCTCCATCCCAAAAAAGAATTTATTGAAGTATTACAATATTTATTAGGTACAAACTATTTTCACTTTGATAATCTTTTTTACAAGAATAGAAGGAATTGCAATGGGAAGTCCCATATCTTGTGTAATAGCCCAAAAGGTCATGGAACGTTTGGATGAATCAATTTTGAATAAGACACATTTAGACATCACAATATTCAAAAGATGTGTGACGACTATTTACTAATAATGAACAAAAACGGAGTAGGCCAAATTCTTACAACCTTCAATGAATTCCACAAAAGGTTGCAGTTTACTTTAGAAACTGAGAAAAATAACAGCATCAACTTCCTTGACATAACAATAACACGAAAAGACGATAAATCACTAACGAGATGGTACCGAAAAGAAATAAGCGAAGATTACATCTTAAACTACAATCAAACCATTACTCATCCCAGAAAAAATGCACTATAAAAGTATATATTGACAGAGCACTGAAACTCACCTCACCACAATTAAGAAAAGACTAACTAAAAGACACAAAAGACCTACTACTACTACTAAGAATAAACGACTACCCAGAAAAAGTAACAAACAAAATCATCAAAGAACGAACATATATACTGTACAACACAGAACAAAAAAAACGACATTACTAACACCACACGATACATAACTATCCCTTACATACCTCAACTAACAGAAACCATCAAGAACATCTTCAAACCTTATAACTTCAAAATGGCCTACTCAGCCATGAATCAAATAAGACACGTACATACAAAATTAAAACCCAAAATTACGCACATGGAGGAAACCCACATAGTGAACGCCATACGCTGCAAGAACTGCGGAAAGGTCTACATTGGACAAACCATTGGACAAACAGAACAACACCTCAAAGAACGTCTCAAACCCCATAAATACGCAAAAAACAACAGCACTGCAGTGAACAAACACAAAAAAAAAAACCAAGAATTTGTCTATGAAAAGACAAAAATTCTTGACAAAAGAACACAACAGAAAAAGAAAGAAATACATGAGATGATACACATACCAAAAAACATAGACAATTCAGTAAGTTACCGGAAAGACATAAAGACACTAAGCTCCATATACATAGATGTTCTACAAAACAGCCTACAAAAGAAACACGTTTCGAGAAGGTCGACAATCACAGTAGATACAGAGAACACGGTACAAACAGATCCCAGAAACACCTGAATAGTCCACAAAGAAAACAGCGCCATAGAAAACTTCAACGCACATAATCACCGAGAACTGACATCTCTAAAACACAAAGTTTCCACAATGCTTACAAATAAAAATAAAACAATCATCCAAAGATAAGTGGGTAGGATACATTTTAAGAATAATTTAATATGAATCGTAATGTATATTTCAGTAATATTGTGGATTAAATACTAAAGAAGGCAAGAAAAATTCCGAAACGTCTATTTTAGATAGTGTTTAAATATTCTAATAAACCTTAAACCCAAAAAACAAACTCAATATCGAAATAAAATATGAAAGGTTAAAAAATACTAAAACGCCATATATATTTATATATATATATATATATATATATATATATATATATATATATATATATATATATATATTTTTTATCACCGTTACAGGTCGGTCACCAGACTGCCGCCGGGCTACTACACGCCAAGGCAGTTCTGTTTGTGGTTTATTTTATGAGCCCTGAAGGAACTTTCGAACGATTCGGGTAGTATCTATTATGGCTTCTTTCTGTGCGCTGGATTCAATTTCAGGCCTCAGTTTCAATAATTTGGTATTTTCCTGCATATGCGCCTCTACCAGGCCATTAGTCGATATTAAAAGTGGCATTACCTTCACACTTTTCAATTTAAGAACTTCTCTGAGTTCAAAAGCCAAATCCTGGTAGTTAGTTATTTTCTCAGTATATGCCTTGGTAATGTTCTCATTCGCTGGGATACTAACATCCAGAATTATAGCCGTTCCACCCTCGAGATCGAAAACCGCGATATCGGGTCTGTTGTGCGCAACTGGTCTATCCGTAATCAGGGTTGTATTCAGTACATCTTATATTTTCTGTTTTCAAGTACTACCTTGGGTTCGTATTTGTAGCTGGAGTAGTTTCTTTACATAGCCCTAGGTTGACAGCGATACTTTGGTGATACACCCTGGCCACTGCATTATGGCGTTCAAAGTAATCCCGAGGAGATAGGATAGGGCAGCTGGATGTTATATGCTGAATTGACTCCTGCCCCTTTCCGCACTTGCGACACTGCTCTGTTGGGATATCCTGTTTTGTGATGTGTTTCAGGTACATCCTTGTGGGGATTACTTGATCTTGGATAGCGCACAACCGTCCCTCTGTTTCAGGGAATAAGTAGCTAGCCCTCAGGTAAGTAAGTGACTCTTTTCGATCTATATCTTTATTTTTCAGGTGGTTCGGATACCATGAATTGCTTTAGAGTGCCACTTCTCCGACAGCTGGGTCACTGTAACAATGAGTGTTTGCTGGTCAAGTAGTCTCTCAGTTGGTCCACGTTGTACTTATGACTCATCTCTAGTGATGCAAGGCCTCGTTCTCCCTATGTTCTTGGTAGGTATAAGCGGTTTATAGATGAGTGTGGATGGTGAATCCCGTGTGCCGTTAACATCGCTCTAATTCTTATATCCATAGCTCTTAGGTCAGTTATCGACCATTTGATTACCCCAAAAGAAGAAGCTATGCTCGGTACAGCCCAGGAGTTGATGACTTGAAATAATGCCTTCGAGTTGAGTTCAGCCTAAAGGATCCGGTTGATTCTAGAGTAAAGTTTTTCTTTAAACCTCATCTTCATTTCAGCAGTTTTTATGTCCAAGGCTTGTTGGATGCTCAGATTTTTGTAGGACTTCTCAGGGGACAGTGCTGGGATTGTTGTATTATCCATCAGAGTAGTGCCCGCTTGCTCTCTCTCAATCTTTCCTCGTCTTATATTAACAACTGCGCATTTCTCGATACCCAGCTCCATGCAGATTCACTCACTAAATGCTGACACTGTTTCGAGCGGTCTTTTAAGTTGATCTTTGTTTCCAGCATAGAGCTTTAGGTAATATATAGCTGGTGGGTGATACGAGTGTTAGTGTCCTTATTTACGATATAACATTGCGGTGTGTTATTCAGTAAAGTACTGAGAGGATATATAAATATATATATATATATATATATATATATATATATATATATATATATATATATATATATATATATATATATATATATTCAAATAAAAACAGAGTGCCTACAAATGGGAACTATATCGATTTCGATGATTTGAAATAATGTCAGATTTTGCGGTGAGTCCGAACACGATCGGAGTGAAGCACATTATGAAGAATAGATTAACATTGAAATCAGACTAACCTTCCTAAAGTGTAAGGTCAGATAATGAGAAGAAACGCATGAAGTTGATAAATTGACCCAAACTAACCAGCAGAGCTAACTTACAATAAAATTTTGATTTTTTTCGCTTTGAAGCTGTAAAATCACGTTCACGTGCCGTCGATATTGCGAGTGCCAAATTATACTTCATTAGATCATTACAAAAAAATAGTTGAATTACATTGGTAAGGCTACAGAATTTTCAGCTGAACAGTAACAGAACGTGAACAATTTTTTCAAAGCGTAGAAAACCGGATTCACCCTGAACTATAATTACTCTTTCGACTCACATGTTGATATTTTAGTTTCTACTTTCCGGTCACAAATAATTAAGTCTAAATGTTTCAAACTCAATCGTCTGAAGAATCTTTTTCGCACAGGAATACGTCACTGTGACGAAATACTTTCCGTAAACAATCTGCATAAATACCATTCACTTAATGCAATTCAACTACAAAGTTTCCCTTAAGACAAAGTACTAATTTTGTTGGAATTATTGAAAGAGTTATTTACCAGTAAACTGTTTACGCAGAGGAGGTACTAACTGGTCGTCGAGCTATCTATATGAAAATGAGCAGAGGGTATAAAATCAGTTAGAGGAAAATAGCATTGTGTCGACTACTCTATCGGGTGAGCATGTGGAAATTCTAGGGCTGCACTGCAATTAAATGCCAAGGTCAAACAAAGTTCAATAAGGTCCATTTAAAATTAAATATAAATTAATTGATAAATTTTCGTTGATGTTATCCCTATTTGCTCTTTCTTGTTTCAATTTAGACATAAACAAATGAAAATGGACATTCTCAATTACATATTTCCAGACATGCAAAGTTTATTGAGCAGTCATTCCTGAACTCCCGTTTACGCTATGTGAGTATTGCAGTGCAAAACCTTAAGTCTGTGGTAATGAACCGGAGCTCACTTTTCTGGTGCATTCTGTAAAGGCGAATAACTCGATTCACTCATTGATTTGAATTGAATTCTCTCGATAATCGATAATAGTCTTGCTTAAGGTGAAACTATTGAAGAAAAATTATTGCGCTTAAGATTCACAAAACATGAGGAACATAACTGTTTGACATGTTTCGGTTATTGAACTATCACAATTTTATTTATAACTCACAAAACTGAAGAGAGAAATCGGTACAAACGGAAATCAAGCTGGTCGTTGGTTATTGATAGATTATGTTTGTAATTTGATGGAATTTCAACCAATTCTAAAGAATCTCATCATTGTTTCAGTAAACTGAATATACAGGGATATCCACCGGGACCGTCCGTTAAAATCTTTTAAATTCCAAGTAAAATATCAAGCTGAAATTTTATACGCGGCCATAACTAGTGATTTCAATAGGAGTGAAATATTTTAGAGGTTATACTTTTTCCGGTTATACCGGATGTGGGTCATCACTTTGTTATTTCAAATGTTAATCTACCTTTTTTATTATACATCTGCTACCGACATTTGAGCAAGGCATAAAATAACCAAGTTGTTGGCACTTATCTGTCAAAACTTTTGACAGATTTAATTATTTTGTTATGAACTCGATTTTTGAGGAACGTTCAAAAGAATTGTAGCTCGTAGATCATTTGCACTACAGACAAAATTTTTCCATGTGTTGATAGAAGAAGGATCAAGGAATTTTTTAAGCAGTCTACACATGTAAAATGTTTATTGCCTTGTTTTGTATGATTTTTTCAATTTGGCCTTTTTCAAACAGCATTAACTCAATTTGTTCAAATTGCACGTGCCAATTTTTATATCGCCATCAGATGAAGCGTCAAATTTCAGATGGAATTGTATAAGCATGTACTATACCCATCTCTTATAGTTCCGAAATAATTTGGGAATATATTGAATTATGATGATTTTGCAAAAACTAACAGAAAATGCTTTGAAATATTTAAATCAAGTAGCTGAACTGGCTACGCTCACCTGACAGGTGCCTAAATTTAAAGTACTTGTCACTTCGTTCATTCGAATTTGATATTTCAACAAGAATTGTCGTTATTTCAGATTGAAAATATCTAAAATACTATACATTTGGAATAAAACCACTGGTTATTCAAACGAAAATATATTTAATCTTTTCTCAATTCATTTAAGAATATCAAAAAGTAGTGGGTAGAAACTGCAGGAAATTCAGAAACCAATTTCCAAATTTATCGTCCATGAGTAAAATGAAATTTCGAAGCATAAGAAGCAATTTTCTACAATTCGAATGCATAAAATCGTAGGAACTAAGCGAAACCAATCATCGAAAATAATTACATTAATACGAATAAATGATAGCAGACATCATAGGAGAAAACTAGTTTACGATCTGAATAAATGTTCAATATGGGCCCCATTTTGCTCGATACACTTGACAGCTCGTATACGAACATGATGAGTTGCCTTCCTAGTTTCTTCAGGATCAATATTACGAAAAGCATTATGAATGCGCTGTAGTAACTCTTCTTTACTCCTTACAGGAATAAGATATACTTCACTCATGATTTTGCCCCATAAATAAAAATCAAGGGCGTCAGCTCCGGAGAACACAGAGACCATAAATTTGGTCCTTGATTACCCCGCCATCTATCCTCGAACATTTTGTTAGCTGCCGATCTACAGCTCGTGTTTTATGTGCTGGTGCACCATCCATTTGGTAATAGCAATCCTTCAGAATGTTAAGGGTTAATCCATCTAAAAATTTTGTTAATATTCCTCTCAAAATTTCCAGGTATCTTTGTCCATTAAGATTTTCCTCATAAATGTGATAAGCCAACAAATCATTCATTGAAATTGCAAAAACGTTCTCGATGAATTTATTCTGGAAATCAATAACCTCAATGAAATGTGGATTTTCTGTGGCCCAAAAATGTCGATTTCTCCTGTTGGTTATTCCACTTTTATGAACTTGGCTTCATCAGACCATATAATTTTTCGCAGAATTGTCTCATCTTCTTGAAGCCGAATTAATAAATTTTCACAGAAATTTAGCCGCTTGGGAAGGCCATTTGCCTGCATGTTCTATCCACCATTTTTTGACATTCGCCATGAATTAAAAAGAGATTAAACCTATCCTCGTCTGAATAATCAGCTATTTTATTATCAATCTGGTGTTTCTCAAAAATTTTCACTCCAAATCACCAACAATTCTTGTTGAAATATCAAATTCGAATGAACAAAGTGACAAGAACATTAATTTTAGGCACCTGTCAGGTGAGCGTAGCTTGTTCAGCTACTTGATTCGAATATTTCAAAGCATTCTCTGTTAGTTCTTGCAAAATCATCAAAATTCAATATATTCCCAAATTATTTCGGAACTATAAGAGATGGGTATAGTACAAAGGCCAAATTGAAAAATCATACAAAATAACACAATAGACATTTCACATATGTAGATTACTCAAAGAATTCCTTGATCCTTCTTCAATCCACTCAAGCAAAAATTGTGTCTGTAGTGCAAAAGATCCACAGGCTACAATTTTTAAAATAATATTCCTCAAAAATCGAGTCTATAACAGAAATAATTAAATCTGTCAAACGTTCTGACGTATAAGTGCCAACAACTTGGGTATTTTATGCCTTGCTCAAATGTAGGTTCTACATGTATAATAAAAAAAGGCAGATTGCTATTTGAAATAACAAAGTGATGACCCACTTCCGGTTTAACCTGAAATGGTATCACTTCGAGAATAATTCACTCCAATTGGAAATCGCTAGTTATAGCCGGGTATAAAATTTCAGCTTGATATTGTATTTGGAACTCAAAAATTTTTAATGGACGGTCCCGTCGATATCCCTGTATATTGAATATATTTGGGTATTTAGAAATCTATGAAACAATTTCCTATTTATACAATTTCCTGAAGAGCTAGCAGTTAATTTATTATGAATTATTGATTTTTATATTCATTTACTCCAATTTAGAAGGAACGACCAGTGTGATCTATATAAAAGCCGCAAAATCATTACAATAAAATTTATATACCTCTCTTCTTCCTCCTTTATCGAGTCGATTTTGGTTATTGACCAAGAATTATCATAGAATTTTGCTATTCTTACATTTTATTGATTTCATTCTGTTTAAATTTACGAGGATGGTCTGAAAGGTTCCGAGATCTTCATGAAGATTGCAGCAGCCATAAATGACAGCTAGTGAAGTTTAATTGTTTATCTGATGACAGTTTCTCACCAACTTTTCAGCAATTTTGGAAACGCACTTATGCAACAGTCATCTGAGTAAGCTGATGTGTTTGTGTGAAAAGGACAAAATCGAGTATCGAGCTGTGACAGAATATTCGATTTTCAAAGATAATACGCCTATGCAAATTGTAGATGAATTGTATTCTATGTATGGAGAATCTGCATCATCTAATTCAGTGAAATGTTGGCAGTTGTTTTCAAACGTAGCCGTATGAGCTTTGGTGAAGACGAACGTTCGAAACATCCAAGAACTCCAACTACAAGGATAACATCATCAAGTTCTCCACAGTTCTTATACCCAAATCGTGTTCGTCACATATTAAATCGAAATATACATATGAGAAAGCTGTCAGCGTTCACTCAGGTTAGACCAAGAATGTTTTCGAATGAACATTTCCAACGCTCTGATGTCGCACTTTGCGCGCAATAACTCCAAGTTTTGGCGCCGATTGATTATTGTAGATAAAACTTGGATACACTATTATACGCCAGAGTTAACCAGTCGAAACAGTGGATTGTAAAGGGAAATTGGTTCCAAATGAAAAAAAACAATGACGGCGACTGTTTTTGGAATATTCATGGAGTTATTTTAATCGAATATCTCCATCACAGAAGCATAATACGCACCATTACTCAACAAACACTAAAACCAGAACTTGCGGAAAAATGGCCTCATTCACAAAGAAGAAAAACCTGATTTTTCTAGAAGAGGAACCATCTCACACGTCAGAGGTTCTCATGGCAAAAATCTACAAATTACGGTTTGACTTGCTTGGCCATCCGATTTACTCACCAGATCTAGCCCCAAGCAATGAAACTATGTTGAGAAATAAGAAAATTTGTTCAGAAAAAATGTCTTGTATCATTGATGAGTCGAGAACTTATCAGACTACGCTCGTATGGCATAGTTTCCACTTGATATTTTATTGCTTCGTGATCCTGATGGGTGGAGTGAATCGAGGATAATAATTAGTGTAGTCTTTTATCCAGTAATTTGTCTATAATGCTATTATCGTATATGTTACTTGAAGCTATTGTAACAATCAACTTTCCCAACAAACAACGGACTTCTCATGATTAAATAAATGAATAGATCTTTGAGCTTCTAATTCTTCTCTTTAAAACATTCAAACGTTTCGACACCAGATATGTATCTTCCTCAGAAAACTACAAATAAATTTACATTTGGAGAGAGACCAACCGAAAATGGGACGAATCACATACGAGTATATACATATTAGGTACTTACATTGATTAAAACTTTAGAATGTAGATAATACAACTTCAAGTTTAACTTATAAATATCTTTCACTCAACAAGAGAAAAAAAAAACTACGTGTAGGTGACAAAACTTTGAGTTCAAATTATTAAAATATTTGGCTCAACAAAAGCATATATAAACTACATGTAGGTAATAAAACTTTTAGTTAAAATCATTAAAAATCGCTCGTTCATAAGTGACTATCATAACCGCTTAAAACACAAAAGAAATTGATCGAGCAAAGAATTTCTGATTCATAAAAACCTTATATTAATTGACATATTATCCGTCATATAAATTTCAAAATACTCTGTTACATAAAGAGAATGAGTATATTCTATGTCAATACAAAGTTCATACGCAAGAAGAAAAAGAAAAATCAATGCATACATACAACGTGACCTCAAATACTATCTAATAACCACCGTTGTGGCCAGGTGGGAATATGACACATTTTCCAGTTTGTACACATACGGCTGCCGGTTCGATTCCGGCGAAGATTTGGGTGTTGTATGCGTCTTTGAATTGGACAGAGTCGCCTGAAGGGGCATAAACTTCCTGGACCAGATAACTTGTAATCCTTGTAGTGGCAGTATTCATTGCACGGTCTAGGAAGTGAGTCGGAATCCGCTATATGCTGTAGGTCCACCTGTGTAAATGGGCTTCGTTCCCAAGTACATCGTTGAAAGAAGAACGAACGAACGAAACACTATCTAACCTATAAAGTTACGATACTACAAGCATAATATAAACAAAACAATCAAGAAATTAAGGAGACCTTTCAACGATTACCCGAATATAATTACAACCAACAGGTTTTCAAAATGTTCAAACCCTCCACTTCCGTCTGTGAATTGATACAGTTTTTAAGTGTATGATTATATAATGATTCAAGGGCGAGACGTTTGTCCCTAGTTGGGCTCTTATGTAAAATTATTGCTTCTTTGAATTTGAAAGATTCACCAGTGTCCAAAGAATGTTGACATAATGAAGAATGATCCGGATTCATAATTTCAATATGATAGTTAAGTAGGTATAATCTCATTCATAAATATTGTTCTGTTTCTCCCACATAGGCACGTAGCGACAATCGTCTTGCCTTGAATCATTGTATATTCATACAACAGAGAATTGTATCAATTCACAGACGGGAGTGGAGGATTTGAACATTTTAAAAACCTATTGTAGTTAATTATATTCGGTTAATTGTTGACTGGTTTCGGTTTCCTTAATTTCATGATTGTTTCGTTTATATTCTGCTTGACGTATCGTAAATTAACATATAATATACTTCCAAGTAAGCGATGATTTCTACTAAAATATATTATTGAATGCTCGACCCGTTTCGATATACAGTACCTTCGTCAAGAGCGAATTAATACCACAAATATATCTTACTAACGAATTTTTATATATACTAAAGATGCAATTCACTCAGATCTATCCGTACTTGAACTAATGTTTAGGAAATGAATTTAATAAGGGTGACTTATTTATGTCTACCTGATCATTAAGAATTCCGTTGAATACCTAAATCTGTTAAATTCAAGTACTTCCAGAAGGTTGAGTTTCATACCTCTATTCTCAGAATGTAGGATTTTAAATTCTGAAATGAAGGAGTGACTATTTTCCCAAAATGATTTGAATAATTTGAATTGGTTTTTCAATTGATGAAACAGCGTTTATGTTCGGAGATTCTAACATTGAAATTTCTTCCGGTTCTACCTATATAAAATAATTGCAATCTGCACAATCCAATCTATAAACAACTGATTTATTTTCTTTCTTAATTGGAGATTTATAATTCCTGATAAATATGTCTAAATTTTATAATGTTTTGAACGCTATATTCGAATTTGAATTTTTAAAAGGAATTTCACATTATTGCTTATATTGCCTTTATATGTTAAACTATTGAATTTCTTGTCTTGGTCTTCACCGATTGGATGTATATGTTCTGGAGCTTATTTTGTTTTTTCTTATATAATATGCTGCTAACCAAATTTGCATCATTACCATTATTTAGTGCGATCTGTTTTATCAATTATCATTAAACATCGGTGTGCTCAAGAGTCTATGTATATAACTATTAAATGCTGCAATTTTATGTTGGTAAGGATGTGCCGATGTATAATGAATTGTGATATCTGTATGAGAAGGCTTATGATAAATTGAAAAATGGTGTTTATTATTTGATCTTGTTATTGTTAGGTCTAAGAAATTGATCGAACTGTTCTGTTCTATTTCAGAAGTGAATTTTATTTTTGGGTGCAGGTTGTTCATGAAATTTTCGAATACAGTGAACTGTCTGTTTGTTCCTGTGAAACACACAATAATGTCATCGACATATCGATACCAATCGAATATGTTTACTAAGCGGGTATTTATGAATAGTTTTTTCTATGTTATCCATGAAGATTTCTGCAAAAAGAGGGCTTAAGGGGTTTCCATTATAGGTCCCTCATCACTTTTATGAGAACAGTTGTTGAATAGAAAATACTTTTTATATATGCAAACATCTGATAAATCCATAATGTCGTATTCATTTCGTGGATTCGTCATATTTTGTGTTGACAAATTATTGATTATATTATACGGATTTTTCGGTGGAATACTCGAAACAAATCATCAAAAGAGACTAACTTTTCAATACTTGGAATGACAATATTTTCTATGTTTCTTATCAAATCATTTGAATTATGAATAGAAAAAGACGGTTAAAAATTATAAAATTTTTCGAGAATATGTATTGAAAATTTGGAAATCTTGAAGGCTGGGGCATGTGTGAATGATACCACTGGTCTTATTGGATAATCATTCTTTGTGCAATTTAACTAAAGAATAAAGTTGAGGTGGTAAAGTATTCGGTAAGAAAAGTTTCAATTTTTCGATATCTGTAATGATGGATTGGACTGTTTTCACTTCCTTATCGAAATCATTAGTTGAATCTCGGGATATAACTGAGTGATTAGAATCATTAATGAAATCTAACGTTCTGGAAATATAATCTTGTTTATTTGTCGCTATAACTGTATTGCCTTCATCTGCTTTCGAGAAAATAATGTCATTCGATGTTGATTTAATTTTTATATTTTTGATTAATATGTGATCTCTAATTGGTCTATCAATCTTTTTTAGGTATTCTTTCTTAATCACGGACACAGTTTGGTGTTTCAGGAGCTATTGTTTTCAACATTTCTGAGGCAAATTTCAGTATCTATTGCTAATTGTTCAAAATTCGATGTATGATATTTAGGATAAATATTGTGTTTGAGTCATTTCTCTAATAACGCCGCCTCATCAATAGTGAAATTTTTTCGTTTAAATTTATGAATCTTTTGAAAAATGATGGTTCGACAACTTGGTCATAATTTCATCAAATTAAGGTTTATTTTAATGAGGTTATTAAGTTTTATATTTACTCTGGATAATTTATTCGACTTTTCTCTGATTTCCTGGTCTGTAAAAGAGAAATTCTTTTCTCGATCAATTAGAGAGCTTAAAGATCCATTCGTTGTTTTATTTATGAGAAGTCCAATGTTCGTTGGGGAATTTGATTGTTGGATATTGGTGGTCTTGAAACTGATTACATGAATGAAGCTATTGTCTCAAAATTGTAAAAATTTGAAACGCGGATGGGATCTACTGTTACGGATCAATGTATCAATGAGGATTGATTTCAATGAATGTCGAATTCAAGAGAACTATATGTTTCTTGATTCCCTGATTTGGTACCAAACAGTATTATCAGAGGATTCTGTGTATTAGCTAAGTTAGTTTTCCTAAAACATTTGGAATTTGAATATCGAATAATGAATTTAGTCCGAAAAACTGAAATTTTGCTAATACTTAGTTTTTGCTGATGCAAATAGATTTGATTAGGTTATGCCAACGTAATGCACTCACAAAATTTGAAGAAAATCCGCCGAATGTCTTGGAAACTATGGTTCATTTAAATATCTCCAAAATTCATAAAAAAACCTGTATATCGCAAACCAAAGGCAATGAAACAATAATTGCACGTTTTGAGTTAGGTTCTTGATCCTTTATCAACCCCTGCAGTATTTTCGTTTACTCCGGAAACAACCTGTATCTCGAAAAGCAAAGCACGGATCGACATTGAAGGCAATATGCATCAATAGATACTTCCGAAACTTACAATAATTCAGTTATTTGCGGGCTTATGTACTGCTTTTGTCTGATAAAATCGTTTTCCTTACAACAGATACTTTGAAAAGAAATACTATCTTTTTTGTATATTTTCTTATTTCACGAAAATTCCATTTCTTTTCTGTTAAGAATTTCATGAATGTTTCACATCTATTGGTAGAGTTTTGCTTGTCCATGATAATATAAATTGCAAGAGCGAATACCAGACGAGATCACAAAATATGGTATTGTTTTCTGCTGCTGATAACATAGTATGTCAAACTCGTATTTGACACTACTTTTCATCTAAGTGAATTTTCAATTTTCAGTAATCGACCTTCTATTCAGTTCGCCTTCAGGCCTATATTTTATGCCATTCGGTCATCAAAATTCGTTTAATAAAAATTCCAAATATGAAATTTCCACTCAGGAAGAATCTTCCTGCTAATTATGAATATTTCAAATGCGATATACATCAGCTGTTATTAATTTTTCATTCGCAACCGTCTGGAAAATCAGCTTGCATACAGAAACTTTTCAAATCGCCTTATATTAAAAATAAAGCCGTACTTAAATGCATGAACGAAGTTTCGGCGCAGGTCTTATCAAGAACGAAGAGATTAGACCTTGTTATAAATTCGTAAGTTGAATTTAAATAAGCAATTCTCATTCAATGTTAACAATTTTCCGTCTTTTTCATTTCCATGGCTCAACCCGAAGTAATAAGTATAGCATGAATTAATTTATTGGACTATATCGTTGTTGAAGAAAAGGGATATGTAGGCTATAAATATTCTATTGTCACTTCTCTATACTCTTCAGAAGGAACGGTGCTATAAAATTCAATGTTCCAAAGTTTACAAATCCTAAAGGAGTAGTGAATTTCATAAGAGGTGCGACTGGGACTATGCCTTCGATTCATAGAGCGCCTATTCGACTTCCTATTTCAGCTTTGGTTTTAAGGATTCGATTCATTGTTATTATGAATACTCTTATGATGAATAAATACCAAAGGAACTTTGTCATTCCATAATGAAGTCTGAATTTGAATCATACATCTTCAGTTATAAATAGGCTTAATATTGGTTAACAAAGTATAGAATTGCCCTCCAGAAAAACTATAAGATCACAAGCATAAAATATAAAAATAGATCTTGTGGTATTGCGTACTAACGCAAAAAGTGTGAAGTCTATTTTAGGAGTTAATATTAAACCATTCATGGATTGTTAAATATCCCTATTTGAAAGAGCTTTTCTCCGATCTACTCAGTGAGGTGCTTAAAATATTTTCGAAAAGCTTGACTAACCTTGAAATTCAAGCTTTTGAAAAATCGAAGGTTTGACTTGACTTGATTTTGCAACCTAAATTCTTAACTAGACTTCATGCTTTTTCAAGTCTCTCCAAAGCTTGATACTTGTAAGAGAATAAGGTTAAGTTCACTTGCTTGTTGCCGTACCCGTACAGGTGCAACAGAAGTTGGTAGTATCTCATGTCATACAGAATTTTTAATCAGCTGCTATATACTTGGATTTCGAAACTTAGTACATTCTATCCAGTCAATTCGTTTCGCAGCGCAACAAGTATATCCAAAAGATTTGCGAGAAATTTGGTTAATTTGCGGTGAAAAGGAGGAAATCAACCAGCAGTAATTTCAGAAATGTAAAATTTCTGAAGTCAACAACAGCAATCAACAAAATATTGATGTCGCCTGAAACCTACCAAAAGTTTTTGTAGAATATGGAATATATCAGAATGAAATTATTCTTTCAGAGATTTATCGTATCATTCGTTGAAACATAATATACCTTGTAGGAATATACAGGGTGCTTCAACGAAAACAAAACAGAGGCTATATCTACCAAGTTATTTAATTTCGATCAAAACTCAAAAACAGGTCAATTTTTTGTTTCAAAGGGTACATCTTTTGGGTACGAAACTTGTTTGAAATATCAACCCCCTAAGCGAGGGTTGCAATCTTTGAACATTTTGAATAGGGAACATGGGTCGAGTGATGACTCAAAAGAAAGGTAGTATCTTTTTCTACATCTCCTTGAATGAATTTCCATTTTTAAATGAAAACTGTAAAATATACAGGGTGAGCAACTGAAAGATAGGTAAGACTATTTCCTGAGACTATTCAAATTTCAGTGAAGTAAAATGTAACAGATCTATGCTGATCAATGGCAGTCATCATCAAGTACCATCCTCATCTCAATTTCAACCCCTAGAGCAGGGTGGTTACCCTTGAAGATTTGAAAGAGGGTAGATGGGTCGAGTGATACTTCGAAAGAATGGTATTATCTTTGTCTTCATCCCCGTGAACGAATTTTCATTTTGTTTGAAAATTATAGGAGATTCAGAGTGAGCTACTGAAAAATAGAGGAGACTATCTATCGCTATGAGCTATTCAAGTACTATATATATACATATATATATATATATATATATATATATATATATATATATATATATATATATATATATATATATATATATATATATATATATATATATATATATATATATATATATATATATATATATATATATATATATATATATATATATATATATATATATATATATATATATATATATATATATATATATATATATATATATATATATATATATATATATATATATATATATATATATATATATATATATATATATATATATATATATATATATATATATATATATATATATATATATATATATATATATATATATATATATATATATATATATATATATATATATATATATATATATATATATATATATATATATATATATATATATATATATATATATATATATATAGAAAGTTTAGTTTTACTTCTTATTCTTTTGGACATAAGTTCCAATAAAGAGTTTAGTGGTTCACTTCAATTGCTCAATTAGGAATGGTAGGTAGTGGAACCGGTGGTGTTTGAAAAACAACCCTTAAAATTGCCAACGTTTCGAAAAATTATGTTTTCATCTTCAGGGCTCTCACAAGTCAGTTCCTTTCTAGTAAACAAACTTTTCCACACTGTCATCGTTCAGTTTTTATCAACACCTATTTCATTAAATGAGATTCGAATGTATTGAATCTCACTGAACAGAACATTGGAAACGCATTTTTGTTATATATACTACGTAAATGATGTTTTTCATTGTTTTTTTGAAGTGCAATTCAGTTCATCAATTTCAAATTTATCGAATACAGAAAATATTTCTGGAAGTATATCTAACCATGAATTAAACACATGTTCTTTTTTATTATGAAGTACCATTTATTCATTTAGTGATTCAATTGTTTTGAAGCAATATGAATCTGATAAAACTTTAAGGTAAGATTCATTTTGTGATAAATCGAACAGATATTTATTTACCTCCAAAATACTACCACAACTAGATGAGACAAGGTTCACAAAAAAATTATTAAAGAAATTTGATGTATAAGTTTGATGATATCTGTTCCCATTTTAATTTATATTCAATTATTAGAAAGTGATATGTTGATTCTCGTGATGATTGATAATTTATTTATTCAGAATCAGTTATAAGAATAATATATGTTAATTTGTGATGTTTATTTTTTGTTATGTCTTTCATATTTGAAATAAATGTGTTAATCTTTGGTTCCTGTTTTCTTATATTCATATTTTTATATGACAGAAAAAAATTAATTGACTTCTATGTTATTGAATTGAATAAAATGCCTTAAATAACACAGCAATTCAATCCGTACTGTCAATCGAGTTATGAATAATGTATCAATATAGAATGCTAAGAACGAAATTCAAATTTTGCACAATTTTCTGTACCCATGTTATGAGTGCGCCCCTTTCAACGAGATCTTGTTTCTTCTATAATACTTTGGAAAATGTATTTCTATGCGAGTGCTTGTCTATTGTATAAGCATAATGGGAGATTAATGGATAATAACAATTCTGTATTACTGAAATTCATTCGTATCATTTGTACTCCGAGAAATTGATCTGTAGAAATGCAAAACATAACTAGAAAAACCGGAAGGGTCCAACACACACTTCCATGAAATATTGGTCCGTATGCATGTCTGACTGTTAGATGGCTGTTTGAGCAGCAGCACTAGGCTTTATTATCTCTCTCCCTCCTGAAATCCTAGCTCTTCGAAGGAGGTAAGAGTGTTATGCATCGGCCACTTCTACTCGTTATGCAGTGATATTGATACATATATCACTGGCAACTAATGTTCATATACCCAGAGTTCCTAGCTAACCTGCAGCTTTTGATTTGTTCCATAGCATTCTCAAATTTTCTTATTATGTAACTTTTGAGTATTTCTTATCCTGCTTGCTCTAATGGCATATCAGATGGCACAATAATATTCTGCCCTCTAACCCTTATAACTAACTGTTTGTTAGTTACACTGTGCACGCCCTGTAACTAACATTCAAAACTGTTGTTGGTGAGAGTAACCTCTGTAAATGCGTGATAACATTTCTTTGTTATCCTAGATGATATTGAATATCTCAGCCGGAAAGTATTGATTATCTACTATCTGTTTAGACCCCGATTTGGCCCATTATCTTCATTTGAGCTAAAGTCGAAGCCCATTGCGTGCTTAGAGCTTTCAGAACACTCTACACTCATACTTAATTTTCTCATTATTATTATTAGGACAAGATCTGAAGGTGCCTTTCCGTTCATAACTATCAGCTATGTCAGGATAAAAGAAATTTTTATGTCTTAGAAAGTACGTGATTGTCAACTTGGCAGTTATAAACATACATGTCTGGCGGCAAAAAGAATAAATTTAACAACTCTGAGCCGCACCATTATTTGCCAATAAAATGTGTAGTTCTCCGATTTGACTACAAGTACAACATGTCATTTTCCGGTGTTAAATTCATATGAGCTAGGTATGAATCAACAAAACTTTTCAGATCCGCTCACATTTTCCACACAATTTCAGTCAAGCCGAATGATTTTCGCAATACCAATGTAATGGTCAATTCCACATTCATGGATCAATCTCGTCCTCGAGATAAAATGAGAATATTTTCGTTGATGGCATCATATATTTCGTTTAAATTGTCAGCTATACTCAATTTTATTTTTTGCACCATGATATCAAAGGTGGTATTTCTGTAAATTGTATCAATTCGAAAATGCTCTTTGTTCGAAGCAATAGAGGCATATATTTCCTACATTCAAAATGTATCCTATCCCAACAAATATGAACAATATATCTCCTGTAATCCTTCAAACTTTTATGTAGAGGATATAAATGGTGATATTCTTCACTTGTATAATATTTCATCACCACGAGAGAAAGGTTTCTGAGAAATAACTCCAATTTGTGGAAATTGAGTTTTATGATATATTTCGTAGAATTAAGAATTCAAAACTCGCTAAGTTGCAATAATTTTCTACAGAAGAAAGTGTTTCTGCTGATTTTATAAAGAAATGAAATTTTACTGTCTCAACTTTACATTTTAAGGTTATTTTTCGATTGTCTACTATCAGCATCATTTTAGATATAATACCAAGATCTGGACACTAATCACTATCAATATTTAAAATGGATTTCAAAATTCAATAATGTACTTGTCAAAAATTGAATTCCACCTAAGTCCCTCAGAAACTTGTAATCCACTTCAACAAAAAAAGGTTTGAATTCGAGAGGCTTTTTCTTGGTAGAATTCCATTATCATTAATAAACAAGTAATGTCTTTTGGGGAATTTTACTGACTCATTGTGATTCGTAACGCGTTTCGCTACACCGTAGCTTCTTCAGACGAATGAATGTACAGAAATTATGACAACTAAATATAGATAAAATGAGAGAATAAATACAAACTTTATTAAGTAATTAAAAGCTTATGAGTTTCTTCTTCTTAAGTGGTTATTGATGAGAGGTATACCTAATAAAAATAAGGAATTTCTCGCTGAAGGATTTAATAGAGGTGAAGGGCTTAAATCGACTTCTTCATTAATGAGTCTACCTGAGTATTTGTTTGTTAATTTCTGTAGTTTCTCAGAAACATACATTAAAATATTCATTATTATTTCTAGGAGATGAATCGCGTAATTTGAATATGATTTTTATTTGAAAAACTGCGTTTATGTTCCGATATTGTTAAGTTAAAATTTCTGTGTTTTACCAATTAAGAAATTAATACAGTCCTTGCAATTCAATCTATAAACACCTGATTTATTATTTTCATCTGATTTGGATTTATTGTTTTTATATGTTTGTCTAAGCTATTATTAGTTTGGAAAGCTATGTTGAAATTATTTCTACTCAAGAATGATTTCAGTTTCTCACTTGTAATGCCATCATAGGTTGGGGTGTTGAATTTTTGTTTCAATTTATCGACAGGGTAAACTTCATGCAATGCGATTGTACTTTGTTTTTATTCACGATATTATTTCTTTTTGTGATGAAAACCGTTATTTTTAGCTATTTGTTGAATTAAATTTGATTTTCTGGTGATAACGGATGTTTATCGATCTATGAATAAAACTGTTGAATGCTGACATTTTATGTTGATACGGATGACATGACGAGTTATGTATTATAATATCTGTATGTGACGGCTTATGTTAGATTGAGATAATATGTTTTCCATTTTCATTCGAAATTGTTACGTCAAAGAAATTAATGGAATTATTGCTTTCTATTTCGGTAGTGAATTCAGTTTTTAGATGTAATGAGTTTATATAATTTTCGTGAATTTTCAACCTCTCTCTGTTCCTATGAAGCAAATAATGATATCATCTACATATCTACACGAAACCAGTAAAACAATATTTACTGAGTGGATGGTTAAGAATTAATTTCTCTGAATTATTCATGAATATTTCCTCTAACAAAGAACTCAACACATTGTCCATAATCAAGCTGTCTTCACAAGTGTAATATTTGTTAGGTTAGATGTTGTTTATAGATTGAATTGCAATGGCTGAAATAATTTCTACATTGGCAGGACACATAGAAATTTCAACTCTACAATCTCAGAACATAAACGCAGTTATTCAAATTGGAATTCAGATTCAAGTTCTGAAGTTATCTGTAAATTATAATATAAGATGTAAACTTCATAGAAATATTGGTTCTTTATTTACCTTGCATGTATGAGACCTACAGATGTATTTACAAAGTTAAGGGCACGTCTTCTAGATGCAGGAATTGGATGATATTGCTACTGGAAACCTGATTTTGACGTATTTGTTCCAGAGTTCGCAGGAATTTCAGCTTCATAATCATTTTCCACATCAATTTCATTAGGAATCTCTATTTGTTTTTCAATATTGTCTTCTAATTCCCAATCATCTTAATCGCTAATTTCATATTCATTACCACCATCAATTTCTTCAATTATTTTTCGTAGTTCATCTTCAGTAAACGATTTACATGCCATGTTGATCTAATGAATGTAGCGACAGAACTAAGGCGAAATATTGTACGTCAGCGCCGACACAACCAATTTCTTCAGGATCCGACTTGTCTTAGCCTAAAGCTTCATTGATGTGCAATAGGCCAAGCGGATAAACAAGATAATCTACTCAACACATTATCAATTACAGCCAAAATGTGTTGAGATGAATATCAAATTTGGAGAGAAATATGTTTACCGAAATATTTTCGAGGATTAGCTGAAAGGAGGAATTTAAAAAAGTTCCATGGAACAGTAGCGAAAAATAAAAGTTTGGGATAAGGTCAGTGTTATTTTTATATTGAAGTCTCTATGTTAGTTCCTTCTGGAAAACCATAGCATGTAGTACTAGTACCAATATTTTCACCTAATTTCACACATTGCATCCTCCTCTGAGATCCTCCTAAACCAGGTCAGACTTCGGACACCAGTATTCTCCAACGCATGTTTCATGGAGTCAAAATCTTTGGAAGATCAACAGAAATCTTGGGGCAACGTTTTGCCAACTCTAGACATTTATGCCTTTTTGACAATAAGTACGCCAACGCATCTTGTAGTGATTTGCCTTCGCAGAAATCATGTTGATCATGCGATATTGTGTTACAACTCTCAAGAAATGTGAATGTTCTAGAATGCTCAGCTTTTCGAATGTTTTGGAAATGTCATAGAGCTGAGAAATTGATATGTAGTTGGATACACGTTTTGTTATGTGAAATGTTGAAATTTTGATCGAATTGGTAGTTTCCTTACGTAAATGAATGGGGTAATTGGAATCGATATTTTTATTGATAAAACTTTGCTAATTTCAATTATTTCTAATATAACAAGTTTAAAAGATACGTCTCTCTCAGAATTCATACTGTCGAAAATTCTCGAAATAGGTGATGACCATTATTTGTACAAAGGAAGTCAATATTCAATATGTTGCTATGTCCATTAGCTCTCGAAGGAGCGCGAACAGAAAGAAATTCCGAAATATCTAGGCAATTTATGTGAGACCTTTATAACTTGAAGTTGAATGAGACATCAAAACGGGATTCACGAGAGAGAAGATGTGGCAGGGAGAAATGACCTAGGTGATGCTCATAGCTATTGGCGTCCTCTCAATTATACTTATGTGAGTGGCATACAGAGGTGACCAAACAGTACAACGGTATTCTGTGATGCGACAAAAAATAAAACACTATGGGATAATAAGTGAGCGTATATTAAAGAAAAGTCTGCAACCATGCAATTTCTTACCGGGAACAACTATAGAATCAATGTGCACTATAGAAGATAACTAGATAAACACCCAAATACTCAACGGAACCAACGGTTTCACGGTAACATTGTCATCATATAAATGACACTAAGGAACCATAATTGTCTGATATTTTAAACCTGGAAATACTCAGACTCAGTCCATTCGTATTACAGCATCTATGAAAAGAATTTGAATCCTCTTGGAGAATTCAACAATCGAAGACCAGACATTTGAAAATCGTACTGTCAGACTAAAATGAATAGAAGAAATAATATGGGGTGAATTTTTAAATTCCATGAAACAAGATAACTTTTGGGACATATAATCATAGCTTTCTCAACTTTTTTTCTGGTAATCGTTCATTTATATGCTATTAGCTGATGAGGGTCATTATCAACGTATCAATTCACTGAAGGTGAAAGATCTCCACAGAGATCAGCTTTTTCTTCCGTCCCGATATTATAGAATGTCACTGTGATATGATATTTAAAGATTAACGATTAATATATCAATGAGCAATAAATCAAACCAAGGTTCAAACATCCATAAACAGAAAACTCCATGAAAACAACACACTGTAGAAAGGTTTTAACCATCATAAATTTTCTTTTTGCCAGTAATAACAAAGAATAACCCTGATAATCGACTAGGAAGGAATGAAAGGAGTTCGCAACCCTCTACTATCAATGCGTTGTTATGAGCCAGCGGAAATTGACCCGATTCATGATCTCCTTCGGCAATCCCCATTAATCTGTTTTTTAGTCGTCGATATTCGAAGGAAATATTCTATACTAAATAATTTGAAACATTCAGTTCATTTCTGTGCAAAGTTTTGCAAAGCAAAGCATTGGCAGCAATTCAGTCTCAGAAGGAAATCTCGAGAAAGTAGAGTTTGGACGCGTTGAATATGCAACTAGAACATGTGAAATATTCAGTTGATCCAACCTTCCTTACACTAACATGAGGATTCAAATAAATACAATTCAAAGCTGCCTCCTCCATATCTGGCGTTCTCATAGTTCGAAAAGTAGACAAACCAGGTGTTTGATATACCTTAGTATCTCGTTAGTCTATCGTGAATTTTCAGGAACGTTGAAACTGTGCCAAAACGATTGGAAAAGTGAATGGTGCCCATTTTCAGCACTTAATAAACTAAGTTCAAAAGTGAGTAGTCTTTCACTTTTTCAGCTGTCATTTCGTTAACGATGAAAATTTGGGGTTATGCTGACCCCGGCAGGCGATTGAAGTTACAGGGATGAAAGAATCGGAAAAGTTGTTCCCCTCAAATCCGAAATCGACGGGTCCGAGCGATTCTCCATATTTTCATTTTGAAACCGGAAAATCGTGGTGTCAAGTAACTGAAAAACTTTTCACTATTCAACATAATTATTATTTGTTTTATGTAACTATCTATATATATATATATATATATATATATATATATATATATATATATATATATATATATATATATATATATATATATATATATATATATATATATATATATATATATATATATATATATATATATATATATATATATATATATATATATATATATATATATATATTTATACATATTTCATAAATACTCAAACACTTGTTTCGTTCTTATAAGATGAAAAAATCCTAGTATGAGCTTTAGAACCTGTTCAGTGACCCCATTTTCAAATTCAAATGCTTGCAGAGGTATTTCTGGAAAATTCTACAAAATAAGTATGATCTAAAATTATAAATTTAACAGATAAAATAAAAAAAAAAAAGATAAAAAAAAACAAAGAATAATAAATTAAACAAATTTGAATAATTTAAAATTTTATTATATCTGTAACTATATATATATATATATATATATATATATATATATATATATATATATATATATATATATATATATATATATATATATATATATATATATATATATATATATATATATATATATATATATATATATATATATATATATATATATATATATATATATATATATATATATATATATATATATATATATATATCTATATATAAGCAATTGACAGACTAGAAGTTAGGTTAACACTCAAGGTGTTAAGTTAGGTTAACACCTAAGGTGTTAACCTAACTTCTAGTCTGTCAATTGCTTTTTCTTGTGTAGTCCAGTGACATACCTATTTTATTCTTACTGATTCAGTCTGGCACAGTTTATTAATTGATGAAAAACTGTTATGTGGTATATGTTATATATTATTGTACAATAATTGCTACTTGAGACAATATAAAATATGCTCCTGTGAATGGGGTTCTCTCGAGGTTGTCTCTATGGTTTTCTGGTTTGCAGTGCCTTTTCTCATCGTGAATACGCGCTCCTGAGGAAGATCCAAACTAGGATCGAAATATAGAGATTGAAGTATGAAAGTGTGAGCTTATCATTTTGCCTTGTCGTACACCCATTAACTATTGCATTTGTAATTTTTACGACATTACCAGAAAATACGTATATATATATATATATATATATATATATATATATATATATATATATATATATATATATATATATATATATATATATATATATATATGCATAAATTTTGAGTAACTGAAAACTTTTTATTATTCAACATAATCATTATTTGTTTTTATGTAACTAATTATTTTGATATTTTCCTACTAATGTGTAAGAACTAATTTTCGTTTACTCTCATTAGTGGGCATCATTGTTGCGAGCACTGAATTGATAACATTTGGGATAATTTGTGTATTTCGTAACCAGCATACTGACTGAAACTTCAGTACATTGAAAGAATTTTCATTTATGGAAAAAATCAAATTTTCGAGGAAAATTTTCAGGCATGTTACATAAATTTGTTAGGAGGAGAAAATACTTTTTTTATTTTATCCGATGGTTTTTATTCAAAAAAGTACAAGCGCATATTAAAATTCGTTTACCATTCAACACAAAAAGCACATCCGGCATTTTGTTCCAAAGTGCCAGAAGAGTGTCAAAATAGTTTCGTTCCAATTTTGATAGTAATCGTGATATTAGCATATACTGAAATCTCAGAAAATCGAGAAATCCGGAGTAACTCAAAAGCGAAAGGCAATAGCAGCGATCTGTTCTCAACAAATAATTTTTATCGTCAATGGGAGATAGAAAAGGGCGGATTATTTCTCTGTATTTATAGTATTTCATATCAAAAATTCGAAAAATGAACAACCTGTACTAATATAAAGGCCAACTATCTTTATTTTCTACGTTAGACATTGCAATACTCCAGAAATCGTTAATCGTATAGAAAAGTATATAAATGCTTTTTATGGACAATTACAAATACTGGATTCACAGCCCTTTTCGATCTTATTTCTAGGACAGTGCTAACCGTCTGCGGAGAAATGTGAAGAACCGATATGGTTAATCTGGAAATAGAATAACGTTTTTTGATAAAGTCGAAGGAAGAGACTTTTTCTTCATTCGGAATAGTTTATATCTATCGGAATTAGTGTAAGATTGCCACTTTCTATTTTGACTGGATTATTTATATTCATTCAGTGAAGTTAATAAAATATATCTACCTATCATCCTTACAAAAATGGAAGGAATCATAAAATGTCGAAACTACCTCCTGTAGTTGCATCAGCATCAAATTACTCGACGAATGAAAGTTGCTAATAAATTGATAGTTCCATCAGGGAGTATCCATATTCAGCTTCATGCCATGTAATAATCAATAATTTATTACATCCTACCATGCCTAACAGTAGGGTCAATAAATAAATATTATCAGCCTCGTCTATGTCCAGTTACTAATAACGAATATTTATCTCCATGAACACGATCATATTGAGCCACTTTAATGATGGTCCTCCTAATAGATAACGCATTGATTCAGTGTGAAAAGCGGATTTGCTGGAAAATCGCTACAGGAAATTCCGTTGTATTCAATATATTACCAACATACTGCATTCAATCGGTGACATTATAATCGCTGCAGCAGGGTGTTTTGTGGAATGACTGTGATTATTTCAATGATATTTGGTATTTCTCATAAGTTGAATTACGAGAATTCGATGTCTCGCTTTCAAGCTTTCAAAGCTTTTTATTCGTGAGATATTTGAATAAGTTCGAAGTCATTCGGATGAAAAAATTGATCAAGACCAATATCCACAAGGATATAAACAGGTCAGCTCAGGAGCTTGCCATATAGACCTCGTAAATCTGAGTGTTTTTGCTCATCAACTTCAAGTTTTACTTAATGCTGTTTCGCTGATGGTTCTTTATATGCTCTTCCGATTAGTATTTGAGATGATTAGTTCCCAAAGTAGATTTTTGAAGAGAGATGAGTAGGCAGTGGAATCTTCTGTGATTGAAATAGCAACACTCGTTATTTCTGGTTCACAATGGCTCTGAAGATCATAATCCGATACAAAGCTCGTTTTCCTCATAATCTACTAAAATCAAAAGTTTCTCTTCCAGTTTCTTGGTAGAGTTTCCATAAAAATATTGTCTTCCGTGAACACACTCCTACCGTATCTATTAGTATGTTTTGCGTTCGCTTTCTCAGTAATTCTTGATTGTGGTACCTCGTCCATGTTTTAGTTTTAATTTTTTTTTTGTAAATATTCTCATGGTATTGTCGAAAGCTTGCATACCTTTTATTTCGTTTTTCAAACAAATGATCGATGAAATACTTTACCGTTTCGAGGGTGTACATTGAAGAAACTGCCAAGAATGCCTAGGTGAAATCACTGGCGATTGGATTTTTCTGCTGATATATATTTTATCGCACTTCAAATGAAAGAAGCTCTTTCGATCTAACCTAGCCTACAGAAAAAGGTGGTCTTCGTTTTCCATTCTGGGAATCGGATTAGCAAATCTTTATAGACTTACAAACTTACAAATGTTGATAACTATGAAGAGATTCCCGATATCACAGCAGAATAAATAATATCTGCACTGAACAAATGCAAAATGTGAGGTTCCTGGGAAAACCAGTTTAACAA